>OY728151.1:1159330037-1159765324 GCA_963277665.1 Viscum album
CATAGTAAAAGAAACACACCAAATATCAATATAAATAATTAAAAATATAGGATTTAAATGAAATGAAATTTACAACACAATAACAAGAAAAAAACACTATATTATAGACATTTCAAACATTGGTTTATACAATTACATAAATACAAATTATTATAGATATTCAAAAACATCAATGTTCCTTTATCTTTTAATCCTGACCTGAATCATGAAATTTCCAAAAAAACCACCCCTACTTGAGAAAAATAACTCACCTGTATAAGAAAACAATTATTATGTTAGTAATAATATAAATAAATAAATTAACAGAAATTGTTAATTTTACTAAAATTGATGTTAATTTTAAATAAAAAGATGCAATTTGAGTCATACTCATCACACCATGCTTCATATTGAGGTTATGATGATTCCAACATGTCTCAAATGACTTGTGTATTGTTTTCCTAAAGTATCAAAACAATCTGAATGTGTTTTCTTGGTTTTGAGTTATTCAGTTTTCTTTTTTACTAAAATGTCATTTTAAGCTGAAAATAGGAACTTTTGACTTGTTCTGATCACATCGTGTATCAGTTTTATGTGAAACATATTCCTACATATCCAAAATCACTTATGATTCATTTTCCTAAATTATTAATAAAATTTGAGTGCGTTTGATTGGTTTTCAGTGAGTGGAATTTTTTGAACTAAGATGGCGATTTTAAACTAATAACGGACACTTTGAGTCACCCCGGACACATTGTATATCGGATTGAGGTGAGGCTGATTACTATACATCAAAAATAACTTATATATCGTTTTACTAAATTATAAAAATAATATGAATGTTTTTTATCAGTTTTGAATCAGACAGTTGTCCATTTTACAAAAATTGATGACAATTTTAAATAAAAAGATGTACTTTGAGACATACCTCTCACATTGTGCATCAAATTGAGGTGTGGATGATTCCTAAATGTACCAAATGGATTATGGATCATTTTTCTAAAGTTTCAAAACAATATTAATGTGTTTTATTGGTTTTGAGTACATCACTTGTCTTTTTTACTAAAATTTCATTTTAAAATTAAAACACGCACTTTGACTCATACCGATAACATTATATATCATATTGAGGTGAGGCTAATTACTACACATATAAATGACTTATGGATCATTTCCCTAAAGTATTTAAACAATTTGAATGTGTTTTCTTGGTTTTGAGTAGGTCAGTTGGCCTTTTTACTAAAATTGATGACAATTTTAAATAAAAAGATGCACTTTGAATCATACCAGTCACATCATCTGTCGGATTGAGGTCTGACTGATTACTACACATCAAAAATGACTTATGAACCATTTTCAAAAAGTTTCAAAACAATATTAATGTGTTTTCTTGGTTTTCAGTATGTCACTTGTCTTTTTTATTAAAATGGAATTTTAAAATTGAAACACGTACTTTGACTCATATCGATCACATTGTGTATCGGATTGAGGTCTGGTTGATTCCTACACATCACAAATGATTTATGGATCATTTTCCAAAAGTATTTAAACAATGTGAATGTGTTTTCTCAGTTTTGAGTAGGTCAATATTACCTATGTGATTGAGTAGAGATGGTGTTGTTGCACTTCCTGTACATGGAAAGAAATCTTCTAAAATAAAAAAACTCTTCAAGGAATAATGAAATTATATAATTTTTCAATAAAATAGAGAAATTATATCATAAAATTACCTTTACATATTTCCAAATGGTTTCCTTCAATATAGTTTTTTCTTCCAAAGGATTGGTAACATCATCATGTGTAGAAGACATTGTCTACATGAGTAGTCAAACATTTAATTTAGATTATGTTAATGTAGTAGAGAACATATAATATTATGAGGAAAAATGTAATAAATTAAAAAACAATCTTACCTTCTCATTGAACCCTCTTTATTTTTTTAAAGGTTTCAAGGATTTGGTTCCTCTATCAAGAATCCAAATCCCCTCTTTATGGACCCCTCTAACGTAAAAGACATTGTCTAGGGACAGACATGAACTGGTTGTGATGTCCCAATTAAAGGGTCATCCTTGATTGAATTTTCATTTGAATCAACATTTGTTTTAGTCACCAGTAGGACAATCAACCAATTATCGTTTATTAGATCAGAGACATAAAAACTTGCATTACTTATGATGCCATGGATCATATTTTTTCACTTCCACACTAAAATTCACCTTCATGAAACCCATTTCATCAACTTTCACTCCATTGATATTGTCAACCCATTTATAACGGTAAAGAGGCACTTGAAATGTTGTATAATATAACTCATATATCTATTAAATAATTCCAAAATATGACATATTTTCATAAATTATATTTCTATCCTTGGAATCAGATATGTGCATCACTTCAGCCACAAACATAACACCATTATTTTTTATCGTATTGAAGTCATTGTGTTATTTTTTATAGAATGTGTAACTATTGATTAAAAAATCATTGTAAGATAAAACATTTGTATTCTATCCTCAGGCTATCCATTGAAGTCATTCAGAAATTGAATTCATATTTTCAGATAACTTCTTTTAAATTTAATCCCTGAACCATCCTATAGACTAATGATTATGTGTATTTGATATCCATCCTTCAGCCCTTGATGGATTAAAATATCTAAGAATTTATTTGTGGGATTTAATGTATGGTTCAACATCTTCACTATTATATAATATGTAAAGATGTGCTTGCTCCTACTCTGTCAAGGTAATCGCAACAACATCTCTTCTGGAAATCCCTTTGCCCATAAGGAATTCGCTATAAAGAGACTTTGGGAGACCAATGATTTCGACATCTGATAGGTAATCGGTACAGAATTCAATAGATTCTTCAACAATATATCATTCTACAATACAATCTTCTAGCTGACTTCAATTCTTAACATACCCTTTCAAAATATTCATATACCATTCAATGGGTTACATCCATCTGTAATGGATAGAACCACATAGTTAAACCTCTATGACCAAGTGAAGCATCAGGTGGACCATTATATCAAGGAATGATGGTAGGAATAAAATCTCTAATTAACATAATATGACTACAATCTCCTTATTCGTGATGGGAAAATTCACTGAGTCTACAACTTTACTACATATAGATTTGAAAAGGAAGTAGATTCTGGTTAATTTATGTCATACATTTTGAGGCAGAATGCAACACAAATCAACAGGAATTAAATATTACATAAAAACGTTATAGTTGTGTGATTTTAGTCCTTGTAACTTCAAATTAGTCATTGACATGACATTCTTGATATTTGATGAATACCCCTGTGGAACTTTTACAAAAGTAAGGAAAAGGAAAAATTGAAATTTTTCCTATCTGGATAGAGTGTAAGCTACTGGAGGAAGAAAAGTCTGTCTTATACCCTTCACTGATGCTAACTCTTCCCTTATCCCCATTTCAATAAATTTTAACCAAACCTTGATTCCATATTTTTTTTTTCTAGAAACATTTAGTAACGTTCTAATAACACTATCAAATAATTTTTTTCTACATGCATGAAATTAAGAAAATGTCTGACATACAAATAATTCCAATATAGTAATTCAAAGAAAATTTATCTCTTCTTCCAACCTGATTTTTTAAGGTTTTTCGAAAATGGTTTACTGAAAATAGTTTCAATATTTTTTACTTTTTTGTACCGTTGATCACCTATTAGTGGAGACGGTGTTGTAACTTGTTAGATATTCCCATCAAATGATGTTGTCCAAGATTATTATTTATGTCATTGAGGTAAAAATTTACAATTTCCTAAAAACAAAATCTTTGATAATGTTTCAACTGAACTGATTATGTATGTTTTTAACAAATGGGACACCCCAAAATTCCTTTAATGTTATAGCCTAATAAATTTCCATAAGTGGGGAAGTCATTTATCGTTCCATACAACATGGCCCTCAATGTGAATTATTCACTTCTATGAGAATCATACATTTTAACACCTATATCCCACATCAATTTCAGATCTTTGATCAACAGATTCAAAGAGACATCAATATCATTACTGGGTTTCTTTGGTCCAGATATAAGCAGAGCCAACATAATTTATTTTCTTTTCATGAATAACCATGGTGGCAAGTTATAATTTACCAACATGACGGACCATGTACTATGAGTAATACTCTGTACACCAAAAGGATTTATTTCATCTGTAGATAACTTAAGAAAAAAGTTTCTCGGCTCATCTACAAATTCAAGAAACTCGTAATAAATTCTCTTCCACTGAGGAGAATCTTCTGGATGATGTAGGTTCCCATCTTTAGTTATTGTATTTTCATGCCATATTAATTATCTTATGGTTTCCTGACATCCATATAGTCTTCTAAATTTTGGAATGATAGGAAAGTACCATACAGATTTTGAAGTACTTGATTTGTTTTTATTTTATTGATTTGCACCACACTTAGGGATTTTTATGAGTAATTTATGGTTCTTGCGAAACAATATGAAATCATTTAGACAAACATGTATTTTTTTAGATATCATTCCCATTTAACATAACATTAATTTAGAATAATATGTTTGTCATGGTAGTTCATTTTCTTCTGGTATCATATCTTTCAAAAGACCAAGTAGTTCTGTAAAGCTAGTGTCACTCCATCCACTTCCAGCTTTCAAATTATATAACTTCAATACAGTTTCTAATGTTGTGTATTTATTAAAACTGATATACAACAATTTCTTAGAATATATATTTTACTCCTCAAACAACTTTGGATAATCATAAAGGTTATCTTCAATTTCAATTTTCATTTATTCCATGTGATCCCCATCATCTTTTACAAAGGTACTCATATAAAATGATTCATAAACCATATTATCATCCCAATCGATGTCCACATTTAGTTTTTCCCCATGTTTAGTCCAACATTTATATATTTTATCTATTTTGTGACAAATCAAATGTTCTTTCAACTCTTCCAGACTAATTTTTATTGAATAACAACAATGTAAACACAGATAGAGGATTTTAGAAGGGTCGTCTGTATTCTCTCTCACAAACTTGATGAACTATTTAAATCTATCTTCATATTTGTTTGTTAAATGATTAGTGTGCATCCATTTTTGGTTCATATACATCTTATTGGGTACATAAAAGAATAATTTTATATAATATATAAATAAATACACATAATATATTCATTATCAAAATAATAAGACATTAAATATATATCAAAAAGGTACATTAGTATTATTAATTAATATTAATGACATGTATTTTTTAAATGTTCCATAATCTATTAATAACTAATTATAAGTAATTTATATATAAAATAATTATAAGTAATTTCAATTTCACAAAATAAATTTTGAAAAAAAATTATAATCATATTATAAATTATATTATTCTATTTATAAATGATAATTATAAAAATAATATTATTCCTCAAAATGTATTTAATGATATACATTATATTATAATCCATGATATAGTTTCAATCTATATAATGCCTTATAACTAGTGTTCCCTAAAAGAAAATAGATAATCCATCATTATCTATCATATTTTATGATATCTTCACAGAAAAAGAAAAAGTTCACTTTAAATAGTACTCATATTATCAAATATTGATCGATATAATAAACATGATTTGATTCTCTATTTTGAGACATGAAAATAGTGTATTTTATCACATAATACATTATAATTATCCATATAGAATGATATGATATTCCAAAACCCAATGAAAACAAATTTTTTCTTCTGTTAAAATTTATTATATCATATTACATGATTATATTATTGTTTAAGATATATTAATTAATAATTAATTCCACTAAAAAACACACCATTTCTTGTTACTAGGGTTACAACTTACATTATTTCATCCTTTTGTATGCAATTTCAAGAATCATTTGATGCATTGAACGTATATTATACAGATGATAATTTTACTTGGATTGGATAAAACTTATATTGGCAGTGGAAGATTACATTAATCCAAAACCCATGATATCAATGTTATGAAAAAATTTCATGATGAATATAAAATTGAAGAACATGTGTACCCTACACTTATGATGGTCACAACACTTAATTTCAGTCAAACTATTTGATGAATATCCCTATGAAGTATCTAAAGGATTCTTACATGGTGTTTCTATAAGGAAATATAATTTCCCAGATTCCATTAAGAGAAGGATGCATAGATTTTAGATGTTTGATTATACATATAACAAATTTTAGGCAGCTATGAAAGAAATAATACTTATCATTTAGAGAAGTCGAAATAGTTTTTTAAATTTAAAAACCAAATTCAATCTTCATTCCTCCTTATAATGGATAATTTATACTATATGGGAATACAATTTCCATTAAAGGGACTAATGTCATAGCTCCATTTAGGATTTCATTATTTCATTGTGCCTTAGTATTACTTGTAACATCATTCCTCCTGATGGTACATTTGATGTTGTTTGGAAGCCTTTATTTATAGATTGGATTAAAGTCCACTTAGATGGTGAATCTAAGGGTAACCATAGGCCCTTAGGATGTGGTGATCTCTTTATATATATCAATAGATAGTGAAGAAAATTGATTCAAAACAACAATTTAAAAAGACCAAAACATTGGTAGTCAATCAAATAATGGATCATAAACAAATTATTTTGTTCATAATTGTAACGTTTTGGATCCGGGTATCACCCAAATGTGCCCCGGACCTGGTTGGTCACATGACCTCAAGCGCATTTCCCCAAATGCCAGAAGCTATCGACTAGCAGTGAGGGCCAAGGTGTGATATTGAGGAAACTATGCCCTCATTGGCAGAGTATACATAGCAGAATCTAAATAGTAAACAATAGCAGAAGCAATAATACCAGACAGAAATAAACAGCAGAATACTGAAAGTAAATCCAACAGAAGACACAATATATATATATATGATGCATGGAATATGTATCTAAGAAAATAGTCAAACAATTCACAATGTTGGAAAGTAATATTGAAACCAAAGTACAAAATAAACAAGTAAACTCTAATAGCATCTCAAGCCTCAGCTTGATCTCATGCTCTCTAGCTCCAACAGCAATCAAGTACCTGGTGAAGAAGGGAACTTTCCCTTATCTATACCTACAATCATATAATCTGTTTGGGTCCAAAATCATGACCCAAATAGGGTGTGAGACGAATCCTAGTAGGCAACCACCAAAATATATGTTCCTAACTGTCAGTGAATATATATAGCAAGTAATATGAAACAATGAAGTAATAAATCAGGAAGTGCTCAAAAGTAAACAATCCTACATTTTTCAATTAAATCCTTTTAACATTTATTATTCATCATTTGAATCATGTAACCCTGGGATCTAGCCTAATATTTGTATCCCCTGTGTAAAGTAACCAAAATAGATGTCTCATAAGACCATATAAACAATCAAGTAAGACAGAAACCAAACTTGTGGTTTGGATTGGCAGACTCATCACAATCATTCAATTATCCACAAATGACCCTCTGGGAAGCTCTCACGGTCTAACCCCTTCATTCCAACATAGCATCAATTAATTATAAATAACCACATGTGAAATCTCTCATGGTCTAAACCCTTGGTCCAAACATTCATTTAATAAACTATTAATAACCTCCTGGGAATCTCTCACGGTCAATACCCCTGGGTCAAACATTCCAGTAAAACATACATAAATGACCCCTTTGGGAAGCTCTCACAGTCCAATCCACCTTGGTCAAACATTCCTTAAATTAATTATAAACAACCACCTGGGCAGCTCTCATGTTCTAACCCTTGGGTCAAACATTCACAATTTATATCATAGGCATTTCATATAATCAACAAATCCATCTTAACAAAACAAGGCACAGAAAACAAGGCAAGCCTAGTAGGCATCCTAGACCAAATGGCCACAAATATTTAATCAATGGAAATGCACCCATGGGGTGTCCCATAAACAAGGTATCTAACCTTATGCATAAGTAACAACCCTTTATCAATCAAAAAACCCATATAAGGTAATAAAAAAGGCTTAATTACAAAAAAAATACCCCAAACGTGGGTATGTGGCACTTTTAGCATATATAATCCAAGAAAAACAACGAAAGGCACAAAACCACCTACATAAATGTCATAAGATCAATATACTTGAACATCGGCCCTTGAATCAGCCAAAAATGGCATAGATCTACAAAAAATAGAGAAATTCTCAACCTTTAATAACTCACAAGAGAGGAGGAATCAAGAAGAAAGGCTCTATGGGTTTTAAGAACTCACCGGTGGGATTCTGACACACCTGACTTTGTCTCAATCGGAGCTCGAATGAAGAATCGGAAGGGGTTTAGAGTTCTTTGGTCATTCTACGGTGGTCCTGTACAAAACACGGGAAGAAGAAGATGTTTCTAGATATGATATGAAACCCCACTCCAATATATTAAATAAAAATAAAACTACACGATGTTTTCTTTAAAACTACACGTTGTGTATTAGCTTCAACCAGTCCCCAACTTAAGAAGCTCTACCAAGTCAACACACGGCCATGTACTCGGCCATTACACGGTCAGCACGTGGTTTTACGTAGAAACTGGATACACGGCATGTACATGGAAGTACACAACATGTACTCCGAAAAAACATCTTTTCTTCTTTTTTCCTCAAAAACAACCATAAATTAAGATCCATACCTGAAATAAAGATCTAGTTTCTTAAAAACTTCCCCTCTTAATGCAATTCTTCCCCGAATTTCCCTTACAAGGGTGGTGAATAAGAATCTGCAAACAACTTAGGCCACTACGATTACACATCGGCCACCCTATCCCAAGTCTCATCCTGCACTTTCTTGTGCTACCATAACACCCATATCATAGGAATAGACCGGCCACGGAGAACCTTCATGTTGCGATCCACAATCCGAATAGGGTGCTCCTCGAAGGATGCATCCACCTCCAACTCAACCTCATCAGGTTGAAAAACATGAGATAGGTCTGAAAAGTAAAATGTAGGTGAGAAACATGAAAGAAATCATGTATATCCCGGTATCACTGAAGTAATCACAACTAATAGGAAACCATCCTGACCCTCTCAAAAACCTCAAAATTCCCAATGTATCTCAGTGAAATCTTCCCCTACCTCCTAATCCTCTTGTGTCCTAACCACGGTGTGACATGCAGGAAAACCCGATCTTCGACCTCGAACTCCATAGGAAAATTCATCAATCAGCATAAGATTTATGGTGAGATTGTGCAGTAGCCATACTTTTCTGAATCAACTCCACCTACTCAGTGGTCTCTTGGACAAGACGAGGTCCTACCATAGCTTTCTCTCCTACCTCTATCCAACATAGGGGTGATCGACATGGACTACAGTACAAATCCTCATAAGGTTCCATACAAATTATTGCATGAAAACTATTATTGTAGAAAAAATCCACCCGGGGTATGTGACTCTCCCAAGATCCCCAGAAATCCAGGACGCATGCTTGAAACATTTCCTCCAAAACCTAAATTGTGTGCTCGGACTGGCCATCTTTCTAGGGATGGTAAGTTGTACCCATAAGTACATATTTACTTAAAGCCCTTCGTAGTCCCATCCAGACATGAGATGTAAATCGAGTGTCCCTGTCTAAAAAGATAGAGTGTGGAACCCTATGCAAACATAAAATATATCGAATGTACAACTTTCCAAGTTCATCAACACTAAAGGTTTCCTTGATTGGCAGTAAATGTGCAACCTTCATGAGTCTATCAACAACAACTCATACAACATCATTTCCTCGAGGTGACCTTGGTAAACCCATCATGAAATCCATCATGAATTCATTCCACTTCCACTCGGGAATGGGTAACTTCTATATTAGCCCATCCAGTCGTTGATGATCTGCCTTCACCTATTGATAGGTGGAACATCTCATAACAAAACTAGCTACATCCTTCTTTATGTTTGGCCACCAATGATGACAATGTAGATCTTGATACATCTTGGTGATACCAGGATGAACTTCACATACTGATTAATGAAAATTTTGAAAAAACTCTTTGTGTATGTCTACTGACACCCATATGTGCCCATGAAAACCTAAAACCTCATCCTCACCTACGGTCCACCCAGGAGTAGGGTCCTTGCCTGACACACTCTCCCGTAGGACTAGGCCTTCAGAATATGATAGTTGCCTCATTCTTACTTGATCCAGTAGAGTAGAGGTAACAGCTATAGAAGAAAGAAATGTATGCCCCTATTTTTTTTGCACCTCCAAATGCATCTCATAGAATAGATCCATAAGCTTCCACTCACTTCTGGCCTCCTAAACTACCTACATCTGAGTCCTCCTACTCAATACATCAGCCACTACATTTCCTTTCTCAGGCGTGTAAGTAAGATCAAAGTCAAAATACTAATGGTAATCAACCCACCTTCACTGTCTCAAATTCAGATCTCGTTGAGTAAATATATACTTGAGTTTTTTTTTAGTGTATACCACAAAATTATCTCCCAAAAGATAATGTCTCCAACAGTGCAAAGCATGAATAACTGTAGACAACTTGAGATCATGCATTGGGTAATTACTCTCATGTGTCCTCAACTGTTGAGAAACATACACAATGACTCCTTCCCCCTATATAAGTATAGATCCCAGCTCGATACCTAATGTGTCACAATAAATGGTGTAACTCTTGTCCAGTTCCATAAAAATCAATATCGGTGCTGAGGTCAATCTCCCTTTCAGATCCTGAAAGGCTAAATTACATGAATATGTCCAAAATTACTTCGCACCCTTCTTAGATAGGTCTATCGGTGGCGCTTTTAAGTGTCAAAAGTCCTAAATAAAGCGTCTTTAGTAACCATCCAATCCTAGAAAACTCTTTACCTGAAAGACGTTCTTCAGCTACTCCTAGGAAACTAATGCTACCACCTTCTCTAGGTCTATTGATACTCCTTTCTCTGAGATGACATGACCCAAGAAATTAATCTCATCCATTAAAAAGTGGAACTTTGAGAGCTTAACATACAACTAATACTCTCTTACTTTACTCAATATGATCTCAAGATGTGTGTCATGATCGTTTCGAGTGTGATATTACACCAAGATATCATCCATGAAGACTTCGACAAAGTATGGAACACTTAGTTCATTAGTTCCATGAAAACTTTCAGTGCATTCATGAGACCGAATGACATAACCAAATACTCATATAGAACATACCTACTTTGAAAGGTTTTAAGAGGTATATATGATGGTCTAACATGCAATTGATGATAACCGTATCTCAAGTCAATATTCAAGAACACACAGGCTCCTCGAAGCTGATCAAAGAGATCATCAATCCTCTATAAGGGATATCAGTTATTGATCGTCAACTGGTTCAGCTTCTGATAATCCACACAAAGTCTGAGGTTATCATCCATCTTCTTCGCAAAAAGGAAAGGCAAACCCCAAGGACAAGTACTGGGTTGGATGAAACCCTTTTCCTGAAACTCCTCCAACTACTTCTTGAGCTCCTGTAACTCTGGTGTATCCATCCTATATGGAGGAATAGACACCGATGTCACTCCTCACATAAGCTCAAAAAATAAATCCACCTCTCACTCCAGAGTTAAACCTAAAAATTCATCTATAAATACATCTCTTAAATGATCCACCACTGGAGGAAAGTCAATTTGTGAAGTCCCCTAGTCATCCAGATATAAACTGGAAATCTGGTCTATAATTCCGCCCATCCCATGATGCTCGGGTCCAGCTCTTCTCTCCTGGACATTCCATTCGCCCTTGTGTGGAAAATATTATCCCTCCAGTGATGTGAAACTCACCCTACGGTGATAGCAATAAAAAAAGGCCTGAAATAAGGACAACTAGTCTATTACGATAATGAAATCGAAGAATTTCATCTCTAAGACATAGATTTACCACAAGAAGTGACACCCACCAACCTCAAGAGGGAACTCCTTGAACTTATTTACACTAGTCGTCCTAATACCCAGTGGAATTTCTAGAATTATAACATCATCATAAGTAAAGATAAAGAGCCCAAGGCTCTCCACAATGGAAATAAATACAAAACTATGGGAATCCCCTGTATCGAAAAGTACAGAAGCTAAAATTGAGGCAACTAGAATCGTACCTCTAACCGTAGAGGTTCTAGGATCCTTCTACTTTTGGGTCTATTCTATCGCAAAATTCTAACCTGTATCATGGCCCTGAGATCCTTTCTGGCCACCCCCAAGCTGATCCACCTTGTTGTCACTCAAAACCTATCATCTGGATTCCATGGCCACAACCACCTCCTCGGCCTGAATGGACTGATGAACTCCATTTCTCTAACTGATGAGAAACTAGTGGTCCCACTTTTATATGTGGAGCCATAAAAGATCACTTCTCACTTGCTACTGGTGAGAACATCCTACAAAAATGTGGAATATGACTCATCTTGTTGCAAGATCGGCACTCAACTGGGTCTCTCAGGCACTGTAGTCTTGTGTGCCCACTCTTTCCACACTGGTAGCATACCACTCGGCTACCTGAAGAAACATTGCATGAAATCTCCCTACATTGCTTCCTATTATTGGTCGAAAGAGTATTAGCCCTGGATGCTGAACCACCCTGTCTCACAGCTCTAAAATACCTCAGATTGCACTTGGTAATCAGCGCCTAGTTTACTATAGTAGTCACCAAATTCAACCTGAAAACATTCACCTGCGACCGGGTGTCGTACCAGAGGCCACCCTAAAATCTCCTAGTTAGTGATAACTCTTATCCTCCCAAAATAGGTGTGAAATGTTGAAGCTCTATAAAGTGAGAGGAGTAATCCATCACTGATAGAGCACCCTTCTCTAAATTCATGAACTCCCATGCTCGGTCGTCCCTCAATGTCTCAGGGTAGAAGTAATCATAAAAGGTTCTATGAAACTCTTCCCAAGCCATATCTTGATGATGTACCACCTATGAGATAACATCTCACCATCTCTAGGCAGAATCACGTAGCATGTAAGTCGCAAGCTTCACCCTCCTCTTAGGAGGTGTCTTTAGATGCTCTAAGATAGAAAGAATGGCCTCTAACCATGACTCTACAGATTTTGGTCCTCCATCCCATGAAAAAGTGGGAGGATACTACTGTTGGAACACCTGCGTCAACTCTTCCATAGTCGGGGCAGGATGTGGTGCTCCCTAAAAATTCTACATCATCCTCATAAAGGCTTCATAGAACTGTGCATCTGAACCTGGTTCTGGTATAACAGCTGGTTCCAAGATGTGCATGACGAGAGGATCTGTTGGTATTCCCTGATATACTATTTCCAGTGTCTGATCATCACCTTGTACCTGGCATACAACTGGAGGACATCTTGATGGCATGACTCTGCAAGTTCAAGCATGCACCTCAGTACAAGATTAATAGGACTGCAAATCATAAGTGCAAGAATGAAATAGGTGAAGGAAAACATTCAAGTTTTACAAAATAGGGTGACATGGCGTGTACTTGAATATCCCCTCTTGCCCAAGTACTTCTACAAATCTAGAACTACACGGTCCTACTGGTGTAACACTACATGGTGTGTTCACCCTATACATGGCGTGTACTCAAAAGTTTTATCCATAGTCACACAGTCAGATACATGGTCGACTATAGCACGGAGTGTACTCCCATTATACATTATTTTCTACCAAGAGTTTACTAACCCCATGTCTATGCTCACAAGTCAGTCATACAGTCAACAACTACATGGAATGTACATATAGTACATGGTGTGTACATAAGAAAATTAATTTCTTCCAGAAAATAAGAACACATGGCATGTGTTCATGACATCACACACCATGTTTTCTGGGTTTTCCAGATAGTAAGCCTCTAAAACTTCTTTAGAACCCCCAAAATCTTAAAATTTGACCTACGGCATGCCAAGTTCCGATCCATGAGGGCCCGTACTCCCTGCGAATCAAATTTTGGCATCCTAATTCATATCATACCTTAAAAGCATTCAATTAAAGTTCAAATATGATCCATCAAATAAAACTTTACATATACCAATACTCTATCAAAATAGAGAGCATTTATATCATGGAATCTATCACAACATCATGCATATCTAGCATGACTACTATCACAACAGCATGCAATCAGTAATTCTCTCTAAATGGCATGGAAAGAATGCATGGAATGTGATTTCTAACAAGTTCCTATATGATGAATGATATGGAATACTCTCATCTCATCAGGTTGCAACAAAATATAATCACAATGATATCAATACTAATAGCACAAAACAAGTTTGTCACCCAACAGTGAAATTGAATCAACTGTAATAGTTCAAAATCTAAAAATTACAATTCAATTCGAGGTAATATGGATTTTACCTATACACGGGATAATTACTCATGGACACGAATAATTACCAAAATCTATTTTCTTACTAACCCTTTCTAATGTCTCCAAATAGTAAGACAAAACAAAAAAGAAAGCTCCTTTGATACCACTTTGTAATGTCTCGGATCCAGGTGCCTCCTAAAGGTGCCCCAGACCTGTTTTTCAATACCCCTAGGTCAAAAATTCTAATAAAACATACATAAATAACCCATTTGGGAAGCTCTAACAGTTCAATCCCCCTTGGTCAAACATTCCTTAAATTAATTATAAACGGCCACCTGGGAAGCTCTCATGGTCTAACCCTTGGGTCAAACATTAAAAATGCACATCACATGCATTTTATATAATCAACAACTCTTTCCTAACAAAACAAGTCATGGAAAACAAGGAAAGCTCGGTAGACATCCTAGATTAAATGGCCATAAATAGTCAATCAAGGGAAACGCACCCATGGGGTGTCCCATAAACAAGGTATCTAACATTACACATAAGAAACAACCCTTTATCAATCAAACAAACCATAGCAGGTAATAAAAAAGGCTTAATTACAAAACAATCAATACCCCAAATGTGAGTATGTGGAACTTTTAGTATATATAATCCAAGAAAAACAATGAAAGGAACAAAACCACCTACCTTGATATCGTCTGATCGATATACTTGAATTTCAGCCCTTGAATCGGCCTAAAATGATGTAGATCAAAAAAAGGGAGAAAAGATCAACCTTGAATAACTCACAAGAGAGGAGGAATCAAGAAAAAAGGCTCTATGGGTTTTGAGAACTCACTAGTGGGATTCCAACGCACCAATGGCATCTCAATTAGAGCTCATATGGATAATCGGGATGGGTTTAGAGTTTTTTGGCCATTCTGTGGAGCTCATGTATGAAACATGGGAGGAAGAAGGCATTTCCAGATATGGGACGTAAACCTACTCTGATATATAAAATAAAAAGAAAACTGCAGGGCATGTTCTTTAAAACTACACGCCATGTATTAGCTTCAATCATCCCCCGACTTAAGTGGCTCTGTCAGGTCACCACACAACCATGTACTCGGCCATTACATGGTCAGCACATGACTATATGTGGTAACTGGGTACAGAGTGTGTACATGTAAGTACACGACATGTACTCAGAAAAACCACTTTTCTTCCTTTTTCCTCAAAAACAACCTGAAATGAAGATCCATACCTAAAATGAAGATCTGAGTTCTTATAATAATCTAAAAGAAAAATAGTATATAAGCACCAGACCACAAATAAAAACATCATAGAAGAAGAAATCAAAAATGAAATGAAAAATACACAAAGAAAATTGGAATTCCTACCTCACTAGGTTGAAGAAAATCTGAGGCCCACTTCAAAAACCCTAACTACAGCCAAACACTGGATGTCAGACAAGATGTTCGATCAACTGGAGGTAGTCGGGTGGTGTTATTCGAGCTTCAATTCACCAAGGAGGAGTGCTGGCAGTGGTTGGCTTCCATGGAAAGGTTCTGATATCATGACGGGCTTGCAAATGGTTAGGTTTTTGTAAATATATTGGGACACTTTTATCAGCACTTACAAATAATCACTAATAAAGAGTCATTTTCTTAGTGCTTAAGTAATAAGCACTGATAAAATGAATATTTATCAGCACTTTTTTAGCATTGATAAATGTTGGTCTTTATCAGTGCTAAACAAAGAAATGATAAAATCCATATTTATTAGTGCTAGAGGTATAATGCTAATAAATATGGATTTTATCAGCGATTTGTTTAGCACTAATAAACGATTTATTATTATAATTATAGATAAAAAAAATTTAAATATATATATATATATTCCTTTTTAAATATATTTTTTATAATTTTATAATTATTTATTTATAATTATATAAATATTTTTAAAAAATAACATTTATATCATTATATATATTTTTTCATTATATATATTTATGTAATTATACATATAGATATTTAATAAATATATATAAATATAAAAAAAGTAAATTTATTCATCATTTAAGTAAATTTATTATAAGTTTAATAATTATTTAAATATATATAATTATATAAATACTTTTAAAAAATATTTATTTATTTATAATTATAAATTTATAATTGTATGAATATAGTAAATATACATTTATAAATATTTTTATTTGTAAATATTTTTTTATAAAATTATTTTTAACATTATTAATGAATATCTAATTTTAAGTGCATGTATATATGTTAAAAATGAGGGATATTGAATAAATTAAAAATAAATACACTTAAACAATATTGAAAAAATGGATAAGTTTTGTGTATGTGCATTGTATATAAAAATTCATTAATTACGTATATGAAAAATCAATATAATACACATTTGATCAATTTTAAATTGAAAAATCAAACGATATTCAATTATATGTCCATTACACTATGCAATTAGTCAATATTTTTAATTCATATTAATTTTTAATTATAAACCATTATTCAATAAATATATGACTATTTAATGTAAAGAGCATAAATATTTCATAATATATAAATCATATTTATGTAAATTAATATATATCTATATATTTAATTTATTAACATTAATTATCATAATTATCTAATTAATAAAAAATTTAATATTTAATAATGTATAATTAGTTTATTGATTTTTATCAATAATTATTTAATTAATAAAATTTGTAATATTTTTTTAATAAAATAATTTTTTATTTTTTACTTATTTAATTATTTAATTTTATTTATTCGGACCTTTATCAGTGCTAAACATAAAGTACTAATAAAGGGTACCCATTATCAGTGCTAAAAATAAAGTTTTGATAAAGGATACCCTTTATCGGTGCTAAAAATAAAGCACAGATGAAAAGCTAAATTTATCAGCGTTTTCTTTAGTGCTGATAAATATGCCAATTATCGGCACTTTTTTCTAACGCTGATAAATATCAGTGCTGTTAAAGGTCTGTTTTGTAGTAGTGTGTTCACCCACACCCACATAAGGGTTCTTCCACGTATAAGGATTCCAAGTATGGGGATCCCATGTGAGGGGATCCCATGTATTGGTCTCCCACATAAGGGGGTCCCGCGTATGGGGATCCCACATATATGGATTCCCACATATGAGGATCCTACTTATGAGGATTCTCACATAAGGGGATCCCACATATGTGTCTTTCAGGCCCCCTTCTCTAATGCTGGACTTTGCCAAATTTTGGAAAAGTCCCAACCACATAAGTATCTTCCCTTTACACAAGACCAGCCCACATCTTAGCCTAAAATACCACTCTAGATAACCTAATTTGTCACTCATTCCTCAAACCATATCCAAAAACAATATTTGGGGTTGTCCCAACTCTCAAAATCTCGATCCAAATCCGGGTTCTCAAAACAACCCCCTCACCGAGACCAAAAATTAAAATTTCATCTGAATTTCACAACTCATAAAAACATGGGACTTTACACAGATCACTTTTGATCTCATCAACAATATTTACTTAGTTCTTATCTTTTCACTAGATCTATTCATTGAAGATAACATTTTTACTTTTGACTACCTTCAGAGGGTTGTTATCCCAAAGTTCAAATCCAAAGTCTTTGTCTCTATATCCTGCAAAGTAACAGGCTAAAAAAATAGCATCTGGCTTGTCCCTCTTCTTGTCATCAACGTGGTCATAGGAATTTGAGCCAAAGACTTTGATATGGGTAATTTAAACATTTATTTCAACCCAATAGGATTACATAAGTTCCTACCCCAAAAGAGATGATAGACTCTTGTTTTCCATGTAGGTCATGCAATTCACTGCTGCCAAAGACTTTGATATGGGTAAGTTAAACATTTCTTTCAAACCAATAGGATTCCATAAGTTCCTACCCCAAAAGAGATGATAGACTCTTGTTTTCCATGTAGGTCATTCAATTCACTGCTTCCACCCAAAACTCCTTTTGGAAAATCAGCATAAATTATCATGTTTCTTTCATTCTCGACTAATGTACGATTAATCCTCTCTACAGCCTCATTTTACTTCAGAGTTACCAGTATAATATTCTTAAACCGTATACCCTTGTCCGAGGAGAATCTCTAAAACTCCATGCTTTTTTACTCCTCACCATTGTCTGACCTTAAGCGCTTCAGTTTTCTTTCAATCTCCTTTTACACCATGGATATCCATCAGATAAAGGTTCTAAATACCTCATACTTGTTCTTGTGAAAAAAATATACACATATTTCATGAATCATTGTCAATGAAGGTAACAAAATACAGTTATCCTATGTGAGAATGAACTAAAACTGGCCATCATACACCCATATGAACCATCTATAACTTCCGGTTTATGGGAAACTTGTCTTCTGTTTAGAATTTAAATTTTCACTATTTTACAAGGATTAATTCTTCACATGTTCCATAATCCATGCTTGTGATCTTTATCATTACCTTAGTAGTTGGGATTTCTATCCCTTTCTCACTCAAGTGACTTAGACATTCATGTTATAACTTAGCAGAAGTTATTAGTTCAACATGCATTGCAACTCTTAAAACTCGTATTAGGTACAATTCCACATCCTTCACTCCATTTAACACCACCTTGGAACCGCATATATTGGTCCACACTCCATATGTAAAGGTTATAAAAAACCCTGCATCATCCAACTATCATACCGAGATCAAATACTCAAACCTCAATAAGGGAAAACGTATATCAAAACCTATCATGGCATGAATAATATGGTAGGAATAAATAAGAGTCAAATAGCTTCATATAACTAAACACATTAGCTTGAAATAAATCCATGGATGGCATAAGAATATAAACAAACACATGGATAATAATAACTAAATTCATGGTAATGGAAGGAATAATGTCAAAAATCTATTATGGACATGGCCTCAGTCAATATATAATTCTTACCATCAAGGCCACAATCTAGACATCATTCTTTTCATCAAGGTCGCAACCAATACATCCTGCTTTCATTGTTTAGGCATACACCAAATACCAAAAACTTTTGTCCCATGAAACCAACCAATGCATCGATGGGCTATATAATTCCAGCCTTGCTCATCACTTTTTTTTAAGTATAATGAATTCACCATATGAAAATATTAATATCAATACAATTAATAATCAAATTGCCTTAGGACTCAATAAAAATTTGTATTGAGATAAAAAAAATTAGAACATAAATACTTTCATAGTAAATAAAAGGGATAACATAGACATAAGTCATCCAAAGAAAGAATTTTGATGGTTAAACAATACATATGTATAACAAAAGGAATTTCAAAAATGTCGACATGGATTAAAAACACCTTTATAAGAAGAAAACTTTTAATGGTTTCACATAAGAAATGTATTAGAAGAAAAATCATGTCTTTAAAAGAGGATTATTTGGAAATATAAAGGAAAGGATTGATCATTTCTCTTATAGATATTTGATTAAAATATTTGCAAAGAAATCCAAAGTAGTGGGAAATGACCTTAATCATTTATCAATGAATAGAAAAGGACATTCATAAAAGCATCCAATGAATACAGTTAGGTAAGATGATGATTCTCGATTGAAAAGAAGAAGTATGGTCGATTTCCTTACAATGGGTAAATAATGAGTCAAACAAGAAAATGAAATAGTGAGAAGATATGTATAACCCCAAAAAAATCCAGTGGAGAAAAAAATATTGGGGTTTTAGAAAGAATGATAATTCAAATTCCCCAAATGGATTATATTTCAAAGGCAATCCAGATTTTGAAATTTATATTAGAGAAGGGACCATTATGGTTTGGGTAACATTTTAATCAAAAACCCTCTAAGAGGAAGAACTTTAAATTGAACTTCAAATATAATGAATAAAAGATAATTCATGATACAATATAACAAATAGGTAGTATACACATCATTTAAATGAAATTAGGTTCATATGACAAAAAATGTTTTAAAGAAGGGAATTTGAGATGAAAATCTCTTATGGTAATGGTAACGTAAGAATTAAGAGAACATAAGAGGGTTACCATGAAATGGAAATTAAAATATCATAAAATGAAAGATATTCATTATATTTGGAGGAAATTGGAGCAATTAATACACTATATAAAAGAAATGATGATGTGCAATATCAAACATTTCTATTTTCAATATCGAGTGTGAGTAATCTTGATCATTTTGAACTAGTTTCGTAATAATAGCATTCTTCATTCTTCTATCAAAGTTCATCATTCCTAGATCATACAAGGAACTACAATATATTTTTTATAATTATTTATTATAATGACCTGAAATTTTTGAATAATTTATGTTTCTTGAAAATGTATGTTATATTATTTTGTACTCAACATAAATATATCTCTTTAATAATGAAGTGACTATAATTTGAAATGTGACCATTGGGTTTTAACCTTTATATGACCATTGTTCAATATGACCATTGGAAAATATACTCTTAATAATGATTTTAACATTATAATTATTGTTTATAACTAAAATAAAAAAGGAAAATTGATGCAGAAAGAAGAGTAGATGGTCTCATCTAGTAGATTCATGTCATATGAAGACCATTTATCCAAACTTGATAGGGAGGTAGCATCATTGGGCTTTTCTCTTGACCAATACCAATCTGATATTCAACATGTTAAGCTTGAACGAAATTTCCTACAGGATAACTTCAACTTAGTGTAAATTACCACTTGGGTGATATTATTCAAGTCACCCCAATAATCTATCATAATCGCATACCTCACCCTTAGGTTGTATGCCGGTGTTATAAGGGGTTATGCGTTTATACTTAGTTACTTAATTTTTAATCCTTTTGTATAAATAAAATTTACGTTCCATCAATTCTATTTTTTGAATAGTTTTTCCCAAAAATATGACGAATTTGATAAATTGATTTTTTGAATAGAGATTGAACTTTTAGAAATGATATAATTATTATAATAAATTAAGTTATTATGAATAATTATTATTTTAATGAAATATTATAATTAAAACACTCTTTTTAAAATATAAATGATAAAATAATTTTATTTCTTCAGGTGTCATAAATTTCACTATGTAATTTCACTGTGCATTTTCTATCCGCTATTATTTTTAATAAATAAATATATATATATATATTTAAAAGTTAAAATTATCATATTTAAATAATTATTATGATAAAATAAACATCATTTTGGAAATCATACTATCGAAATTAGGTTAGGGTGAATTTATGAGAAATTTCTAAACTACTTTAGTTTTTTGAGAATAGTAAAAAATACAGTTTGAGTTTTTCAGTATGTTTAATGATATCATAATGATGTAATATGTAATATAAAATTATTTTTAACACTTGTGTATTAAAATAACATAATATTTTTTCCAAGTGGCCAATACCATGGGAAAATATCATGGCAAATCCCATGGTTTTTCATTTACCACTACGTAGGTGTCCAAGGAAATTATCAAACAAATCCTCCTCTTTTACTATAAATACCCACCTATTTCTCCATTATATTTAAATAAAAATTCTTTCACCATAATACTTAGATATTTTTACCTCCCAAGGATCCCTCCCAAGGTTTGCTCAAACCCCCAAGGTCTCAATCATTAAGTTTTAGGAACACTCTTCAAGGTATGGGAAATCTCAGCTTCTCTCTTCCTTTCAAGTTTCCTTTTTATGTGGTATGTCTTTCAAATTTACATAATATGTTATTATATCTATTTAATTATATACCTTTACTGAATTAGGATTATTTTATTAATGTTATACCCTTTTCCCCTCTCTTTTTCATTTTTTTTAAAACCATGTTTCATACTCGTTATGCAGTTGTATTTTCTTCTCAAAATTTTTTTCTTTTTCTCAAGAAATTGTCTTATTTTATTTTATGAATACCCAAACCTCTTTATTTTCCATGGGTATTCACCTATATGTCAAAATTATCTATTTTATTCTAGGATTAACATACATTAAACCCACCTTCATTTTTCATGGGTTAATAATGACATAAAGATCTTGTCTTTATGCACTTCTTTTTAAAACACCATGATTTTGATATGAAAACCGTTTCTTTTATTCTACATAGGTTATTTATAAAATGTTTTATTATGATATATTTGGCTCACATTAATTAAGAAATTTGAAGGGTGCACCCTGATAGTGTTCCAATGTATTAGTTAAAGAATTTAATCTCTAGATATGACATGTCTTATGATATCTTAGTGAATAACCTTGGTAATTTTTATAATACCTCAGTGATAAACCTTGGTGATATTCTTATGAATGAATAAATTAAATTTTGTAGCCACATTTCTATGTTATGATTCATTTTATTATTTTTATTATATTACTCTTTCTCATGCCTTATCATTATGACTCGTGTTCTTGTTGATATTCCTCAAGTTCACAAGTAAATTGTTTCCCTTGTTTTCCCTTATTGAGATTTATGCTCACCCTTTCCTTTGATGTATGTCCCCAGGTTATGAGATGCATTAAATTTACTTAGGATAAACATATGATGAATCCTTTCAAGTGGATTATAAGAATGTTTTGAGTTTTCATGTATTATGTACCCTTTTTTCCAAGAAACTAAACTTTAAAAGATCCCATGTTTGCACAATGTAATGTAAAGTTATGTAATAAAAAGGAAGGATTATATAGTTGGTATCAAAGTATGGTTTACTTATTTTTTGAAATTATGATTTTAAAACTTTAGGAAAACCCATAGAGAAAATTTTAAATAAATGATAACATCTTGGTATTTTAGTGAAATATTAAGTAAGTGGTATCTGATAAAAGAAATCTCTGTCTGGATACGAACAAGTGGACATAGTTCTGGAACAGATGTACCTAGGGGTAACAACTCCAAAAAGATGCATCGATCATGACTTGGTGTAGCCTTGTACTCAACAACGGGTCTTACTGTGCACCTGGTTTGATACTCTCAAGGGATATGTTTGGTTAATCACAAGATTTTTATGAACCATTATTAAGAACTTATAGAAAATGTAATTTTTGTTAAAGAATAACATATTTAAGGAAGATGATTTAAGACATGAAATTCCTTTATAATTATAAGATTATTAAATGAAACATGTTTCACACTAAGATTTTCTTCTTTTAGAAAATGGAGGAAAATGGGATAAACTGCATAAATGGTGAGTGTAACGGACCAGGCGCTGACGAAATTCCGATGGAAGTTAGAATAGAAAACTTCATGAGAATGATGAATCAACTGACTCAAGTTATGAGAAATAAATTGAATCAATATGAGATACTAGATTCACCTTGAAGGGAATAACTTTTTTTGAGTCCTTGATATGTCAATGACCACCTTCTTTCAATGGATCTACCGACCCATTGATTTTTGAACAGTGGATAAGATCTATAGAAAATATATTTGATGTACTCTGTTGTTTAGAACAAGATAAAGTCACCCTGGTTGTGTTCCAATTAGAGTTAGAAGATGATTAGTGTAACAACCCGAGATTTTATAAGAATTATTCTTTTTAATTTCATTAATATCTTGTGTTGTACACTACTCCAAAATTATCTTGCGCTATACACAACATCGTATTAGCTTCCAGTATACGCAACACTAATCATGGATCGTGTTAAACACAATTTGAAGTTTGTTTGATAGTAGTTATTTAATGCAACATTGAGTGTATATATATATATGGAATATGGTTGAATTTATGTTATACGCAACCCCAAAGGGAGGTTGCACTACACGCATCCCTGACTTGGCTTTCATTACACACAATCGCGACCTTCCTCGATAGTGTGTGTTGTACGCAATACCGGGTTTTACTAAACAACGATACATTATTAAAATATTATATAAACTAGCCGTTATGAATAGTAATAACCACTTTTTGAAATTTTATAAATTTTATCATTCAAAATGGACTTCATTTTTGGATTCAGAATACCGAAATTAGCCTAGGGTGAAATTTTGGTATTTTTCTGAAAACTTTCAATTTTTGATGAATAGTGAAACCACTAAGTGGTAGTTAAAAAACTGAATTTTTCATAAAACTTAATTTTACCGCTTATGTGAAAGGAATTTCGAAAATCCGAGAGACACGGTTGATATCAGTAAGTAAAATGTGGTTCAATGAGATGAAAATAAGTTTTGGTGAATAGTAACTTTTTACTTTTTTTTACCACGGTTAATAGTAAATAGGGTAATTAAAGGTAAAGATGATATTACTATTACCCTAACACATGTCCTAATTCTATTGGATAAGTTTAATTCGACCAAAATCAACCTTATGAATATAATATGACCATTTAGGACCACTTGGATTAGATTAGGACATTTAATATTATTTTATTTAAAGAATAGTTAAAATAGTTAAAATCAAAGTTTAATAACTAAAACATTTTTAATATAGGGTTATACATAAGATAAATTCGATTATAAATATTCATTAGAAATCTAAAAATATTTCCTACATAATGATATTTTATTTATAATTTTTATACTTTAAATAATGTATTTTAATTATGACACAACGATGATGCAGTAATTACCTTTTTAAGGAAATATTAACATAATGGATGTTATAAATGCCCAAATAAATGTAATTTTAGACTTTTTATAAATTACACTAATTTTACAGGTTAATATGACATGTTAGTGTTTATTTAATTAACTTTCTTTGAACTTATCATTATGTTATGATTTTTACAAAAATCATGTACCAAATAGTGTCAAAATTGACATAAATTTTTTTTTTAAAAAAATATTATATTATTAATTGTTATTTTATTCCTAAAAATCTAAGGATCGGCCAAATGACTTAGATAAGGATATATATATTAATAATGAACCACTTGGGGTTCGTTTGGCATGTTATAGTAATTTTATTAACCATATAGTGTAAGAAAACAAAAAGACACGGTAAAAGTTAAATTATTTAACTTAGAGTTAAATATAATTGATAAGGTTAAAATAATAACCTAAACTTGTCTAAAACCTATTGGATGAGAGGATTTCGACCCATCCCCACTTTATCTTCGAAATAAGACCCTTTTGAATCATTATAAACCGAATGTGACTTTAATATAAAATAATATTTTGAGATTTTCCTAAGGTGCCCCTCCCCTCCCTTATAAAAGGGCACCTCCTCCCTCTCCTCCTCACACAAATTTGAGCATTCAATCTCGGCCAAACCCTGCCAAAATCTCTTATCCACTTACCTAGAATCATCCTAGAGGTCCCGGTCTTTTTCAAAGACCATCCTTAGTTCTCTAAGTGGAGGTTAAGTCAAGGCGCGTCAAAAAGAGGTAATATCCATTACCGATCTTTTTCAATTTCTTTCTTCTTCCACTTCTTCTTATTTAGTTGTTTCATGATAAAGTAATAACATCAGTATTACTTATATACTGATATGTTATTATAAATATGAAACAACCCTAATTCACCTTCTATCCATCCTATGGAAAAATGAAATCACCGCGCGTGCGTACGTACGGAATACCGTCTCCACGCCGTGGTGTAATCTATTTTCCACCACCACCTTACTTGGATGGGTATAATGGTGTAATTAGTAACTATATATGATTATTCTAATGTGATATTTATTCTGAAATATTATACATACACTTCAATTCAATTCCACGACCATGGGAACGATATCATCACTCGTGCATACGTACGGACTACCGTCTCCACAACGCGATGAGACTCATTCTCCATGTTAACCATTCAAGAATGATTATAAAGTATATATAATGAATAATAATGAAATATATGACATGATAAATCTACTGGATTTATGTATATATATATATTCATGTCATCTACTTACTTCCATTCAAGACAATAAGGAAAGGAAAATAGTGTTCATGCGTACGTACGGACTACTGTCTTCATGAACGGTGTGTTCCATTTCTTTTATCTATCTATTATATATATATATATACTGAATATATATGATAGATAAATCACGTTTTATATTCTGGAAGTAAGTAAATAATGATATAAGTAATAATAATGTCAAGAACAACAAGTCCAAACGCCTACGATAAATGAAACGATTTTACCCAAAACACTTCTTTAACATGGAATTTAGAAAAGAACGGGTAATATAAAGTCATAAGTGAACCATATATGATATCATAACAATGAATATGATTCTGTAATAATTCAATGACATTATTTAAATCATTATACAGGAGGTTCGGATACGTATGAAGCATATCGGACCTAAGGTAAGGGATAATTTTGCAATCTCATTTTTTTATCCGAGATTGATTATACGTAAGTATTTACTGGGGTTATGTTTATCATCCATGTCCATGATTTCTCAAAATGTTTTTATAAAATGTTTACTATTCTTCCATGTATTTTTAAAGTCATTTTTACCCTTTTACCACATGGTATGGAAGGAATCTTTTGTTGTTTTCAATACGAGGTACTTTTTGACTTTTCTGACAAAAGTACAAGAAGAATGTTTTTTTAACTTATACGGTATGAAAGGATTTTTACGGTTTTATAAAGCCTTATTTTCATGAAGCTTCCTCAAAATGATTTCATGTCTAATTTCAACAAAAATCCTTTTCTTTTAAAATTTCATGACATTTTGTGAAAGGCAAATGATTTTTTACAAAGAAAGGATATTTTCCTCAAGAATTCATTTCAAGGGTTTTATCAAAACCATTTTCCATATAAGATAACAATATATCATAAGTGTATGTTTCATGTATAATGTCTCTATAATTTACATGTTTTCATTTTCTTATTATGAAATGATATCCATTTGTTTTCTATGGATTACGTTATGATGGGATGATGTTTATGAAACCCATTTTATTCTTTGGGTTATGATGAATGATTTATGTTTATGTTGTGGCACAAGTAAGAATGATTTCATTATGAGATGGGTGGGACCTATATCTCCCTCCAATGCATTGGGTAAAGATTTATATCTCATGAGATAGACATGGCTGGAACAGTATGTTAATCCGATTCAGTACAGGACTGGAACGAGGAGTGAACTCGATTCAGAAAGGGACTTTGTCCACTAAGATGGTCTTGGCAGCAATGTCTTGGCTACTATGGAAATCATAACAAGTGCTTAAAGGATGCCACAAATTACATGTTTTATTCCCATGCTATGTTCCTTTATGATATATGCCTTACGTACTTTTAAGATTTATTTCTTTGCTCTTGATTTTGATGTTTAGATTTTATGTTCAAGTTATTGCATTCAAATGTTTATGGATTATTTCATGATCTTTATGCTTACCCTTACTGAGCATTTGAGCTCACCCTTTTATATGTTTTCTTTTCCCTAGGATTCAAAGCTAGGTTTTAGGTAAGAAAACAAAAGGGGAAGATCTTTATGGGAGATATTGAAGATATTTCACCACGATTAGAAGATTATTTCTCCGAGTTTCCAAAGACACTAAACTATTATGGTCCTTATGTGTTTGTTTTCATTATGTATCAAGTATTCCGCAAATGTAATGTCATGTCCATGTACGTCAAGCTTCGGGTCTCTACAATTAGTGGTGGATACTGGTTAAAAACATAAATCCAAGAGGGTAGATTGAATCTTTGGAGTGGGAAGAGTTCAGGGGAACCTTTTTAAAATAATATTTACCTCGTTTAATGCAAACAAAAATGAAGAAGTAATTCCTAGAGCTGAAGCTTAAGGAAAATAAATCTATGGGAAGCTATGAGATGAACTTCACATAGAAAGTACGAGTGCAGCATCTCAAAAATGGAGATAGAGAACTGGCTAAGGGATCTGGTGATAGCTTTCAGTTTGATCTAGGATCTGATAGAGTATTGGGTTCCTCCTACTATAAGCCAGATATGGGGAGCGACGCGTCAATGGTGGAAGCTCTATCTTGGGGAGAAGGGGAGGCTGAAGATTCATGGACTGACTTCAAGAGGAAATTATGAGAGGAATTCCTCTCTTCCACGATGAAGGTGGAGAAGTGGCAGGAGCTAATCTCCCTTCAGTAGTGGAGAATGTCAGTGAGGGAGCTGGGAATCAAGTTCGACGATCTCCTTCATTTTTCTCAGGACCTTTTTCCAGATGAGGATTCCCATGAGAGTTATTTAGAGGAGGCACTCCAACCTTCTATTCAGTACGCTATTACTCCCATCAACCTATCGATGTACATAGAGGTCCATAAGAAGGATGAAGTGGTAGAAAGGATGCACACACTGGGAGGTGTGTTGTTATAGGGGAGCCAATTGGGCTCGTCAAAGGGGAAGGCCATCAGCTGCAGGCCTCCAGCGTCAAGGACTTCTAGGTTTCGACCGGTGGGGAGCAGGCCCTAGCAGTTCTAGTTTTGATCTCTCGATCCTCTCCCTTTCCTTTCAGGACCAGGACCAAGGTAATTCATATGTGGAAGATGTTGGAACCTTCAGAATCAGTACCCAAAGAGAGTGAAGTACAATGGGTGTGGGATGGTTCAGTGCCCACCTCAGTAGCAGAAGTTTCCATCCAGGCCCTTTCAGCAGCAGCAGTAGGGACAGCGAGCTCCTGCTCCTCCAAGAGTAGATGTGGCAGGAGGAGGAAAACCCAACGGTGCCCCTCAAGGAACTTGAATTGGGTGTGGTCGGGGAGGCAGCTGACAGCTAAGAGGCATAGGATCTGGGCGTGGGCAGTTGCACACCATAGATGCAGCAGTTCCAGCAGTGCTGGAAGTCATTCGAGGTACGATCATCTTGTTTAGCACTCTTGCATGCACCTTGTTTGACTTAGGAGCTTCACACTCCTCTGTTACACCCGGTCAAGCCCATGACTTGGGACTAAACTTAGGAGCTTCACACTCCTCCTCTTTTACTATAAATACACACCCATTTATCCATTATATTTCATTCACAATTATTCCTCCATGAAGCTCTAATATTTTTACCTCCCAAAGATTCCTCCCAAGGTGTCCTCAAGCCCCCAAGGTCTCAATCCTCAAGTTTTAGGAGCTCTCTTCAAGGTAAGGGAAATCTCAACATCTCTTTTCCTTCCAAGTTTCCTTTTTATGTGGTATATTTTTTAAATTTCCTTGCTATGTTCTTCTATTCATTTTATTCTATCCCATTATTTTATTAAGAGTATTTTATGAATGGGAGACTCTTTTCCCCTCTCTTTTTACTATTTTCTAAAACCATGTTTCATACCCATTATAGTGCCAGATTTTCTTCTCAAAATTTCTCACTTTTTCTCAAGAAATTCTCTTATTTTCTTTTGGGAATACCCAAACCTCTTTCTTTTTCATGGGTATTCACCCAGATTTCAAAATGATCTATTTTATTCTGGGATTAACATACATGAAACCTGCCTTCCTTTTTCATGGGTTAATAATGACATAAAGATTTTGTCCTTAAGCACCACTTTTTAAAACATCGTGCTTTTTATATGAAACCCACTTCTTTTATTCTCTATAGATTATCTATGAAATGTTTTATTATGATATATGTGGCTCACATTAATTACACTATGGGAAAAACCATTATTTGTGATGGGCTATCTGTGACGGGAATAAATCTCATCACAAATATTCCTTCGAAGAGGTTATTTGCGACGGGCTGACCAACCTGTCACAAATAACCAATTATTTGCGACGGGAATAGGCGCCTCGTCGCAAAAAAGTTACGCGCGGATTGACGTGGTTTGCGTGCCAAACTGCGCGAAAGAGTATTTACGATGGTTCTCATCGCAAATAACCGGCGTCGGTAACATATTTACGACGGGATGTTGTCCCATCACAAAAAGTGTGTCAGTGTGTCACTTTTTGAGATGGGCCCCGTTGCAAATAACCTTTTAACCGCTGATGGTAATTAATTTGCCTGAAGGTATTTGCGACGGTATTCCTGTCGCTAATAGTCTTGTCGCAACTAATCTAAACTATATATACCTCCCTTCGTTTTTTCTTCTCTCTGTCCGAATTTCTTGTTCCTCTGCTTCTGTAAACTCTAATTTTAGAGTGAAAATTTTTTAGAGTTAGCTTTTTTTATGAAGAAGTTGTGAAGTTGCCTACAATTATAAGAGATCAAGTTTAAAGGTATTTATGTTTTATTTAATTTAGTATTTATTTCCTTACTTTATATTAATTTTAATTATTGTTGATTAGTTGTAATTAAGTTAGATTTAAATTGTTTTGTCATCAGTATTTATTTATAATAATAAAATTAAATTATAAGTATTAATTCTTAATAATTAGTAATAATTAATAATTATTCATGATAATTAGTAATGTATATAAATAATTAGTGGTAATTAGTAATTAGTAGCTGTATTTTGTAGTAATTAATAGTAATTAACACTAATTAGTAATAATTAGAAAAAAATAGTAATAAATATTTACAATTAGTAATAAATAGTATTAATTAGTAATAATTAGTAATAAATACTAAAAAATAGTAATAAATGCTAATAAATGCTAATAAATACTAATAAATACTGATAAATAGTAATAAATACTAATAAATACTAATAATTAGTTATAAAAATACTAATTAATAGTAATAAATACTAATAAATAGTAATAATTAGTAATAAATAGTAATAATTTGTAATAATTACTAATAAATATTAATAAATACCAATAAATAGTAATAATTACTAATAAATACTAATAAATAGTAATAAATAGTAATAAATAAAAATAAATAGAAATAAATAGAAATAAATACTAATAAATAGAAATAAATACTAATAAATAGTAATAAATACTAATAAATGCTAATAAATACTAATAAATACTAATAAATACTAATAAATAGTAATAAATTGTAATAAATACTAATAAATACAAATAAATAGAAATAAATACTAATAAATAGTAATAAATAGTAATAAATACTAATAAATACTAATAAATAGAAATAAATAGTAATAAATACTAATAAATAATAATAAATACTAATAAATACTAATAAATACTTATAAATAGTAATAAACACTAATAGATACTAATAAATAGTAGTAAATAGTAATAAATAGTAATAATTAGTAATAATTAGTAATAATTAGTAATAATTAGTAATAATTAGTAATAATTAGTAATGATTAGTAATGATTAGTAATGATTAGTAATAAATAGTAATAAATAGTAATAAATAGTAATAATTAGTAATAAATAGTAATAAATAGTAATAAATAGTAATAATTATTAATAATTAGTAATAATTAGTAATAATTAGTAATAATTAGTAATAAATACTAATAAATACTAATAAATACTAATAATTAGTAATAATTAGTAATAATTAGTAATAAATAGTAATAAATATTAATAAATAGTAATAATTAGTAATAATTAGTAATAAATAGTAATAAATACTAATAATTAGAAATAAATATTAATAATTAGCAATACATATGCTCTGCTCAATAGTGAAGAAATGACATCATTTGTATTGTGATTACTTCTATCACTTATTCTATAATTTATGTTATAGTAAGTAAACTTATTTTTTTTGTAGGTTATATGATAACCATATCAAGAAACAGCTTCCACAAATTACAACAGCTGCCTTTGAAGAACGCCGACAGAAAAAAAATTCTCAATGGTTTTAAAAACTGGTAACATAAATTTTTGATGGTTTAACATATCAATTCGGTTTATTATTTATTATATTGATAACTGTTTTACAAATTTTCAGGTGTCTCAACATGCTAATAAAATTGATAAGTGACTGTGTATATTGAGTAACTCACCATCCATAATGGTTAAATATTACAATGAATATGTGGTGAATGGTTTTCGATTTCATACACGTGCATATGGGGAATCAAAAAAACAATGAAAAATGGAGTTTTCTTGAGAGGATCACATCGTAGAGAAACTGAAGTTGAATTTTATGGCATGTTGGATGAAATTATTGAACTGTGTTGTCTAGGGAAAAATTACATAACTATGTTTAAATATCGGTGGTTAGATACTGAGAGAGTCTTGAGTGTTCATCTGATTCATGGAATCGTCGATATTAAATATAAAGTCTTCTTACAGTAAATGAACCATGTTTACTGGCTTAACAGGAACATCAAATATATTACGCAAAGTACTGTGCTACTTCAAGCGACCTAAGTGATTGGTAGAGCATAATAAAAATGAAATATTGGGAAATCAGTTTACTCAAACAGAATTTGGTTTTGATGAAGTACAAGGAATTGAAATTTTTCAAGAGACTACTCAAAATCCATACTTTACACAAAGAGACATGAATATCGATGATGACACCCCACAATTAAGGGTCGATGGTGACGATGATGTTAATGATGTTACAAATGAATTTGAAATGGAAAGAGATGATGAAACCGAAACTCATATGGATATTGATGACGTCGATGATGAATATGAATACATTGGCATCATCAGATATGAAGATGATAATGAAGGTGAACAATGACACAGTTAAATGCTGGTTATAATCATAACTAATTATTTGTTATTTTTTACAGTTTTGCGCATGTAGCTTTTGGACAGGGGAGCACTATCTTATGCAATTATTTTTCTCAATCATGGATCACATGGGAATAGATTCTTGTTGATGTATGGCTTGGAATGTTCAATCATTTGTTGGTACGTAAATAAATAATATTTATTTAGAAATTTATTTCATTAATAACTTGATATTAAAAATTATTTGTAGGGTTTATAGTATCTCATCGATGATAGCATGTGTGGCGCTATCCACGAGGCATGAGAGATGTCTATGCATGAGCGTTTCTGTCAGTTTTTGCACAATTTGAGAAGGAAAACCATAAGAAAGTAGGAGTGATAGTATTTGATGAGTCATGTAGAGCCCACTGACCAAAGTACATTTCATCTCATGTGTGGGATAGATTATGTTCATACTGGTTGAGTAGTGGATTTCAGAGGAGATCTTCATTGGGCCGACAGAACTGGGAGAGATAGGAGGTGACACATCGAGCTGGTAGTCATACATTCAGTATGCATAAAGAGCATCTGGTAAGTATCTTTTTTAAATATTTTATATAACATTACATATAAACAGTTAATTTTTTATTCATATAGGAAATCGAGCATCCTGATATTACGGAGTACAATGTTTATCGGAGGATGTGCAGTGATCTAGCCACTGAAGAGATTAGAGGTGATCTCCAGCGTCATATTGCGGTCAGTATTATTTCTTTTTTAGTTTGAAAATTAACGGCATATAATATTTTCACTATTTGAATTTCAAATTGAAATTGAAGGAGCCATATAAGGCCGCGATCTCTCAGACACGGGCTGAGATTCAGGCCGAGACGGCTGATCAGACTAGTGCCCACTATTTCGATGAGGTGGCATGGATGCAGGTGACCCAGTATGCCTTTGAGAAGGGCCAAGTAGTTGGTATCATCTCTCATTTGACTACTGGGACTTATTATGGTACTTCTACGATGTCGACATCCGGCTCAAGAGGAGCTCGTGGAGAGGCATCATCTTCTAGCTCACAGTATCAGGAGCAGTTGCAAGCTCAAACTGAGTTTATAGAGAGTTTGCAGAAGCAGCAGGAAGAGATGCGTCAGCAGCAGCACGCGGAGGACATGTGTCGATGGCAGCAGCAACAGCACGATCAGATGGAATACATGTGTCGTCTGACTCATAGTTTAGGGATGGAGTTTTCTCCATCATCTCCTTTATCTCCTCCAACTCCTCTAGAAGACTATCCCCCCCATTGAATTTTTTGTTTTGTTAAAAACATTTGAATTGAACATTTGTTATAATATGAACTATTTACAGTTTTTGTCTTTTATATTGGTGTGAATATTGCATAATTTTTTTTTAGTATTTTTAATATTTTATTATTTTATTATTTGTTATTAGTATTATATATTTTTTAATATTTGTTTATTTTACTAAAAATAATAATAATAATAATAATAATTTATGATTTTTTATATATTTTTTCTGAATAATGAGAATTTTAATATTTTTTATTTTTTATTATTATTTTAATAATATTAATATTTTTTTCATTAATCATAATTTTATTATTTTTTTATTCTATTAATTATTTTTAAGTATTAAGAATTTTAATATTTTTTATTTTTTTATTATTTTAATAATATTAATATTTTTTTATTAAGTATTTACGACGGAACTTTTTGCGATGGGGGGCCCGTCACAAATAGATTATATATATTTTTTAAATTTTTTTTTCGACGGGTTTCTTTACCGTCGCAATAACTTCTTTGCGACGGGCCCGTCGCAAAAGGTTTATAACATATAAGCTATTTGCGACCGGCTGGTATCTCATCGCAAATACTTTTTGCGACGGGCTCATCGCTAAAGGTTCTTGTGTATATAATGTATTTAATCGGACATCTATTTGTGACAGGCCCACTTCCTGTCGCAAGTAATATTTTTTGCGACAGGCCTGTCGCAACAAATACTAGTTGCGACGTTGTTTTCTGCAATGGGCTATTTTCAACGGGCCTCCGTCGCAAAAGGGTTTTTGCTACGGGATCCCGTCACAAATAGCCCGTCCCAAATAGTAAAATTTCTAGTAGTTTTAATATATATGAATTGTGCATCATAATAGTGTTCCACTACATTGGGTAAAGAATTTAATCTCTAAAGATGACATGTTTTATGATATCTTGGTGAATAACCTTAGTAATTTTTATGACGCATCAGTGATAAACCTTGGTGATATGCTTATAAATGACTCAATTAAATGTTGTAACCTCATTTCCATGTTATGATTCATGTTATTATTGTTATGATATGCCTCTTTCTCATGCCTTATCATTATGACTCATGTTCTTATTGATATTCCTTAAGATCACAAGTAAATTGTTTCCCTTGTTTTCCCTTACTGGGCATTATACTCACCATTTCCTTTGATATATGTCCCCAAGTTATGAGATGTAGTAAATATACTTAGGATTAACCTATGATGAAGTCTTTCAAGTGGATTATATGAATTTTTTGAGTTTTCATGTATTATGTACCATTTTTTCCAAGAAACTAAACTTTAAAGATCCTTTGTTTGTACAATATAATGTAAAGTTATATAATAAAAAGGAAATATGTCATATTTATAATGTTATAATTTCATTCTATAAGTGTTTTGGTTATGATCCCTAAAGATGAAATCAGCTATGAGCATGTTTCAATAATTTTTAACAAACGGACGTTGGTATCTTAATGAGTTCACTATTAATGTTACAACTCCATGACCAAAATCAAATCATTATTTATTTATTTATATAGTATATTATCATTAATTAAATTCTCATAGTCATCCATGATATTATTTTATAGCATTGTTCAAGTAGGTGGTTAGACCGACCCAAACATGAACATATCATAATTAATGGATGAGTATGATAATGAAAGTGATATCTTTTAGAATGATGTCATTATAACATAAATATAATGATATTATTTAGATATTAATGTTAAAAATAATATCTTAAGAGATTTTAATAAAATATAAAGAAGCTAGATGAAAAATAAGATACGTTACTTCATGGACGTGGTAGATCGCACAAACACACGAATGACCTTTTCATTTTTTTAATGGAAAAGGGGGGAAATGATTAATTATTGTTTGTGAACTACGGTTTTCCATTTTCCCTTAAAATAGATTAATAAAAAATTTACATTTGGATGTTTCTTTATCATAATAACATTCAACATACAAAAAATATTGATGTCATTATATTAGGATCATGGAGGTGGTAGTTGGCACAAACACACGAATGTTGTTTTCTTTATTTTTAATGGAAAAGGGGAAAGATTGTTGGTCAGAGTGGAAACTCAAGAGGGGGTGAATTGGGTTCCTACTTAAAATTTCTGTAAAAATATTTTTGATAAATATCCCCCAATTTTGAAACAGCCCAGTTAATTAAGGCAAAAGAGATATAAATGTTCAGTTGGTCAACAAATTTCTCAAAGGTTGATTAGTCCTCAGTTGAATTAGTGAAAAGAACTTATTCAACTTTTGAAACAATTTTACTGAATTAAACACATATACACACTAACCCAAAATAACTATCAGAGTTCATGTAAAACAGTTTTCTATTTTGAAATTATTAGCATTCGAAAAAAGAGAAGCAGAGTATTACAAAATATAGTGCACAATAGAGTTAAACAAGAGGTTCAGTCTCAAGCCAAGACTTAATCCTATTCACTTGGTGATCACTTGACACCAAGTAGTTTATATTAACAATAAACATGATACACAACCTGTATTGGGCTTTACAATAGTCTTCAAAAACTGTCCAAGGCTCACACCCTCTACCATAGTTATTCGTGGGAAAAACAAACAGTCAGACCACACACGGCCTCTTCCATAGTTATATGTGGTAAAAAAAGTGTAATTAATGATTGGTGTGAGGATTTTTAGTATCCTCCAGTTCAAGCACAGGAGACAGTGTGTGTAACAGACAAACACACACTTCTCATAAATGTATGAGAAAGAACACAAAAGAGATAATGTTATAAAGATTGAGTTTATAAGGATCTATGTGTTTGGATTTCAGTTCTTGACTCCTTGGAGTGAAGAATTTATAGTTCAAGTCTTTCTCTGGAAGTTGTCTCCAAAATAGAGTGTCACAACTCCAGGTTCTAGCTTCCAGGTACTAAGGTGTTCTGCTTCTTGGTTTGACAGAGATTCGATGAAGCACAGAAGATATTCTTGAATTTTTTCTCCCAAATGATCTTTGTGATGATCTTGGGTTCACAGTGTGAGTGTTGGTATTCTTCTTTTGTTCTTTAGATCTATCGTGTAGTTTTTCTCATGCATCCCCCATTTTTTCTTCTTTTACTTGGTCTTCTATTTTATATTTGAGGTCCGACAATGGGAATAAGTAAACCACGTGTGGTCTTCCTCGTACCTCGTACTGTCTCTAGGTACGGTTTCTTGATATGTCTACAATCAGCATTAATTAATGTCAAAAGCATTAAATTTTCTAAATATGACTGTTAGAACATTCTTAAGAAATTGACAAATTATGGAGTAGAAGAGTGTGTACCAATAGACTGGTAGTGGTAGCATTCTCAACGGTAGGCTTCATTGGTACCCTTCATCAGTAGCCTTCATCAGTAGCCTTGTAGCGGTAACCTTTATCGGTAGCCTTTAGCAGTAACCTTTATCGGTAACCTCTAGCGGTAACCTTTATCGGTAACCTCTAGAGGTAACCTTTTACTTAGAGAAATTTTGCACAGTAAACTTAATGTCTCTTAAGGTATTCTTAAGAGGTAACCTTTATTGGTATCCTCTAGCAGTAACCTTTATCGGTAGCCTTTTGCGTTAACCTTTATCAGTAACCTCTAGCAGTAACCTTTATCGGTAACCTCTAGAGGTAACCTTTTAATTAGAGAAATTTTGCACTGTAAACTTAATGTCTCTTAAGATATTTTTAAGAGGTAACCTTTATCAGTAGCCTTTAGCGGTAACCTTTATCAGTAACCTCTAGCGGTAACCTTTATCGATAAAATCTAGATGTAACCATTTACTTAGAGAAATTTTTCACTGTAAACTTAATGTCTCTTCTGGGCAATCTCTTTGGTGGGATAGGCTCACCAAAGGATACAAAATTAACATGAGTATTTGGGGGAAGGTCAGGATCACTCCTATCATCTACAGGAGAACCCTCTCTTTCTTGCACATCAGCAGCCTCCTCTTCTTCATCTGAGTAAAATAGTTCCACTTTATCAGGTTTTAAAACTGGATCTATCTTATTATTTGGCCTATTAGGACTGGTAACAATATTGAATTCCTCATATAGATTAGCCTCATCATTCACCCATTCCCTTTTCCAAGGATTCCAGTTTATCTTTATAAACTTGAATATCATTTTGGTAATGCAGAAGTTTTCCCTTACAACTACTATTTCTTCCTTATTTCCAGCAACACCTTTCACTCTCAACATTAAGGATATCAACTTGGAATGAAACAAAGCATTTGATTTTGAAATTCGCCTAGTCGTATCCTCTAACTGAATCATCAACAACCTACAAAGATTTATCCTTTTTTCCATGCTTCAACAGATATAATAAAAATATGTCTTGATACCTCAAAGTGGAAAAGTCCCCTCTCCTAGGACTCAAAACATGTTGAACAAATTTAAAAAACAATCTATTTTCCCCTTCCATATCAGCACCAATTACCTTCCTAGGGATTCCATTCCCTGTCAGCTCATCCAGATCCTCTTCATAGAAGAAATACTCACTGGTGGGAGGCATCACTCCAGAGTAATAATTGAATATGCCTTAATGTGGGACTCTTAAGAATTCAGCCCATTTAGTAGAAGATAATCTCACACTTACTCCATTTACCTTTGAAGCCATTCGATTCTCATCCTCAGACTGTTCAAACTTTAGAGAACTCATATAATTCCTTTACAAGCTTCGGGTAATATGGTCCATTTTTATTTGCAAAACATTGTACCCAATCCTGAGCTTCGAGTGCCTTCAGCACCAGAGACCTACTCAACAGTAGCCATTCCGAACTTAATTCCTTTTCAACCAAGATTTACCTCTTTGAAAAATGTGTATTAATCATCTTCACTACAGCCTTGCTTCCACTACTAGACCCATCTCGAGGTCTCTTAGGGTTTGGCGCATCTCCTTCATCACCAACCATCAGTCTCTTCAATCTTTCCATTGCGATCTAGAGTGGTTTGAGGGTTTTAGCAGAAGGTTAGCTTCCAAGGTTAGGGAGCAAGAGGTTCGGGAGAGGATTGAAGTGGATCGAAATGTGGTTTGTACTTTGTTTTTATAATTTAGGGATCAAAAAAATCAAGTAAAATAAATAAATAATATTAAAAATGTTTCAGATTCTAGGAAATAAAAAAATGCTAAGTCCAAGTAAGATTGGCTATCGATAAGGTGCCAACAGTGAGGTCCTAACAGTGAGGTCCTAATAGGAGGTCCTAACTGTGAGGTCCAACGGTGAGGTCCAATGGTGTGATCCAATAGTGATGTCCTAAAGGTGAGGCCCAACGGGGAGGTCCTAACGGGGAGGTCCAATTGTGAGGTCCTAATAGTGAGGTCCAACGGTGAGGTCCTAACAGTGAGGTCCTAACGGTGAGGTCAAACGGTGAGGTCCTAACGGTGAGGTCTAACAGTTTATCATATATAACTCATGTTTGATGCAATTTAACCTCTCAGAATTCAAAGGTTTTGTAAATATATCAGCTAATTGATGTTCAGTGCCAATGAATTCAATAGTGATATCACCTCTTTGATATTTTACATCAATATGCTATGTCCTAGCATGAGATACTGAATTTTTAGAGATGTTAATAGCACTTGTATTATCATAGTTTATACAGACATGTTTGAATTGATATCCATAATCTAGTAAAGTGTGTTTCGTCCACATAATTTAAGCACAGTACCTACCAGTAGCTATATATTTAGCTTCGGTAGTGGATAATGCAATAGAATTATATTTCCTACTACACCATGATACTAATGACTTGCCCAAAATGTGACATATTCCAGAGGTTCTTTTTCTATCTAACTTACAACTAGCAAAGTCAGCATCTGAATAACTTATCAAATCAAATGGTTGTCCTCTTGGATAAAATAGTCCTAAGTTTGTAGTATAATTGAGATATTTAAAAATCCTTTTAACAGAAGTTAAATGAGATTCTTTGGGATTGGCTTGAAAATGAGCACACATACATACACTGAACATAATATCAGGTCAGCTAGCATAAAGGTAGAGCAGACTCCCAATCATACCTCTGTAATTGGTTTGATCCACTGGTTTACCAGTTTCATCAGCATCCAACTTACAAGTGGTACTCATAGGTGTATCACTGCCTTTATTATTATCCAAATCAAAATGTTTCAAAATATATTTAGTATATTTACTTTGATTTAAAACAATACCATTTATATTTTGAAAAAATTGAAATCCAAGGAAAAATTTAAGTTTCCCCATTAAACTCATTTCAAATTCATCTTGCATCATCTTTGAAAAAACAGTACATAAAATTTTTTTAGAGGATCCAAAAATAATATCATCTACATAAATTTGTACTATTAAAACATCTTTGGAAATCCTTTTAATAAAAAGATTAGGATCAGCTATTCCTTTAGTAAAACCTTTAGAAATAAGAAAAGAAATAATTCTATCATAACAAGCTCTAGGATCTTGTTTTAGACCATATAAAGATTTAGAAAGTTTAAAAAATGATTTGAAAAATGGGGATTTGTAAAGATGGGGGTTTGTTCAAAAAACACATCTTCAACTATATACCCATTTAGAAATGCACTTTTTACATCCATTTGATAAAGCTTGAAATTCAGATGATCTGCATAAGCATACAGTATCCTAATGGATTCTAGTATAGCTATAGGTGCAAAGGTTTCCTCATAGTCTATTCCTTATTATTGACTATATCCTTGTGCAACTAATTTAGCCTTGTTTCTGACTATATTCCCAAAATCATCAACTTTGTTTCTAAATACCCATTTAGTGCCTATGGTCAGAGTGTCTTTAGGTCTTTCTACTAATTCCCAAACATTGTTTCTCTTGAACTAATTTAATTCTTCTTGCATTGCTATCACCCAAAATTCATCATTGATAACATCATTAATATTTTTGGGTTCAAGCTATGAAAGAAATGATTGATGTTCAACATGGTTTCTCAGAGAATCTCTAGTTTGTGTCCCTCTATTTAGATCACCTACTAAAACATCTAAAGGATGATTCTAGAGAGTGATAATACCTCTAGAAAGAGATTTACTAGACTCATTATGGTTGTCTACAGGTTCAAATTCAACATGCTCTAATTCTGAAAAATTTCCAGAACTAGTTGTTTCACTGGGGGTTCACTGTCTTTATCATTAAGTTTCATAATTGACATATCTTCCTCAAGATATTCAAGAGAGGTTTTGGGTTCATGTGTATTAGTCTCATCAAATTTGACATGAACTGATTATTCCACACATTTGGTTCTCTTATTGAATACTCTATAGGCTTTACAAGAGATTGAGTAACCAAGAAAAAATTCTTCATCACTTTTGGAAGAAAATTTGTCAAGATTATCCCTAGTGTTGAGGAAAAAGACTTTGAAACCAAAAACTCTAAAGTAATTAACCTTAGGATTCCTATTATTCCATAGCTCATAAGGGGTATTTTTAAGAATGGTTCTAATTAAGACTTTATTGATGATGTAACAAGTTGTATTAACAGCTTCATCCCAAAAATAGATAGGCAGCTCATTAATCATAGTCTGAGAAATCTCTTAAAGTGTCATATTTCTTCTTTCTACAACTCCATTTTTTTGAGGTGTTCTGGGAGCAGAGAAATTGTGATTATAGACATTATGTGAGCAAAAATATTCAAACTCCTGATTTTCAAACTCACGACCATGATCACTTCTCAAGGTCTTAATTCTAAGTCCACTAAGATTTTCTACAGACTTAGAATATTTAATGAAGTAAGAGCATGCTTCACTTTTGGGAGCAAGAAAGTATACCCAAGTGTATCTAGAAAAATTATCTACAAGAACATAAACATAGTGCTTCCCATTTAAACTTGAAACTCTTGATGGTCCAAACAAATCCATGTGAACCAACTCAAGTGGTTGAGAAGTTGAAACTTCTTTCTTTGGTTTGAAAGAAACTTTGTGTTGTTTTCCCTTTTTACAAGGATCGCAAAATTTATTAAGTGGGAATTCCAATTTAGGTAAGTCTCTAACTAGCCCTTTCCTTGTCAGTTTCCTAAGAGATTGCACATTGCAGTGTCCTAATCTTCTCTTTCATAACCAAGATTCCTTTTGAAAAGCATTTAAAAAACAAACATTTTTCTTAGCTAAAGAGTTTAAATCAACAGTATATACATTTTCATTTCTAATAGCAGTGAATATTAAATAATTTTTAGAATTAAAAACATTGCATGCATCATTATCAAATTTAACATTAAAACCATCATCACACAACTGAGAGATACTAAGTAGATTTTACTTTAACCCATCAACAAAAATTACTTTTGAAATTAATATAGTATTAGGGTTACCAATTTGGCCTAAGCTGACGATCTTCCCTTTAGCATTATCACCAAATGTAACATGTCCACTATCAACTTTAATTAGGCTCTTGAAGCATGAATAGTCTCCTATCATATGTCTTGAAAATCCACTATCCAAGTACCATAGGGTTTTACAGGAGCTCTTTAGACAATTTTCCTGCAAAACAGATTAAGTATAGAGTAACTTTGGTACCCAGATTTTCTTGGGTCCAGAGAGGTTAGCAAGTAAAGATTTGAGAACCCATATTTGTCTTATAGGTTTCCTATAATCAAAATATATGTTTCAATACATGAACACTTTTTTAGGTCCTTTTGAATATTTTTTTTCAAAAGATGGTCTAGAACTTGAATCAATAGTGAACTGTCCAGATTTTGGAACAAATTTGTCTTTAATAATCCTTCTCTGTCCTGGTTATATCATAGACCATTTTTGTATTTTGGAGAAATTTTTTTCCCTAGAAAGTGAGTCAATGTATCTCTACCAGCATTAAACTTCCCAATATCTCTTTTTAATTGCTCATTTGATAATTTTAGTTCTGTATTTTCTTTTAATAGCTGAGAAAATTTTTCTTTCTCAATATCCAAATCAGACTTATAATTGACATTTAAAGTATGTTGTCTTTTCAATAATTTATATTTATCCTTGAGTTCATTAAAGGTATCCTCAAGCATTCCACAGTACTCAAACAGTTCATCCTTAGTCATATTTTCATCATTATTTGATTCACTTTCATTCCCATAATGGTAAGCATTATTTATAGGAGAATTAAGTGTAACCTCATATGTTTCTGTCATGAAACACATGTTTGCATGATTTTTCTTTTCAGTATCAGAAGTGTCAGATCCACTGGAGCTGTCTTCTGAAGAACTCCAAGTAGCTTTCATATACCTTTTATATCCATTGACCTTGTCTTCATATTTCTTCTTAAATTTCAGCTTGGTACAATCATCCTTCACATGACCTTTTTGTTTACACTCATAGAAAATTATCTCATTTGTGTTGTCATTCCATTTTCTGTCATTTTTCCATTGTCCTTTATTATCATACCTTCCTTTATAATTTTACTTTCTAAAGAACTTCTTATTTGGGTATAAATTTTTGAATCTTCTAGCGAGATGATCCATCTCATCATCACTGTCAAAATCTGAATCTTCACTTGTGGAACTGTCTACAGAAACTTGAACTTTTTCTTTGCCTTTGCTATTTGAGGTAGCAATCTCGAATGCTACAGATTTCTTTCTTGGTTCTTCACCTGCTTCTTGATTCACCTTAAGATCTTCTTCGTACATCATGATTTTTCCATTTAGTTCCTTCATTGGTAGCTTTCTTATGTTACAAGATTCTCAGATAGAAACAAAAGTTTCTCTTCATCTGTCAGGTAGGCATCTAAGAAATCTCATAATCTGATCCTTTCTGTCTAGTGGTTTCCCAAACAGACTCATGGTATTTACTATTTCATTGAACCTGGGATACATTTCAAAGATAGGTTCATGAGGCTTCATCTTAAAATTATCATATTTAATAGTGTAAGTATTTAATCTCATTTATTTAACATTGGTTGTTCCATCATGGGAAACATCCAATGTGTCTCAAATTTCATAAATAGTTTTACAAGAAGATATTCTATTGAATTATCCATCACCTAGAGCACAGTACAATGCATTCATTGCTTTCCAGTTGTTATTATATGTAGCTTTAGTTAACTGAGACCATGTATCCTTAGCAGTAGCCAGTAATGCATGTTGTTCTTCAATTGTGTCCCAGATTTTAGGACTTATGCTCTCTAGATACATTTTTATTTTCAATTTCCACTGAGCATAGTTATTTCCATTAAAGAAAGGTGGTCTGTTAGTTGAAACATCCTCAACTCAGTTATCCACAGTTAATTACAATTTAAAGAACTGAAAATTTAGATATGATAGAAATTTTAAGATCTTTAAGCTACAACAAAAATCAAAGTTGAAAAGAATTTGAAAACTTAATAAATAGTTCTGATGGAAGAAATAAAAACACCTCTGATACTAAATGTTGGTCGGAGTGGAAACTCAAGAGGGGGTGAATTGAGTTCCTACTTTAAATTTCTGTTAAAAACTTTGTGAAAAATATCCCCCAATTTTGAAACAACCCAGTTAATTAAGGTAGTAGAGATATAAATGTTCAGTTAGTAAACAAGTTTCTCAAAGGTTTATTAGTCCTCACTTGAATCAGTGAAAAGCACTTATTCAACTTTTGAAACAGGTTTACTGAATTAAACACATATACACACTAACCATAACTAACTATCAGAGTTAATGTAAAACAGTTTTCTGTGTTGAAATTATAAGTAGTGGAAAAAAGAGAAGCATAGTATTACAAAATACAGTACACAACAGAGTTAAACAAGAGGTTCAGTCTCAAGCCAAGACTTAATCCTCTCCACTTGGTGATCACCTGCCACCAAGCAGTTTATATTAACAATAAACTTGACACATAGCATATATCGGACTTTATAATAGTTTTCACAAACTGTCCAGGGATCACACCCTCTACCACAGTTATTCGTGGGAAAAACACACAACCAGACCACACATGGCCTCTTCCACAGTTATACGTGGGAAAAAAAGTGTAAGTAATGTTTGGTGTGATCATTTTCAGTATCCTCCAGTTCAAGCATGGGAGACAGTGTGTGTAACAGACAAACACACACTTCTCAGAAATGTAAGAGAAATAACACAAAAGAGATAATGTTATAAATATTGAGTTTATAAGGTTCTATGTGTTAGGAGTTCAGATATTGACTCCTTGAAGTGAAGAATTTTTAGTTCAAGTATTTTTATGGAAGTTGTCTCTAAAACAGAGTGTCTCAACTCCAGGTTCTAGCTTCCAGGTACTAAGGTGTTTTGCTTCTTGGTTTGACAGAGATTTGATGAAGCACAGAAGACAGTATTGAATTTGTTCTCCCAAATGATCTTCGTGATGCTATTGGGTTCACAGTGTGAGTGTCGGTGTTCTTCTTTTGTTCTTCAGATCTAGTCCGTAGTTTTTCTCGTGCATCCCCCCTTTTTCTTCTTTTCTTCGGTCTTCTATTTTATATTTGAGGTCCGACAATGGGAATAAGTAAACCACATGCGGTATTCCTCATACCTCGTACTATCTCTAGGTACAATCTCTTGATATGTCTATAATCAACATTAATTAATGTCAGAAACATTAAATTTACCAAATATGACTGTTAGAATATTCTTAAGAAATTGAAAAAGTATGGAGTAGAAGAGTGGGTATCGCTAGAATGGTAGCGGTAGCCTTCTCAATGGTAGGCTTCATCGGTATCTTTCATCAGTAGCCTTCATCAGTAGCCTTCATCGGTAGCCTTCATCGGTAGCCTACATTGGTAGCCTTCCAGCGGAAACCTTTATCAGTAGCCTCTAGCGGTAACCTTTATCAGTAACCTCTAGCGGTAACCTTTATCGGTAACCTCTAGCGGTAACCTTTTACTTAGAGAAATTTTGCACTGTAAACTTAATCGACAGAGCAGTGAGATTAAATATACATAGTTATCACTTGATATAAACAATAAATATTAATGAAACATGATTATCATTTAAAAGAAACATGATTTGGGATTATCAAAACAGGTGAGTCCAACAAAGATGATTAATGATTGTTACCTTAACATAATAGTATTCAGCATACAAACAATACTGATGTCATTATATTAGGGTGGCTAGAAAAAGTTTTGAAAAGGAAGATTAAGAAGAAAAGACTAAGGAGTAAGAAATACTCACATCGAGAACTTGAGATTTCTCTTGGAAATCTCCTTGAAAATGGAGGTCTCGGGCTAACTAATTGAGACCATATGCACAAAAAGGCAGAGTTTAAATATTAAATTCGAATGAATAGGTGTAACATGAAATGGTGGAAGTTATCCCCTTTTATAAGTGAAGAGAAGGGTAAATTTCTGAAGTACTCATTACATTTCAATAATGTTGTGTCACTATTCAATGGTCTAAGACTCCAAAAGTTTAAAATAATGGGGTGTGGGGTGAGATAAGGTCGAGAAAGTCTCTACCATTCATTTTCACACATAAAATGATCGATATTTTAGATTTTCATAAGACATGTCATTTTATTATAAAACAAATAATAGTTATGGGGATTTCAAAGCAAGATAAAACCAAATTTTACCGTAATGATATTTAATTAAAAAACAAACCAAAAGTAGTTTCTTTTATTGAAAATATTACTAAAGTGTATAAAATGTTAAACATGGGTTTTCAAAATCATAATAGTATTTTGAAATGTATATTTTTACTCCCTAAATACATCTTTGATCATAGAAAATGTTTTATAAGTATTTAAGTTATACTTCTTGATATATCCATAAATGCTACGTCTTTAGCAAAAAAACTATATTTTTCACTATTCATTTAAAAATCAACTATTTTAGAAAAAGCATGAATACTACGACCTCAAAATTTCATCTAAAGATAATATTATTATGTTGAATCCAAGAATGAAGTTAATATTTTCAAATTCAAATTCTAAAATTTTAGAATTTCACTTTTAAATAAAAACATAAATATATAATGAAAATCATTTTCATAGAAAAATAACTTTTTATAATATTAACTATTCTTATTCTCAATGTCTTGTGGTTTGTTGTGGTTCGGTGTTGTGTGAAGCAAGGTATCAAACTCATGTCTAGATCCAAATTGATATCAAATACCCCATATAGAATGGAAAATGTGGAGATGGAGGAATTAATGAAACAACTCCAAGATCTTTTGGAGAAGGGGTTTATCTGACCAAGTGTGTCTCCTTGAGGAGCACTTGTTCTCTTTGTGAATAAGAATGATGGATTAATGCAGCTATGCATTGATTATAGAGAACTTAATAGGATCACAGTGAAGAATAAGTACCATATTCCAAGGATTGATGATTTATTTGACCAGCTTTGTGGGGCTCAATTCTTCTCCAAGATTTATCTTTGATCTGGTTATCATCAATTGAGGGTAAAGAAAGAAGATATTACAAAGACTACCTTCCAATCAAGATATGGGCATTATGAGTTTTTTGTTATGCCCTTCAACTTAACTAATGTTCATGCTATTTTTATGGATTTGATGAATAGAGTCTTTAAGGACTACCTTGATAAATGTGTGGTAGTTTTTATTGATGATATTCTGATATATTCTAAAAATTGTGAGGAGCATGAGGATCATCTAAGGGTGATATTGCAAACTCTGAAGAAGGAGAGGCTATTTGGAAAGTTCAGAAAATGTGAATTCTAGTTACAACAAGTTGCTTTCTTGGGGCACATTGTAACCAATGAAGGAATCTCAGTTGATCCGATCAATACAAAGGTTGTGGAGGAGTGACCTCATCCTACAATAGTAGCTAAGATTCTTAGTTTCCTTGTATTAATAGGATATTATAGGAGGTTTGTGAAAAACTTTTCATGACATTCTAATCCACTAACCATGTTAACTCGAAAAGGGGTCAAGTTCATCTAGATAAAGGAGTGTGAAGAAAGTTTCCAAGAGCTGAAGAAGATATTGGTTACTGCACCCATGTTAACTCTACCCACTATCGAAGAAGGATTCTTTATTTTTAGCAATTCATATCTGAAATAGATTGGGATCATCCTCATGAAAAATGATAAGGTAATTGCTTATGCATCTCGATAGTTCAAGCCTCATGATCAGAACTACCCTATGCATGACCTGGAGTTGATTGCAGTTTTTTTTTGCTATGAAGATATGGAGGCACTATCTTTATGAGGAGAAATGTGATATATACACAAACCATCAAATTTTGAAGTATATTTTCACCAAAAGGAATTAAACATGAGACATAGGAGATGTTTGTAACTTCTTAAAGACTATGATTATTCAATTTATTATCATCCCGGAAGAGCAAACAAAGTCGTTGATGCATTAAGTAGGAAAGACCATGTTGTTCTGGCAATGACGAGGATTCAAGGAGATCATTTGATCAAATACCAAGTAAAACTAGACATGGGAATTGTAAGGGAATATACATAATCAAATCTATCCCAAATGATTTCTCAACCATCATTACTAGAAAAGATCAAGAAATATCAAATAAATGATCTTTTGTTGGAAAATAAGATATAGGCTATGAAGGCTGGGAAGTTTCCTGAGTTCAATATTGATCGAGAAGGTGCAGTGAAATTTCATACAAGACTATGTTCTCCATCTATTTTATAAATAAAGAAAAAATTAATGGATGAATCTCATAACTCTACTTTCTCTATACATCCTAGAAGCATGAAAATGTATAGGAACCTTCGTGATCATTATTGATGGGATAACATGAGAAGAGAGATTGTCAACTATACTACAAGGTGTCTGGTGTGTCAACAAGTGAAGACAGAGCGACAACTTCATAAAGGGGTATTACAACCACTACCCATATCAGCATGGAAGTGAGAGAATATCACTATGTACTTTGTCATTGGTCTCCCGAAACATCCAAAGGAAACAATGCGATATGGATTATAGTGGATCATCTCACCAAGACCGCTCATTTTATCTATATTCGGAAAGATTTCTCTCTTGACCAACTTGCCAAGATTTATGTAAAGGAAGTGGTAAGGCTCAATGGGGTACCACTCTCAATCGTATCTGATCATGATCCAAGGTTCACATCAAAATTCTGTAGTAAGTCTTAAACATGCTTTGTGTACCGAATTGAATTTCAGTATGACCTATCACCCCTGAACTGATGGTCATTCTGAAAGGATAATTCAGACACTTGAGGACATGCTGAGAACATGCTCAATGGAATTTAAAGGTGGATGGTATCAACATCTCTCATTAGTTGAGTTCTCATACAACAACAGCTTCCATTCAAGTATTCAAATGGAACCCTATGAAGCTCTATATGGGAAGCGATGTAGAACTCTAACTTGTTGAGACGAAGCTAGTGAGAGAAAGTTTCTTAGGCCTGATCTTGTACAAGAGATGAAAAAATTCATTGCATCCAACAACACATAAAGGCTACTTAGAGTTGACAAAAGAGCTATGATGACAACCGTCGAAGGGACTTGTAGTTTGATGTTGGAGAAAAATCCTTTCTTCAAAATTCACCATGGAAGAGAGTCATGCGATTTGGGAAGAAAGGGAAGCTTAGCCCCAGGTATATTGGCCCCTATGAAATTCTTGATTGCATAGGAGCAGTGGCCTATCATATTGCACTTCCTCCAAATATAGCTCAAGTTCATGATGTATTTCACATATCTCTTTTGAGGAAGTACATACATGACCCTTCACATGTACTGAATCCTGAAGTGGTACAACTGGAACATAACCTCTCTTATGATGAGCAACCGGTGGAGATCTTGGACCATAGAGAGAAGATTCTATGCAACATGACTACCCACCTTGTTAAAGTGTTGTGGAGAAACCAAAAATATGAAGAAGACACATGGAAACCAGAGGATACAATGAGGCAAAAGTACTCACACCATTTCTCAACCAAGGGAACGAGTTTAAATTTTGGGGATGAAATTTCTTAAGAGAAATAATGTAACGACCTGAACTTTTTGAATAATTTTTGTTTCCTGAAAATGTGTGTTATATTATTTTGTACCCAACATAAATATATCCCTCTTAGAAGGGAGGTAGTGTCACTAGGTTTCGCTCTTGACCAAGCCCAAGTCGAGCTTCAACATGTTAAACTTGAACAAAATTGCCTACAAAAGAAGTTCAAGTTAGTGGAAATTACCACTCATACGATGTTATCCGAGTTACCCCAATAATCTATCATCATCGCACATCTCACCCTTAGGTCGTATGCGGGTTTTATAACGGATTATGTGTCTAGGCCTTAGTTACTTAATGTGTAATCCATTTGTATAAATAAAATTGTTGTTTGCTCAATTCCGTTTTGTGAATGGTTTTTCTAAAAAATATGACGAATTTGATAAATTGATTTTTCGGACAAAAATTATAGTTTTCAAAAATGATATAATTATTATAATAAGTTAGGGTATTATGAATAATGATTATTTTAATGAAATGGTCTGATTAAAATAATCCTTTTTAAATATAAATGATAAAATAATTTTATTTTTTCAAGTGTCAGAAATTTCACTATGCAATTTCACTGCATTTTCTATCTGCTATTATTTTTAATAAATAAATTTTTTGATATTTAAAAGTTAATATTCTCATATTTAAATAATTATTATGATAAAATAAATATCATTTTTGAAATCAACACATTGAAATTAGGTTAAGGTGAATTTATGAGAATTTTCTAAAATACTTTAGTTTTTCATGAATGGTAAAAATACAGTTTGAGTTTTTCGGTATGTTTAATGACATCATAATGATGTAATATGTAATATAAAATTTTGGTCGACTCTTGTGGATTAAAATAACATAATAGGTGTCCCAAGTGGTCAATACCATGGGCAAATACCATGGACAAGCCCATGGTTTTGTATTTACCACTACTTAGATGTCCATGAAATTATTAAACAAATCCTCCTCTTACTACAAATACCCACCCGTTTCTCCATTAGCTTTCATTACCAATTCTTCATCCATGAAGCTCTGATAGTTTTACCACCCAAAGAGTCCTCCCAAGGTGTCCTTAAGCCCCCAAGGTCTCGATCCTCAAGTTTTAGGAACACTCTTCAAGGTAAGGGAAATCACAATTTCTCTTTTTCTTTCAAGTTTTCTTTTTATATGGTATGTCTTCCAAATTTTCATAATATGGTCTTCTGTTCATTTTATTCTATACCTTTACTGTATTAAGTGACTTCTATGAATGGTAGACCATTGTCCCCTCTCTTTTTACTATTTTCTAAAACCATGTTTCATACACGTTATGGTGTTGGATTTTCTTCTCAAAATTTCTCTCTTTTTCTCAAGAAATACCCTTGTTTTCTTTTAAAAATACCCAAACCTCTTTCTTTTCTAGGGGTATTCAAATGGATGTCAAAATGATCTATTTTATTCTGGGATTAGCATACATGAAACTCACCTTCCTTTTTTATGAGTTAATAATGACATAAAGATTCTGTGTTTAAAAACTTCTTTTTAAAACATCCTGAATTTCATATGAAGCCCGTTTCTTTTATTCTCCACAGATTATTTCTGAAATGTTTTATTATGATATATGTGACTCACATTAATTAAGACATATGAAGGGTGCACCCTGATAGCGCTCCAAAGCATTGAGTAAAGAATTTAATCTCTAGAGATGACATGTTTTACGATATCTTGGTGAATAACCTTGATATTTTTTATGACACCTCGTTGATAAACCTTGGTGATATGCTTATGAATGAATCAATTAAATATTTTAGCCACATTTCCTTGTTATGATTCATGTTATTATTGTTATGATATGCCTATTACTCATTCCTTATCATTATGACTCGCGTTCTTATAGATATTCCTCAAGATCACAAGTAAATTGTTTTTCTTGTTTTCCCTTACTGATCCTTATGCTCACCCTTTCCTTTGATGTATGTCTTCAGGTTATGAGATGCAGTAAATATACTTAGGATGAACCTATGATGAAGCCTTTCAAGTGGATTATAAGAATGTTTTGAGTTTTCATGTATTATGTATCCTTTTTTTCAAGAAACTAAACTTTAAAAGATCCTCTATTTGGACAATGTAATGTAAAGTTATGTAATAAAAAGGCAAAATGCCATATTTATAATGTTATAATTTCATTCTATGTGTGTTTTGGTTATGATCCCTAAAGATGAAATCAACGATGAGCATGTTTCGATGATTTTTAACAAACGGGTGTTGGTATCTTAATGAGTTCACTATTAATGTTACCACTCCATAATCAAAATCAAATCATTATTTAATTATTTATATCATATATTATCAGTTTTTAAATTCTCACTCATTCCTGATATTATTTTATAGCATTGTTAAAGTAGGTGGCTAGACCGACCCAGACATGAACATATCATAATTAATGGATGAGTATGATAATGAAAGTGGTATCTTTTAGCATGATATCATTATAATAGAAACATAATGATATTATCTAGATATTAAGGTAAAAATCAAATTTAAAGAGTAATAAAATAGAAAGAAACTTGATGAAAAATAAGATATGTTATTTCATGGAGGTGGTAGTTCACACAAACACACGAATGACATTTTCGTTTTTTTAATGGAAAAGGGGCAAGATGATTAATGGTACCATTTTTTTATATAAAACAGGCAAGATGATTAATGATTGTTACCTTAGCATAATAACATTCAACATACAAACAATACTAATGTCATTATATTAGAGTGGCTAAAAAAGTTTTGAAAAGGAAGATTAAGAAGAAAAGACTGAGGAGTGAGAAATACTCAGATTGAGAACTTGAGATTTCTCTTGGAAATCTCCTTGAAAATGGAGGTCTTGGGCTAACTAATTGAGACCAGATGCACAAAATGGCAGAGTTTCAAGATGAAATTCGAATGAATAGGTGTAACATGAAATGGTGGAAGTTATCCCTTTTTATAAGTGAAGAGAAAGGTAAATTTGGAAAGTACTCATTAGATTTCAATAACGTTGTGTCACTATTCAATGGTCTAAGACTCCAAAAGTTTAAAATAGAGTGTCGGGTGAGCTAAGGTCGAGAAAGTCTCTACCATTCATTTGCACACATAAAATTATCGATATTTTAGATTTTCGTAAGGCAGCTCAGTTTATTATAAAACAAATAATTGTTAGGTGGATTTCAAAGCAAGATAAAACCAAATTTTACCGTAATGATATTTAATTAAAAGAACATACCAAAAACAGTTTCTTTTATTGAAAAATATTACTAAAGTGTAAAAAATGCTAAACATAGGTTTTCAAAATCATAATAGTATTTTGAAATGTATAGTTTTACTCCTTAAATAGATCTTTGATCATAGAAAATGTTTTATAAGTATTTAAGTTATACTTATTGATATATCCATAAACGCTACGTCTTTAGCAAAAAAACTATATTTTCACTATTCATTTAAAAATAAACTATTTTAGAAAGATCATAAACAATACAACCTCAAAATTTCATATGAAGCTAATATTATTATGTTGAATCCAAAAATGAAGTTCATTTTATCAAATTCAAATTCTAAAATTTGAGAATTTAACTTTTAAATACAAACATAAATATATAATGAAAATAATTTTCATAGAAAAATAACTTCTTATAATATTAACTATTCTTATTCTCAATGTCTGTTGTTCGGTGATGTGTGAAGCAAGGTGTCGAACACGTTAGGTTTCAAAGGAAAATACAATTTAAAATCTTTAGGTGTTACGAAGTCTTGGTAAGTTCTAAAACAGTCTTCATCTCTCAGATGTTATAAGCCACATTCTGGGCTAGTGACATCTGAATCATAATAAGTGATTTCTTGTCTAGCATTTCTCATTCTTAATTTTTCATCACTTCCAGTTGGGTATGCGTCAACAAAAGATCAAGATATTTCTGCCCTATCTGCATCTTTCAAAATCCAAAATCATTCTCGTTAAATTTCTCAATCGAAACCTTACCCCCTCCAACGCCATTACTTCTGGAGATAATGAACTCCTAAATTTTAAAACACGTAAGGGGGATCAGAAACTGCTTACTGAAATTCTCCTATAACATAAAGGACAAAATGATGCCTTAACCAAGAACTGAAACACCTTTGTCGGGTCCTGGTCATCTGAAGCTCTGCAATCAAAGCTAGGATACCACTTGTTAGGTTCAATGCAACTTCCGATTAAATCATCAAATGTTACGCCTCCGGAACTTACAAGGTGGAAACAAATAACCAGAATGAACTCAGGTCAACAATGCATCGAAACTTAGAAGACAAGTCGTGTCCAAGTCATGCAACTTTGGATTAAATCACCGGATGTTACGCCTCCAAAACTTACGAGGTGGAAACAAAGTATCGAAATGAACCCACGTCAAAAACACATCAAAACTTGGAAGACTAGTCACGTCTAAGCCACCACATTGCGATGCAAACCTTGAAACAATCCAAAGGCGAAAAAAAATAACACAAGTATTTTACATGAACACTGCACGCTTCTAGTAACTTCACATGTTTACTCTTAAGTGTCACCCCAAGGACTCTTACTATTTGCGATAGATTAATATTTTCATCACAAATAATACGACCGGTCAAATTAATAGCAACAAACTGTCACAAATAATATTACTTGTGACATGATTTTCAACAACAGGTTATTTGTGAGGGATTTGAATCACAAACCCCTCATAAAAAAATCATTAGTTTTGTATTGATTAATTTAAGATCAGAAACTACTAGGCTAGTGAGCTACAAAATGAAGTTTATGATTTATAATGGGGGTTGGGGTTTGATTTGAAAAAAGAAAGATGTACTCGAACTGAATGTCAAAAGTCCACAACCATGGAAGCCTAAATATGTTTGCAACTTGATAAACAAAACTACATGTTTGCACTCGGGTTTACCCACCCCACGTGTAGGGTTTAATCCAAGTGAAAATCAAGGTATGTCAAGCCCTTAAAAATTAACCAAACTTATGGACAATGAGTGTAGTCATCCAACCAATAACACAAATCAATCTCATGGGTGGAATCACTATAACCCCAAGCATAACCCATCCGACATATCTCGCCCAAATGTAATGCAAATATAACACAACTTCCATGTCAAAACCTGAAATGAAAACCAAATAATGTATCTCAACTCAACACTTCAAATGAGTCATTTATCGTGTGTGTGTGTGTCTCACACACATATATAGATATATCAGATAGCAACTCACCTTTTCCCGTGATGGGCAATGAGCCCTAGAGACAACAAAACCAGTGCATGGGTTTAACAGCCCTGCCAACTCGAAACTTCAAATGAAAGTCATCTATCATGTGTGGCAAGTCAACACTCGGTGAAAGTAATACCATTTCACTAAAAGGGTCGGTCAGACATAATTCAATCATCACATTTTTTAGACTCATCCTTGAGGTTCACCCCATAGCAATTTCACACAAAAGTTCATGTATTTTATCAAACAAGGATACGACCAACAATGCCTTGCAAAAAAAAAAGGATACGACCAACAAAGTTAATGTATTTTATCGAATAAAGATGCGCTCACCAAAGAGAGTTGTGGGAGATGAGTTAAAGCCCCTAATTACCCCGAGGACCCCTGTGCCCTCCATTTAACCAAGTCCCAAGCCCAAACCCGTCTTCCATCAAATTTACAATTGCCAAGAAAATCAAATCACCGGGTGTCATGAACCTGTCTTGGACTTTCATGAACCTATCTTGAAAGACGGAGAAAAGGATTACTAAATTATATTATCATTTTTTTTTTACATGCCTCAACTTTCTAATGAAAATGAAAAAAAAAAACGTGAGAAAGAGAATAGGAGACTGGCAAATCAATAGTTAGTTTAATATGTACAACAAATGTGTGATATGATATGTTGAGTAATATTTGTACAAAAAACCTAAATGGATAAAAAAAATATCATAATAGGATTTAATAATAAATATCTGTATGATATATTAATACATTTAAAATGGCTGTAATTGGTTTAAAATTGATTTTATTAAATGTTAATAAAAACGGTATGCAAATTAAAAAATAGAAGTCAGACATGAAATCAAAACAAAAGGGGTGAAGAATGGTGAGGTCACTCACTCCATATGGGCGCACTTTAAGCAAGCACTTGACTCCCATAATCAGCATTGAACTTCTCGTAGCGATGAGCATGCAGTTGGGCAGATGGCCTCGTGCTCCTCAGAGCCGTCTCCACGTCTTGGCCCGTGATCGGTCCCACTTTTGGGAGCTCTGCAAACGCATTCCAGGAATATAACTGAACCAAGTGCCACACGGACCTTAACAATACAATTTGTTTCCTATATTAACAAAAAAAAAATACAGAATAACAATAATAATAATAACTAACAAAATATTATGGAAAAAAAACATAGGAATGGGTAAGAGAAAGACCGAGTGTCAGTCGCATCATTTAATGGAGATAAAAAGCGTCTTAATTTGGGTGGAATGTAAGTTCCTTGAAAAATAAATCTGTGGACATAAATCTGTCAGTCCCTGATTTTATATATTATTGACAAAGATACCCCAGAAACAATGGAGAAAAATTGTATCATATTTTTTTGTTATTATATATTTATACTATTTAACTTATTTCATCACGCATTTTTTCATACATAGCAAACAAGCTATTGAATAATCAGTCCATATTTTCTCTTCCATGTCTTTCATTTTCATTAAAAAGGCTTCTATCATACCAAATGTAACCAAAGTTTCGCTCTAACCTAAATCGCAAAAGCCACCCTATTCAAGTTTAGGTTTTATACAAGGCAAAACTTCTCTAGTTGTCGAAAGCTTTTTATACAACTCGAACTGACGAAAACCAAATGGTAGTTATGTCGGAGGAAAAAATAGTGAGACATTGGTGCCCAGAAACCACCAGCCAGCCGGGTAGTTTCCCACCAGCTCGCTGGTGGCGCCGCTCGGGGCCCAGTAAGGGATGCAGGTTATATCGAGTTTTTTTAATAACCCAACTCATCTCTTATTTTTCTCACCCTCTCAGGCCTCCCTCGGCCCCCAATACCCTAGGAGCTCACTTCCATTGATTTTGGACTCTTTCATATCCTTCTGTCTCCTCCCTTCGACGCCCGGACATCGATTTGATCTCACGTTTTCAAATCTGATGAGTTCTATCTTGATCTAAGATCAATTCTCTCTCTTTTGTTTTTGTCAAACCAATTAGATTCTTGATGTTTTGATCGAATCTAAGTGTTTTGGCATGGTCTAAAACAGAAATTGTTGGTCATTGATAGAATGGGCACCCCGATTAAGAGAATTGACATCAGTGTTGCGGAATCGTCGGGAGTTGCAATGACAGAAACGAGATACGAAAGAAAAAAATGCAAAAGAAAAGAAAGCACACAAATTTACGTGGTTCGGGAATAATCCCTACGTCCACGGAGAGGCAGAATTCTCACTATAATCGGGAGCACAAATTACAGAGTTTTTCCAGTCAGAAACTCTGGCCCGAAATGAGCTACATATGGAGAAGACGATCCACTGTTCCGAACAGGAAGTCCGCGTCGCTACAGTGAAAGGCGGACCTTTGTCAAAAGTGCTACATTGGCTGCCGGCTGGAAGTCAAAAGTGCTACAGTATTGTTGACTCTGAATCCCACACTGCTACAGTGTCTGCCAGTGTCGGTCGGTCAGCTCTGCTACAGTGACTGCCGACAGTTGCGGGCCACAAGCATTCGGCCCAAACCGGATCGGGCTACACCAATCCAACAATCTGCACATCATTTGGACCTACACCGTTGTCACCAGCAGATCTTATCGGATATGTGTGATCTTGTCCTACCTTTTGGGTGTGGATTCACTTCAACCTTGATCTTAGAATTCTAAATTGAGGCGGAATGGGGATGGTTCTAGAATTCGGAGTGGTGCAATTCGACTCGGACATCAACAATTGTCATTGAAACATTGTTGCACCTAAAAAGGTTCTTGTACAGGAGTAAAAACATTTGACAAAGACATGCACATAATAATGTAAAAAAATAATAATAAAACTTCGTTAATATCCCGGATGATCAAGATACACTAGATATACCTGGTCTTAATAAAGAAAAATGAGAACTTCTATGAACATTTACTAGATCTCTCAATGTGCCATATGTTTTTTATGCTCTACCTAAGAATCTTTGAAATAAAAAATCGGCACAACAGACCATATGACCCCTCATTTACATCCTTAACCTTATTCAATTTACAGTGTCTTTTATGCTGACAATCCAACCGAACTTCAAGCACCGGAAGTTAGTCCACCGATATATCAAAAAAGCCGAAACAGATCTGGCATTGAGCCTCCGGAAGCTCACTGCACTGGAACTTGGAAGTATTGCTACACCCAAATCACTGCACTGAATCCAACAGGCACACACAAGCAAAGGGAAAACAAACACAAAGAACGAACACCGATTTAATGTGGTTCGGATCCCCAAGAGAACATTGCAAGATTTTATTTCATCGGAAATACAAAGGTTACAACAAGTGACTCGTCATCCACAAGGATCAAAGAGTACAAAGGTCACTCGATGATTTGATACACCTCACCAAAGTGGTCCCAACCCCTTTATATAGAAGACCTCACTCGATCATCCGATCACTCAAGCTTCCTAGAAACACAGTCGTCCATCTGTTGCAATGTGCAATAGTCGATCCCCTGTAGCATTTCTCGGCTTGACTGTCTGTCACAGGTAACTGAAACAGTGCACCTACGCCTCACTCTTTCCCGCAAACTCCAGCTGAAGAGAGACTCAAACATAAACAAGGTGCTTCTACCGGTGATGTAACATCTCTGCACCAGTCCACTATGAACAGTGACCGGATCGGAGAGTTACTGAACCTCAAACGCACCTCCCCATACACCAGAAGCTGCCGACCAGCAGCAAGGGTCTAGGGTGTTACTGCAGGGAGACTATACCCCTCATATCAGAGTGCGTCAGTGTTGTCAAAGGCGCGCGGCGCAATAAGGCGCAAAGGCCGCTTGGGGATGCGGCGTAAGGCACAAATAAGGCGCATGCGCACATAAATATATACAGTTTTCACAATATTTTAAATTAAAAAAACGTAAATCCAATTAAAATAATACAAATTAAATGTTATGTTATATTTAATGCTATAATAGCCCACTTTTGATAAAATATCCCCTGATTTCCTATGGCCATGATTTTCATGATTTTTGTTGGAGTCTGCATCCCACATCGGACTTGAGGTCCGATGTGGTTTTTAATATTCATTATAAATTAACCCCAAGGGCTCTTATAGAGAGAATACCTCGGGGTTCGGGTCTCCTATTTTTCCAATTCTACATGGTATCAAAGGAGGTTTTTTGAAACCCAATCCCTCCCTCCCTATTTTTTTTTCTCCCATCAGCCTTTAGGGTTTTCCCCGTCCGGGGGCGGCGGCTCCCGTCCAAATAGTCGGTCGCCCCCCCCCTCCGGCTCCCCTCCCCGTTGCGGCTCCCCTCCCCGTCGCGGCAGCCCCCCCAATGCGGCTTCCCTCCTGGAGCCCGCTCCTCCTGCGCCCGATCCCTCCCGGCGCGGCTCCTCCTGCGCGCGCCCATCCCGTCGCCGCCCCTCCCGAGCGCGACACTCCCGACGTTCCGCAGCGGCGCCCTTCCCGGCGGCGACTCTCGCGGCACACTCCATTCCCGGCGACGCTCTCCTTCCCGGTGGTTTTCCCCGACGGCGCTCCTCCCGCAGCGTCCCTCTTCTGCGGCGTTCCTCCACTTCCGACCCAGGCACGGCCCTTCCGGCAACGACTTCCAGTTTCCGGAGTCTCCTCACCGCTGCGCGCGCAAGCCCCCTCATCCATGCGCGGCTCCCTGCGCGACGAACCCCCCGTGCGACGGCCTTCCTGCACGGCTCCCGCGCTACGGCCTTCCAGTCCTACTCCCTCCCGACGATACCGAGCGGGCTTCCTCTTAGCGCGACAGCCCCGCCCTCCCAGCGCGCGACGCCCCGCCTCCTGTCTCCCTTAGCGGCTCCCAAAAGACCAACCTCACTAGCGACCTCCCTTCCCCGGCGGTCTGCTGCTGTCCGGCGGCTCCTTCCGCCCTCCCGCGCGACTCTCTTCCGGCGGATCTCCCCCTGCCGGCATCTCCCTGCGCCTCTCCTGTGGTTTCCGGTTCTGTCCGGCCCGCCTCTCCCTGCCCTAGTCGGCCCGCCTCCGTCAGAGCAGCTCTCCGACGTCTGCCCCTCTCCGTCCGGCTGCTCCCTTCCCGACGGATCCTTCGCGCCGGCGCCCGCCCGTCCGGTTACTTCCCTTCCAGAACCGGCTCCCTCCAGGCGAACCGGTCCAGGCTGCTCCCTCCATGTCGGCCTCTTCCTGCTTCCTGCGGCATTCCCGCCTCAATCGCCGGCCTCCTCCTGCGGATTTCACGGCGCTTCGACGACCGGCACCGCCATTGCGGCTTCCGCGGCACTTTGACGACCGGCCCTCCCGAGCGGATTTCTCGACGCTTTGTCGGTCGGCCCGACATTACGGATTTCCCGGCGCTCTGCCGACCGGCCCGTAGTGCGGATTTTCCCGACGCTCTGACAACCGACCCGCCAGTGTGGATTTCTCGGCACTCTGTTGTCCGGCCCCGCACTTTTCCGGCGATGACTCATCCTTTTTTTTTTCCAGCGGCATCACATTACCATCTTGAGGGGGAGCAGCATCAACAACGATTCTATTATTTCCATTTCTTCTGTTTTTGTCTTGTATTTGTCATCAAACTGGGCATGTCCAGCTTGAGGGGGAGTGTTAGCGTCTGTTTTGTTGCTTTCTTTTCATTATGTGTCCAAGCTAGGTACACCTAGCTTGAGGGGGAGTGTTGGAGTCTGCATCCCACAACGGACTTGAGGTCCGGTGTGGTCTTTAATATTCATTATAAATTAACCCCAAGAGCTCCTGTAGAGAGAACACCTTGGGGGTTCGGGTCTCCTATTTTTCTCATTCTACAATTTTCATGATTGTCTCGCTGCTGCACTGCACCTCGATTTCCGCCACCCTGTACCGACGATTTCCCTACTCTGTTCCCCCTGATTTCAGTAGCGAGTGGTGCGCCTTTACCGCGCTTAGCATTGTAGTGCCTCTTGGGTTGGCTCGCGACACCTCAGTGAGGTCGCACCGCCTCACCAGTGGCGAGGCGCAATAGGTGTGCCTCGCCGCGCCTCGCGCCAAGGCGCGCTGAGGCACGCGCCTTTGACATCAATGGAGTGCGCAATAACAGTGAAATAAACCAAACATCATCTACACAAGATAAATAAACATCTCGACCAATAATAAATGATGAATACGAAAGCATACTGTCATAAATCAAGACAGGTCGTCCACCGGACCAATCACATATACAAATGAAACACAAGAATAAAATAAATATACGGGAGACTCTACTACATCCCCTCACCTCACCTCATCCCAATCTTTAATCTCGTCTGAGCTATCCTGCTCGATCACGCTATCTCGGTCCTCTACCCAACCTGAACCTGCAAACAGTTAAGTATGCTCAGGTACCCAAGTGTCATAGTCGCCCGAGCAGGGTGTGAATACAACTAAGTAGGACACCATAAACGTAATCTCGTACATAACCAATAAATGCAGTGCATACATGTGATATGCTTAGAATATAAATAAAACAATTCTGTGAAGGCATAAATAAATAACCATTGTTGATATTCAAGTCTTGTGTAACATGCGGGATTGACCCAAACCTGTTTCGGCCAGTGTTGGAGTGTCTCTGAGCACATCAGGTAATCATGCCAACCCAATATCAGGCCCATGGCCGATTTTTAAGAGCACATTCTAAGCAATCCAGTAACATCAGGTAGAAACCGATTCTCAGGCATCCTGAACAATCTAGTAGTATCAGGCTCCATGGTCGATTCTCAAGCATCCTAGGTAATCCAGTGTGTGGATATCAGGCACTACGGTTGATTCTTGAGCATCCCAGGCAATCAAGTCTGAGGCATCCCGCCGATTCCCAGGCGCCCTGGAAAATCAATTGTGAGCAGGTATCAAGCTCAACAGCCGATTCCCTAAGGTTCAAGGCAATCCGGCCTCAGGCATCCCATCGATTCCCAGGCGTCCTGGGCAATCAAATGTCTATCAGGCTCAACAGTCTTCTTTGGCGTCCAAGGCAATCCTGAATCTCAGGCATCCCGTTGATTCCCAAGCGTCTTGGGCAATAAGTGTGTGTGAGTATCAGGCACAACAATTGATTCCTTCGCATCCAGGGCAATCCTGTATCTCGGGCCTCATGGTCGATTCCTGAGCATTCCAAGCAATCAAGCATCAAGCATCTCGTTGATTCCCAAGCATCCTGGGCAATCATGTGTACGTGCAAGTCAGGCTCTACAGTCGGATCTCATGTGTCACAGGGCATCCATGATGTATCAAGCTCGAAGGTCAATTCCTAGGAAATCACCCTAGGCAATCCATAGCATCAGGCACTAGGCCAATTCCTAAGAGGCGACCCTAGGAAATCTCAATAGAAGAATCGACCATCGATTCGGGTTCTAAAGTGACACCCACAATCATCATTACCCAATTCACATACACACCCTCTCACTAAGGTCAACATGTCATGGGGCACCCACCGGGGTCCTCTAGGTCCTCATCAAGCACGGACACCCACTCCGGGCTCCCTAAGCTCCAAGACGTCTCTCAGGTTGTCACTCGAAGGGCATAGCATCCCTCGCCATCCTCGTAATCATCCCATGGCCTCACTGGCCTCGTAGGTAATCTCGTCTGGGTATCATACAAGGGAGATGGCCACAAGCCCATCCCCTTCCCAAGTCATCAATAGGTCGGTCCTCGCACCCAAGCTATCTGTCAAGTCCTACCCAAGGTTCCACCCAGGTACTCACAGTCCACCGCCTAGCCCAAGGCTCTAAGGCACTACGAGATTCTCTTATGGCCAATTTGTAAACAAGGGATTGAAGCTTGCAAAAAAGTAATCAGGAATTCGATATTAGAGATGGAAAATTTAAAAGAACAAGTCAGGCAAAGAGAAAATGCATCGAGGATTGTACCCTTGTCTCCTTGTAGTTCATCATTTGATTCAAAAAAGAGAAAGATTTAGGGTTCGAGCGCTATTGAGAAGGCATTAAACATGTGTGAGAGAACTCATTTGGATTATTTGATTGTTATGATTTTTAATGCAACGGGATTGTCATTTAACCTAGCAAGGAATCCATATTTTCAAGCGTCTTTTGCCTATGCTGCCAATCATAATATTGCGGGTTATGTGACACCTGGGTACAATAAGTTGAGGACCACTCTTGCAAAAAGAAAAAGATAATATTGACGAGTTGTTATCAACAATTCAATCGAGTTGGAAAGACAAAGGGGTAAGTATTGTGAGTGATGGATGGAGTGACTCACAAAGGAGACCTCTTATTAATTTTATTTTAATGTCTGATGGTGATGTTATGTTTTTAAAAGCAGTTGACTGTTCAGTAGAGATCAGAGATAAATTTTTCATTGCAAACTTGTTGAAAGAGGTAATCAATGGGGTTGGACATGAAAATGTTAGCCAAATAATTACAAACAATGCTTCAAATTATAAGGTTGTAGAACAACTCATTGAGCAACAGTTTTTATCCATCATTTGGACACCTTGTGTGGTACACACACTTAATCTTACTTTAAAGAATATTTGTGCACCCAAAAATGTGGAGTAATCAACTTGTTTATGATAGATGTAGTTGGATTAAAGATATTGTTGAGAATGTTGTGTTCATCAATAACTTTATTGTGAGTCATTCGATGAGGTTGAGAATGTTTAATGAATTTGTTGATTTAAAGTTACTTTTCATTGCCAAAACACGTTTTGCTTTTGTGATTGTGATGCTTAAGAGGTTTAAGCTCATAAAAAATGGTCTTCGGGAGATGGTCATTAGTGATAAATGGAGTGTTTACAAGAAAGATGATATGACACATGCTAGGTTTGTTAAAGATAATGTCTTAGAAGATGAGTGATGGGAGCAAGTTGACTATATTATTTCTTTCACGACTCCAATCTATGACATACTTCGACTTTGTGATACCAACAAGCCTTGTCTCCACTTGGTTTATGATATGTGGGATAGTATGATTGAAAATGTAAAGAAAGCTATATATATTCATGAAGGGAAAAGACTAGATGAAGAATCAATCTTTTATCAAGTGGTGTATCAAATTCTTGTGGATCGTTGAACCAAGAACAGCACTCCATTTCATTACTTGGCACATGCCTTGAATCCAAGGTAAAATTTATGATTTAATGTTTCTTTAGCATATATAATTTATTTTAATGAATGTACTTAACACCATTTTTTTTCTTAATCAATGCATTATAGTGATGAATGGCATAATGAAGATCCCACTAGAGTGCCTCCACACAAAGATGATGACGTTAACTAAGGAATGATGAAATGCTTAAGGAGACATTTTCCAAACTTGGAAGAGCGCACTAAGTTCAACTTAGAGTATTCAACTTTCATAACAAGAGTGGAGGTTTTAGAGACTATGATTCCATACAAAATAGGTGGAATATAGATCCTAAATCTTGGTGGCTTCTTTATGGTTCAAGTGCACCATTACTTCAAAACATAACTTTGAGGCTAGTTGCACAACCTTCTTCTCCATCATGTGTCGAAAGGAATTAGAGCACTTACAACTTTGTGCACTCATTGAGAGGAAACAAGATATCACCAAAACATGCAGAAGACTTGGTTTTCATCCATAGTAATCTTCATCTTCTATCTCGAAAGGCCTCACAATACGCACAAGGAGAGACAAAGATGTGGGATGTTAGTGGTGATACATTTGATTCATTGGAAGATATTGGAATGCTTGAAGTTGCAAATCTTTCACTTGATAAGCCCCACATGGAGACTATTATTTTTAGGGAAGATGTCAGTGGCGATGAGTCAAGAATCTCCATTGATAATTCATGTATGAACCGAGACGTGAAAACCATTATTTTAATTTTGAACACAAAGGTCATTATTTTTAAACCATTCTTCATCAATTGTTTTTTTACACTTGTTTGTTGATATTACAATATTTAGTTGCTATTTTGTGATATTTTTATTCACAATTTTGTATTTAACTATAAATTTTATCATATTTTATTTATTAAAGATATATTTTAATTGACGTGTCGCAATGTGTCGAAATTTCAAGTTTTTTGATAATTGTGTGTCGACGTGTCGTGTCGTGTCGCGTGTCGCATGTCGGTGTCCGTGCAACATCGGTCGTCACTCCTAATAACAGCGGACTGCGATGCGAAGGGAACAGAACAGGAAGCTTACGTGTTTATTTGAGTGAAGGCCCTGGGGACGCCAACGACGGAGGAGGTGCGTTCCCAAATCAATGGACCTTGGAGAAGACCAGATCGCGGGCAGAGGAGGTGCGTTCCCAGATCAACCAACCTTTGAGAAGACCATATCGCAGGCGGAGAAGGTGCGTGTAGCGAGACTGACGGGATCGGAGAGGAGCGACTCTCGTAAGGTAGGGAGGAGCAACTCTAGTAAGGGAAGGAGGGTAGGGAGGGGGCCGTAGGGTTTTGGGGTATTTTTTTAAAATTTTACGCATTTTTTTTAACCCCCCAGGCGTGTCCCAATCGTGCTGTAAGGGAGGGAGGCTAGCGATTTTTTTTTTTGCGTGTTCCGAATGTGGCCTCCACGTGTCAAACACGTGTCAGTGTCAGAGAGGTGTCTGACACCGATACACCCCCCTTTTAGCCATATCAGTGCTAAATAGGCCTACACCATATACGACCCCACCTCTTGTGCACTCTTTTTAAGGTAAGGCACCCACTTGTGCCTTCCACGTTCACAATATCTAAGGTATCACCGTGCCGTTATCCCAAACTCGATAGCACATCTCGTGCATCGATCTCAAACCCGAAGCATCTACCCAAGCTTCCCGCCTCTAAGGCACTCACAAGACCAAGCTAACCCTCACTCAGGTTACCCTCGTATATCCCATCTCATCCATATCATTCAGCTCACCTACCCAGAGCCATATCTCAAAAGCACTAGGCTCTCCCGCCTAACCCATAGGTTACATCTCACGTAGGTTATAACTCACGGGCTACACCTCTTTGTTCCCATCTTGAATTTCACTTGGTTGAGGCATTAATGAATCGTTTGGCGTCCCATGAGTCCATCCAAGGAAATCCACAACAGGAGTACAAGTATCGCTCAGGGAATGCCGCACCTGTAAAGTAATTCGGGTTTGTAACCATAGTCAAGTATCATATAATTCCATTTGTCCTTTGAGTCCATCCAAGGCATTCCGTTTGGAATCCAAGTATCGCTCAAGGTACCTTATAATAAATTATCAAAGCTAAGTGAGTCATCCACACCATTTATAATTCATTTATAATTCATTTAATTTCATTTAGTCATTTCATTCCAAAAGGATAACCCAACATAATTTTAATAGGAAGTCAAGGGCCAAGTAACATGGTCTTCCCATTCACATTTCATTTAAAATAAGCTCATTTAATCAGCAAGAGACAAAACAACACACCTCAAAAGGTGGTTTAAATACAAGGCAACCCAACACACCTGAGAAGGTGGTTTAACTACATAAGCAAAACATGATCTTATGAATTAATTTAAAGCAACAAGTATCCATGTCATAGAACAATTTATTAATCCATTTAAATCATTCAATTCAATTAATTCAACTCCATTGTAACATCCTTGGACAGACTCATGGGACGCCAACCCATTCATTGATGCCTCTACCAAGTGAAAGGCCACACTTGGATTCGGTCTTTGTCTTAAGATTCTGAATGCCCCGACTTGGCACCGAGGGTTCGCCAATATGTTCAAAAATTAAATTGAATGTCATGGATAATTCTTCTTGGATTCGGCTTGATGTTACGGACCGCCTTGGATTATTCATTGGGGTCCTTCCATGTCTTGCACTGAGGCTACCTAGGACATGTTCCTAGGGCTCAGGTAGAATTCTTCCCCTTATGGTATTGCCAAGGGTACACCCCCCGTGGATTTCACCCAGCTTATAAAACTTAAATGCCATGAAATTACAAAACTTTATATGATTAACCTATGGACGCCTTGTTTGTATGCCTCAGGTCCCAACCTTATAAAAATACATGAAAATGTAAAATGCTCCAAGACATTTCCAGCTTAGGCCAAAGCCAAGTATGGTCGGCCAGGTGTCCCACAAGGAACATGATCTCAACATGGTTAGTTTTACATTATTGCTTTAATGCCTCACTTTTGATATACCTGCAAACTATTACATTTTATATTCACAGACTGGATAACATTAGACACCATTGGTGGCCTACTAAGTTTTACTCACCCTGTTCGGCCCGCCATTTGGTACCCAGACATATCTCATGGCAGCAAGTTAGGACTTGGCTTGTGCTATTTTGCTGTTACTTATATGGGCTAGGACTTGACATGGACGCTGGGGACCGAGCATGTACTCGGACTGCCTACAAGAGTTGGGCCTTATATTTATCTATTCTTTTGTCAATTTAGTCATATTGTATGTATTATTTGTTGTATGTTAGTTGCCTAGTACTTTTGGGCATTCATGCATGGTTGGATTATTGGCACTTGTCGGGTGTTCTGTTATTATTAATGTCTGGGATTTATTTATCTTCTGTTGTCGTGAATTTATTTATGTTTTCGCTATGTTTATTACTAATTCAGAGGGTATAGTCTCCCTACTGTACTATCTTTAGACTCTCGCTGCTAGTCAGCAGCCTCTGACGTACGGAGAGGCACGCTTGAGACCTCATCACCAACCAATCTGGTTGATGTTATTATAGTGAATCGGGTCGGGATATGACAAAGTGGAATTAGAGCCTTCTTTTTCCTTGTCTTACTGTTTTGGGCTGGTAGACATGAGATAACAATGAGTCAGAACTTGATAAATAGCCCATGTCTGAGAATGGTCAACCCACGCATGAGGGAAAGATGAAGTTGCCATAAAAGGAACTGTTATTCATATAGTTTGATATTACAGTTGATGGTTATTTCACCTCGAGTGATTGTTGTATTTCCATTGGATTGTTGATTTATGAGATTTACCTCTTGGTCCAGTATGGCAAGAGACGAGGTGTGTTCATGCATCATTTTTAGGCAAATAGGATTCACATGTCATCAGCATGCTTATCTATAGACCATGCTTGTGAGTTTGTTCAGCATGTTTACCAGTATACCATGCTTCTGTGATTGCTTGTCATGTATATTTGTATACCTAAAGAGTGTTTTCCCGCATAGATTGATGGTGGCATTCTATTTAATTAGCCTGAAAATTAATTGCAGAAATGAAATGGTTCAAAATTAGTAAATGAAATAACTTGAATGGAAACTTTAAATTTCAAGGAAATTGGATTTGTTTTGGACAAATTCAAGTCATTGTTGATGGATGATGGTTAAATGGTGTGTCAATTGCAACTTATAAAGGCTTGTACCTCTATAACTTAGGAATGAAGACCCATACAACTCCTCTTATGCTTGACTCGATCCTTGTAGGTGAGTTTTAGCATCGTATGCATATGAGATAACCCTTTTGAGGGTGTGTTAAAATTATGATGAATTGACTATTAATGGGTTGCACTTAAATGGGACGCCAATTGTAATTTATAGAGCGTTGACTCCATAAATTGGGAATGGTTGCCCGCATAACTGAACCGGGATTGGCTTGACGGTGCCCTCGTGGGTCGCCTTTACTTCTTTTTTGTTCTTAGTGCTCAACTCCATGAGGGTGTACTTATGATAAATGGGATGATTATTTAAAGTGTTTTCAGCCACTCATACGGTCACATATAAGTGTATGGGGGCATCATACCTAACTGATCCCCCTTAAATGATAAAAGACCTATATACTTTTGAGCTTTATTTGATATGAGCCGTTAGTTAATTAAAATGTCAGTTGCAACCTAAAGAGTGTTTTCCTCTATAACTTGTGGGTGACATTTTCTTTAACCAAGTCAGTTGTGAGAACTTATGGATAAATGAACAATTAAAAGGAAATTAAAAGGTAATTTTCCTAAAATGCTATGAGGCATCAGCTAAATAGAGTGCTTGCCTCTATCACTGGTACTAGACTTTTCATATATCTAAGCCTCTGTAAAATGTTTATAATTGTTGGAGTCTGCATCCCACATCGGACTTAAGGTCCGGTGTGGTCTTTACTATTTGTTATAAAAGCACCCCAAGGGCTCCTTTAGAGAGGAAACCTTGGGGGTTCGGGTCTCTCATTTTATCTTCCTACATGGTATCAGAGCAGGTTTGATAAACCCGACCCCCCCTCCTATTTTTTTTTCCCACCCGCATCTAAGGTTTCTCCCGGTTGGGGGGGCGGCGACCTCCATGGCCCGCAAGCCCTAGGTTTATCCCGCCGCCCCCCCTGCCGGTTATCCCTCTCCCGACGGATCTCCTTTAGCCGACATCTCCTTCCGCGGCGGATCGGCTCCCCTCCCGGCGTCCCTCTCTCTCGGCGGTCTTTCCGGATCCCGTAACTGCCGACGCGGCTCCTCCTGCGCGCGCCCTCCCCGCTGCGGCTCCTCCCGACGGCGACCCTTCCTTCACCCCGTCACATCTCCACCCGAGCGCGCGTCCGTCGCGGCTCCGTCCGGCTCCCGCAGCACTCCCGACGGCCTCCTATGCGGGCAACCCTCCCGGAGGCCCTCCCACCCGCGGCGGAACCTCTCTTTACGGCGGATCGGCTCCCTTCCTGGCGCCCTTCCTTCAGCCTCTCGGACCTCTCTCCCGGCGGCCCTCTATCCAGGCGCAGCTCCCCTTCCCGGCGGCCCTCCTCTCCCGTTCGCGATCCAGCGTGGGTTCCCAGCGCCCTCGTCCAGGCGACCTCTGGTTGCTCCCTCCCGCTGCCTCCGTTGCGTGCGCCCACCCCCCTGCTGGATCTCCTTCTCTCCCGCGCCTCAACTCCTTCCCCATCAGCTTGGTCTTTGTCGGCCTTCTCCCCATGTTCTGTCCTCCCGCGGCTCCTCCCATCTGCGGCCCTGTGGCTCCTCTTCCGTCAGATCCCTCCTTCGCCTCTTTGCGGCAGCGGCCGTCCCGTCTCCCGCTTTCCAGCGGCTCTCCGGCGGCTTCCAGCGCTGCCTCCTGTTGTCCTGCCTCCTCACCGACCCGCCAGTGCGGTTTCCCGGCGCTCCGACGACTGACCCGCCCGTGCGGTTTCCCGGCGCTCCGATGACCGGCCCTGCCAGTGCGGACTTCCCGGCGCTCTGTCGTTCGGCCCCACCTCTGCGGATTTCCCGACGCATCGTTGGCGCATCCTTTTCCGCATCATCCATCCATCATTCTGAGGGGGAGCTTCGATCGTGAGGGGGAGCAACAGCCTGACAGCTTTATCTATAATTCTATTTTATTTCGTCATATTTTGTCATCAAGCTGGGCATGTCCAGCTTGAGGGGGAGTGTTAGCGTCTGTTTTGTTGTTTTCTTTTCATTATGTGTCCAAGCTAGGTACACCTAGCTTGAGGGGGAGTGTTGGAGTCTGCATCCCACATCGGACTTAAAGTCCAGTGTGGTCTTTACTATTTGTTATAAAAGCACCCCAAGGGCTCCTTTAGAGAGGAAACCTTGGGGGTTCGGGTCTCTCATTTTATCTTCCTACAATAATAAATGTGAATCGATGTAATGCCTTAAATAAAACCTTTTAGTGGTGTTTGTAGCGAGAACCCTCGTGTAAGGGTTAGCTTTAGAATTGCCTTAAGAGATTCTTGGAAAGGGAACATTAATGTTGCCCGTAGGTTTCAGTGGTTTTCTTCCGTTGCGTTGGACATAATGGTTAGGCGGTAGAGCCTAGTGACTTTTAGGGCGTGACTCTGGCTTAAAAGTCGACGCCTTATGTTAAAATGAAGGGTTAGCCCGTTGTGGTAGCGCCCTTAGAGATGGAAACCGATAGACTTATGAGTCAAGATTCTAGGCACAGTAAGTGTCGTTCTCTGATCATTGAGTCGGGTAGGACTCTTAGTTATTGAAACAACACCCCGGGTAAACGGGTGGTTGTCTGGTAAGTTGGACCTCAAGGGGGTATTACCGTATACGGCTGTTTGATGAGAGTCGGCATTTTATCCTTTTTGACGAGCACTCCCTATGTGGATGCTCAAAGAGATCAAGGCCTGGTAGGTCGATGCTTAGCAGGTGATGTCGTTACGCCTATGTTGATAAACCTTGACCCATGGATCGATGATCTCCATACCTGCTTCCAGTTTTACCTCTTTAGAGAGAGTTCACAGGCGAGTTAGATGTTGAGTAATAAAAGCCCTTGAGTGGGATATAGTTCTTGCACTAGAAACCTTTAGGGCTAGGTGGACGGACCTAGTAGCCCTGTTTTGACGCTTGATCAGTGCGACTAGGTGGAAGACCTAGAAGCCCTTAGTTTTGACTCGGATCCTAGTGAGTCTGTGGTTATTTTGATCGAGGGCAACCTGCAAGAGAGGTTGGCCCGGGGTTTACGTTTGCCTTGGCAATGAGCTTGGTTTTACGCTCGTTTCGAGACCGATGCACAGAAGGTGCTCGGGTTTTGCGATTTAGGCAAGGTGGTGCTTGTGGTTTTCAAGGAAGCGCCTAGGGTGCTATGGTATCAAGACTGGCAACATTGGGCAGGACTGTTCAGGTGTTTGGCCCTATTGACCGGCAGTTGTGTGGTTGACGCTTTAATTTTTGAAACAACACCGCGAGGCGAACGGTCATTCAATAAATAATGGCACAGGTAAGTGCACGATTTTGAAGAGTTTTGATGGAGCTCCTGGCGTGTAAAGGTTGACGTGTCATGTAGCACGATCAGCCTAGCTTTGTCGATGGACGACTCGTGAGAGCGTGAGTCGGGTCTTGAACCAGGTGGTACGAGATGGTACACCTGCTGAGTATGGCAAGTTTAGTTCGCACCGATGGCATGTGGGAACTGTTTGATATGGAACGCCGGTGAGCGATCGGGTGCAGGCCGAGGATCGATGGTTTCGAAAATGACGCTCGGGGGCATGGCGACCCAAAGCTTTGGGTAAATTAAAGTGCTCGTGATGAGGGCTATCTTGGAAATAAATCAGGTGTCGTGAGACGGTTGACCCATGGGTAGACCTTGACATGCATTATCGAAAGACGTGGTGTCAGGGGTTGCTTAAGGCAAGTAGAGCCTGGTTGATGTGAGCATGGCTCAAAAGAGCGATGCATGTGTATCGATGGAATCTTAGTGTACTCCTAGTTTAGAGTTGATCATGTTCTATATCTTGACATCATCCTGCGTACGCTGAGAAAATGTCAACTAGACCTATTTAAATAACTTTTACGGTTTAATGGAGGGACTCCTTGGGAGTTGTGCTCAAGGAGCGATTTAAGGTAAGTCATAGGGTGGGGAGTACACCATTGGTTGTTTGAGGGTGGTGACCCTCGTTGTAAGTTGAAACTCGGCGAACGCCATGGGAACTGTCCTTAGAAAGCGAGAACGATCGATGGTTGACGTTTGCGCTAGCGCTCGGGGTGTGTGGGATCTTAGCCATGCCAATCGTTGTGTCTGGGGGTGGATGGGGCATGGGCTATGTTAATCCGAAACTCTTTTCATTGGTACAACGACAAGGATGCTCCTAAGGTGAGGAGCGAGACATTGGTCATCAGTGTATGACCCTCATGTGAGAAGGGGTGTGGGACCGTGAGACCGGTCGGTGGACAATCGTTTTTGTTCTCGTGGGTCGTTGGATAAATAGAACCATGTACGATTGGATTTCTCAATAAATGTCAGGTACAGGTTTGAATAAGGACTTGGGTGGAATCTGAGTGCGGGCATCGGACCCGGGTTAGCTTGTGACGATCCAATGATACTGGATCGGGAATGCGCTGATGCTTGTGTTGTGGCACGACGATGGTTTGAACAGAAGATGGTTCGGTCAGGAGACGTCACCGGAAGTCAGTTACGAGCTTCGGTGAGCAAGCTCGAAACGATCTTGGTGTGCCTTGAATTAAAGGCGCTGAAATCTGGTTTTGGTGACGCATCGACTGTTTAAGTCGAGCGTTTTTGGAAATAGTTGGCCGAAGGCAGTTCGACTTGAGTTATCTTGAGCAGTTCTATGTGGTCGATGAAGAACCGTATCGGGCATGCCGTTTGGATGAAACGGATGCAATCTAAGAGTCGGCTGAGGCTTTTCAAGCGGTCGCAATAGCCTCGATGCCCCCCCCCCATCTGCGCCCCTTCGTCTCATTGCGCATCCACTCCCATCCCGCGCACATCCCTCCCAGATGGCGGACGTCTCCCTCCCTCAGCAAAATCTCCTTCCCCTCGACGGCAGCACCCCCCCCCCAAACATTGGATGCGTCGTTTTTTCTTCTTCCTGACTGGGTGGATCTAAACTATCGTATGGCCGACGTTGTGGCCTTCTTCGTCGTTGGCACCCACAAGAGAAAAAAACAAACAGCCTCCCCCGCTACAGTCGTCGCCCCCTTCCAAATCCAATCGCTCACGACCCAATCATCACCCCTCCCTGATCGGGTTCTCCATATTTGCTCCTTGTTTGCGCACAACCTGCTACAAAATGAATTCTTTGCCTTTATCAGGTTCTTCGCTCCTCCCTAATGTTCCTCAAACCTTTGCTGGCAGCAACAATATAGGGTCCGCAAAGTCGGACGTCGTTTCACTTCGGCAATTTGGGTCCGCAAAGTCGAACACTGTTTCACCTCAACAATTTAGGTCCGCTAGTCAGACGTCGTTTCACCCAACCATTTTGAGGTCGTTTGTCGGTCGTTGTTTCATCAGGCGTCTTTTAACCAAGGGTCATCCTCAGCATGGGAGCATGAGAGTTCTACGATGGTCATCTTTTCTTTAGCAGTCATGGGCGGGAACGCAACAGGTGGAGAAAAACCAGTGGGCAGTGCATACAGACGTTGTTCCTTGGTTGGCACAATCTTTTTCAGCAACATCATCCATCAACTGATTGATGGGGAGCAGCCGTGACAGTTTATATTTTCTTATGTTTTGTCTTGTTATGTAATCAAGTTGGGTATGTCCAGTTTGAGGAGTGTTAGCAGTGTTTTTATTTGTTTTGTTTTCTTTGATTTGTTTTCTTTAATTACGTATCCAAGCTAGGTAAACCTAGCTTGAGCGGGAGTGTTGGAGTGTGTGTCCCACATCGGACTTGGGTATTCTATTACTATTATAATTCTCTATAAATAAACTTCTAAGACCTCTCTTAAGAGACATCTTGGGTATTGAGTCACCGCTCTATCATTCTACAATAATTAAACAACAATTTGCGATTAATTAATCAAAATAATTCCATTAGGCGTAATTAACTAAATACCCACCGAACGCTCTCGTCGCGCCGAAACTGCGACCAACGGCATGCCAACACCCTATAGCATGCCCCCGGCAAATCCCCGCTAGAAAGCCCTAACAACAGGCAACGATTCAACTTCCAATTTAATTTAATTTAGGCCAAAACCCTTCTAAAAATCATACGGCGAAATACCTTTCTTGAAATGGCGTGCGATGACATGCAGACATCTCAAAACATCCTTTTAACTACACCGTACGAAAGCCACATCGAAATCAACCGATTCCACCATGCTCCTGTGGAATCGAAACCAAAACCCTAAACCAGGAAAACCAAATCAAGAGGAAATCAAGAGAAACCAAAAACAGAGGCCAATGGAGGATGAACGCCAAAGAATAGCGTCCAAAATCACCCAAATCTGAAGGGAATCAAAGGGAAAGGGAGGTCGGTCGGCTGGGGTGTGTACACCAGGAGGAAGAGAAATGGGGGTTGGGGTTTAAAATCTCAAAGGGGTAAAACCGTGAAAAGACACTTTTAGTAAGTCGCACGGTTTGGCCGTATGGTTTGGCAAATCGAGTGTCAACCATGCGGTAGGCATTGTCCAAGTACACCTCTCTCGCACGGTTTACCAAACCGTGTGCCAACCGTACAAATCGACACTGCCTTGGTCTGCAACATTTCGCAAGGTTTGTATGTAACCGAGCGCCAACTAGGCACCAACCATGCGATATGCCTCAGGTCCAAGCCACCTTGCACGATTTACCTTGAAATTCGCACGGGTTCTTTCAAATCGTTCACTAACCGTGCAAGACAACCATGCACGATAAAAAATGAACTGGAAAACTCACCACGTAAGGGTAACCGCATGGTTTGACCTAAACCGTGTGGCCCGAACCGTGCACTCTAGGTAAGATTCTCCAAAAACTCTCAAAAATCAACCTAAAGCTCCTGAGACTCGCCTGAGCGCCCGATGCATCTCTCGGGCCTCAAACCATGTCCAAAAACATTAACCCGGCACACTCGAACTCTCAGATTATCAATATGAATCCCAGTTCTCAAAACAAACCTTCCACCGATGACAGACAGTCAAGCCACGGAATGCTAGAGAGGATCGATAGTTGCACAGTGCAACTGATGGATGGTCGTCTTTGTAGGAAGCCCGGGTGATCAGATGATCGGGTGGGACCCTCTATGTAAAGCAGGTGGAACCACTTTGCTGAAGTGTATCGAATTATCGAATGACCTTTGTACTCTTTGATCCTTGTGGCTGACAAGTCACTAGTTGCAACCTTTGTACTTCCTATGAAATAAAATCTTGTAGTGTTCTTATGTGGAAATATGATGAAAATCGAAACCACATTAAATCGGCGTTCTTTCTTTGTGCTTGTTTTCCCTTTGCTTGTATGCTTGAATACTTGTGTGTGCATGTTGAATCCAGTGCTATGATTTGAATGTAACAATACTTCCAAGTTCTGGTGCACTAAACTTCTAGGGGATTCATATCGGTGATCTACACAAGTAGACGAACTTCCGATGCTTGAAGTTCAGATGGATTCTCAACAAGTTGTATCAAAGTTTGGTTCATGACAAAGGCCCACATTTAGCATACAGAGGTATCTTCTTTTACCTACCTTGAAAATTTGATTTCAGTAGGAGATATTGCGACAGGGTTATGTCATCGGAAAAAAGGAAGGTGAGGGTGGATAGGTTCTATCGAACAGGCTTTAGTTTCTGGCAGATGCAAATGGAAGATTATCTAATCCAAAGGATCTTGAAGTTCTGTTAACTGGAACTAAACAAGAGAAGATGGACAAGGCTGAATGGGAATGAATGGATAGAAAAGCTCTTGGTTTGATTCGGATGACGTTAGCAAGCAATGTTGCTTTCAATATCCGGGAGAAGAAGACAGTTGCAGATCTTATGGCAGCGCTGACGGATATGTATGAGAAGTCGACCGCACTAAACAAAATCTTTCTAATGAAAAAACTGTTCAGTTTGAAACTATCGGAAGGAAGATCAGCGGCAGATCATGCGAATAATTTCAACATTATTCGAAATCAGCTTGAGATGGTAAATGTTACATTTGTTGGTGATATTTGGGTGATTTTGTTGCTATCCTCATTGCCAGAATCATGAGAAGTGATGGTGACGACAGTGAGAAATCCTTCTGGTAAAACTGATTTAATATTTGTGAACATTTGGAATTTGATCTTGAACGAAGAGCTCTGGAGAAAGGAGGTCCAGGGATCTTCCAATAATACATTGAATGCAGATGATAGAGGACGTTCACCTCAGAGAAGGAATCAAAGACATTCAGTGGACAAGCCCAGAGGAAGGAGTCAAGGGAAATCGACCGACCCCAACCCCGCAAGTTGGCATTGTGGGAAGAGGGGGCACCTCACGAACTGACAGGACCGTAAGACCAACGAAAGATCAATTTCCAGAAGTTTAGGTTCTGAAAAGACCGTAGCTGAAGTAGGGAGAGCAAAGAATCATCTCTAGTCCAAGTTGACCTGGACGGAAGTTTCAGAATAATTCAACTACCGAAAAGTTCAGGGGGTGCTGAGTCTACCGAAAATACAAAAATTCTGGAGGAAAGTTCAGGCAGCAACATCGGAAATTCAGAATGCAGACCAGTGGTTGATGTACTGGAGAGCTCAGCGGCTAGTAAAACTCAAGGCAGAGCACCGGTAGGTGAATTAACGGAAGTATCAGTACCAGAAAGAGTTGAGTCGCAGGTTGAATTGCGAAGATCTTCCAAGATCAGATGATCAGTAGACAAGTATGGAGCTGATCTCCACTTCTTACTTTTGACAGATGGAGAACCTGAAAGTCTAGCGGAGAAAACCAATCTCAATGATTTTGCTAAGTGAGAGCTTGCTATGAAGGGGGAGTTGGATTCATTTTATGCAAATAATACCTGAGAATTAATTGAACTTCCACGTGGAAAGAGGGCTTTGAAAAATAAGTGAATCTTCCGGTTAAAGGAAAATGCTAACAGAAGTTTGAGGTATAGGGTCAGACTGGAGGTGAAAAGTTTCCAACAAAAGGAAGATATTGACTTTTCGAAAATATTTTCAGCGGTTGTTAAGCATACTACTATTAGGGTTGTGCTATGGTTGATGCCGTAAATCTTTATCTTGAACAAATGGATGTAAAGACGTCATTTCTTCATGAGGATCTAGAGGAAGACGTCATTTTTTTTGTGAAGCAACCAGATGGTTTATTGACAAACGAAATCATGACTTGATGTATAAACTTAAAAGAAGTCTTTATGGGTTGAAGCAAGCACCAAGCACCAAGCACCAAGCATCAAGGCAATGAAACCGAAAGTTTGATGCTTTTATGGAAGAGCAAGGTTTCATGCGGAGTAACTCGGATCACTATTGCTACCAGGAGTTTGAGGATGGTCATTGAATGTTTTGGTACGACTGGATCTGTAAATGCTCCTCTTGCTGGGCATTCCAAATTATCCAAATAACAAGCCCCTCAAACAGAAGATGAGACAAAACACAAGGTTAAAATTCCAATCACTTCTGCCATAGGAAGTTTGATGTACGCCATGGTGTGCACTCATCCAAATATTTTGCTCATTCAGTAAGAGTTGTTAGCAGGTTCATGGAAAATTCAGGTAAAGAACATTGGGAGACCGTGAAGTGGATTCTCCGATATCTCAAAGGAACAATAGATACTTCCCTATGCTTCAGTTTGAATGAACCGCTACAAGGGTATGTTGATGCTGATTTTGAGGGAGATTCCGAAACACGGAAGAGTAATTCCAGTTATGTCTTTACTTTCAATGGAACAACTATCAGCTGGATGTCAAGGTTGCAACCGGCTGTTGCCCTCTCATCAACAAAGGCTGAATATGTTGCATCAACAAAAACAGGAAAAGAAATGGTGTTGTTGAGGAGTCTGCCTGAAGAACTCAGAAAGAGTAAAGAAAATGGAACACTTTACCGCGACACCCAGGTAGTGGGGCAGTCAGTGTGCAGTGGGCTGTCATTGTATTACCTATTCTTTAGTTGTCAGGGGGTTGTTAGGTGGTTGTTGGGATGGTTAGCAGGCTAGCTGGTTGTTGGGGTGGTTAGCTGGCTGGATGGGCTAATAAATAGGGGGCCATCCATATATGTGGGGTAGAGGAATCATTTCCGATTATAGTTGGACGCTATTTGGAGTTGAGCCTTAGGAGGTCTCGACAAGCCCTTCGGGAAGTGGTCTTCTTAGGGGAGAGCTCTTTTCCTACATTCTCTCTTCTTTTTCTTTTAGCTGTATACTCTACCCTACTGCAATTCTCTAAAAGTGCAATACAAAACCGATGTTTACAGCTTGTTCGATCTCTCTTTCGTCCTTAATTCTTCTGTTGAGTTGTTTGTTAGGCTGAAACCTAACATTTGGTGCTTTCATTGAGAGAGCCGGATTTGTCGAACTTGAGATGAAGGCTCGATCGCAGCTGAGAGACGTGTTTGTTGGAGTGCACGCGATCGCAGTAAAAACATTCTTGTTGGACGAATTAAGTGGAGAACCACGTTTGCTACTAGAGCACATGCGATCGCTGCTGGAGGAAAAAAACGCGTGCGCTGGAGAACGGTCGTTGTCGGTCGATCGAAGAGGGAAGGAATACACAACCTGTGGACTACTTTGGAAGTTGTTTGGGAGTAACTAATCAAGGAGAGAGACAACTGTGAGACCTTCGTTCGTTGTTAGACATCACCAGCACAGCTGCGACGTGATCGCTGCTGGAAAAGCGAGCGCTGGAAGTCGATCAGAGCAGGCTGCAAGTTCGACTCAGTGAAGTCGCCAAGTGTCGTTCTCTCTCACTTCTACCTATTTTCTTGCTATGAAAAATGGTGAAATCTTGCGCTGAAAGGACGTTTGAAGGGAGCTAACGCAACTTTGCATGAAAATGAGAATGGAGTTTGGCAGAGCAACGAAGGTCGTGAGAGGACTGAACGATGCAAGAACAGACGGCTGAGGCGCAAGAACAGACTTCATTTACTAAAGTTTTTGCTAGGAGACAGCGGAGATTGAGAGGTTGTTACGTGACCTACCGTATGACCGGAAGGAACGTAGGGATCAGGTGGAACGTTGCTCAGTGTCCAGAAAACACAGCGAGTCAGTTGCAAGTTCAAAGCTCCTGTCGACGAATGACGGTATGAGGTGCATTGCTAAACTAGTCGAATTTCCTTCTTTTGTAGGGGAAGATCCCTACGGATTGATTATTAAAGCTGAAACGTACTTTTTGATAAATCACACGCTTGAAGATATGTAGCTGCCATTGACGCAGATTTGCATGGAGGACACAGCTCTTCACTGGTTCTTAACGTGGCAGATTGCTAATCCAGAGGTGAAGTGGGAACAAGTTAAACCGGCACTGATGGAGGAATTTGGGAACGAAAAAGAAGAGCTCTTTGATCTAGGCCACGCTCCAAACCCCTGACCACTGAATTAGCTAGACCGAGAGTCCCAGAGGATGCACTGGAAACTCGTCTATTGGGAATACGTAGTGGGGCAAAATCAGGGGATTTTCTACAGTACCGATGGAGTAGATTTGGCAGACAAGTTCTGCAGTACTTCTGTACATACTTTGGCAGATGTCAATTTCGTTCGGAATTCTTGTCCGTCAGGAATATGGGAGAATAATGGTGACTACAAACCTAACCCCAACGACACCAAGAATGTGGTTGAGGCAGATCCTCTGTAGTGTCTGGTTGAAGGTTTGGGGAAGCAGTTGCAACCAGGTTGGCGTTCGTTACTGGTGAAAGAACAGAGACCGAGTGTCCTTCCAGCCGAACAAGTGTGGCGAGGGAATGAGGTGGAAGTGCGACATCAGTCTATTCGAGCTTTAAATGGGCTACAACAACCGGATTTACGTTTACCAGAAAACATGCAATTAGTTGTTAAGATGGAGGAGAAAAGCTACAGCAATAAAATTGCAGTAATTGGGATATCTAGCTTGTGCGGTTTACCTGAAGGAACAGTGTTCAACATGCGCAGCAGATGTAATGTCACTTTGAGCAAGGCTGTGTTTCCCTGTACCAGCTCGAGGTTGAAGAAAACAACGTTGGCCAGGGAGCTGCACTCTCTATTGGTCCTGAGAAAGAGCGGGCGTATGGTTGCTCTTTCAGGGGCTGGCACTAATGCTGCGCCAGACCTGCATCGGGCAGCTACTGGATATGCCATGTATCACCAAGGTACACTAGTTCCAGAGAAGTTTGTTGCACCATATTACTTAGATACAGAAAATTGGAAGCGGGATGAAGCTGAGGTGATAAACAAACCACCTAATCTTGCCATAAGAGGAACTCATAAAGTAGTGAGGCGACCTTCTCTGGCTGCTACTTATCTCCGACATTATCAGGAAGGGTGTAGGGCAAGACTCTTCTTCGAAAACGGGGTTGGTTTTCCTTCGGAAGGGGCTGAATTAAAACTATTCTGGTATCAGCCGGCTTTGGTTAGTGCTGGTGGAGGTGGTTACTTCCTGGGAGATTTTGTGGATGACTCTCAAGTTTTATGAGATATACAATTTTTACCCAACAAGCCGTGTTCACAACTGACGGTAGTTTCTAAGGGTCGTGGGACAGCACTTGTTTTGGTTTATGACTTTGGTTTCACACCTCCACATGCAGCGTTTCCCATGATAGAAATGGCAGTTGTTTCTCTCAGAAAAAGCACTCTTGTTGTGCCTGACTATGATTCCGGTCAGAGGCTACATGTGACCGAAGCTTCCATTGTTACAAAGATCATTTCTAGGACTTCACTACTTTTTCTTGTGACACTCTATAGCCAATACTTCGGAACATAAGCTGCTGAAGTGGACAACCGATCACCCACTTACATTAGAGGCTTTACTTGTGCGGCACAGCAAACTGGGGAAAAGAGGAATAAGGTTATGGGGTCATATCAAGGCTATGGCTTCCTTGAAGATGGTTTGAAGGCTGGAATGGTTGTTGCACACAATTTTCTTATAGAGTTGTGATGTTGTGGAAAATCCAAGGGCTTAAGGTGAAAGTTGAAGTGGAAACACAAGGTGGGTTTGTTGTATCATTGGAGAATGAGGTCCGGAACTGCTTCTTTTGTGAACATAGAAGATTTAATAGCAATTGTGCACTGGTTGGACGAGGAACTCTTCTTTCTGGTTGATGAGAGGGCAGTTCTCAAGCATTTTGATTGGCCTGAAGGGAAAGTGGTTGCATTTAGTGAGGCTTTTTTGAATATAAGAACCTACAGAAACTAGAAATACAAGTGTTTTTTTTATGACCTCAAACTCTCCTGTGATGCTGCTTTGAAGAAAATGTACCCATTGCTTGAAAAACTGGAACATTTTGCGATAAAAAGGGTCAGTTGAGGTAAGCTTGAAGAGCAAGTTGACTCCAGTTATGTTCATCCATGAGGAAAATTAGAAGTTCTTAGTGAAATGTTTTTTTCCCGTGTCAGTGGGAGTGTGGCTCAAGCACCACTGCACTGGTTGTAGCTACTTTGTGTTCCAATTGTTGCTGAAAAGGAGGGGGTTCAAGCTGCCAGGCATTCAGCAGAACTGAGGCTAACCGGATTGGCATCTGCCTTTTTATGGGGGCTGGTCAAAATGTGCAGAAGGGGAGGACGCAAGGTTATGACCACAGCTGCGTTTCTTAGTCTCCTTTTGGCAACTAGATGGAGTGGGGATGTTATCACTGCGAAAACAGTTGTGTTGGAACAAAGCAAGAACAGGAGAATGAAAATTGAAGTTCCTAGAGCTGGAGTCTCGGTGTTGCTTCAGCTAGCAAGACTACTTCCATGTAGTGTTGGTCCGACTATTCACTCAAGTTCGAAGGTGAGAGTACCAGTGGAGCCGTTTGACGTTTGAAGTTCTTGTTCAAAGGCTGGGAGATCCATTATTTGTGCCAAATCATCAAAGTGCTAGGAAATGCCTGGATGCAGTTGCATTGATACTTAGGCCACCACCAAGTGGTTGTCGTTCCACTACTACAACAGTTGTGTCGAGAGGTCCACCTTGGGGACAAGATGGTTTTTCAGATGGGGGAATTGTTAGGTGATGGGGTTGTCAGTGTGCAGTGGGCTGTCATTGTATTTTCTATTCTTTAGTTGTCCGGGGGTTGTTAGCTAGCTGTTGGGATGGTTAGCTGGCTAGCAGGCTATTGGGGTGGTTAGCTGACTGGGTGGGCTAATAAATAAGAGGCCAGCCGTGTATGTGGGGGGGAGGAATCATTTCTGATTACAGCTGGACGTTGTTTGGAGCTGAGCCTTTGGAGGTATTGGCAGGCCCTTCGGCAAGTGGTCTTCTCAGGGGAGAGCTCTTTTCCTATGTTCCCTCTTCTCTTTTTTCTAGTTGTATACTCCTCCCTAAAGTAATTCTCAAAAAAACTGCTATACAAAACTGGTGTTTACAACTTGTTCGATCTCTCCCTCGACCTTAATTCTTCTGCTGAGTTGTTTGTTAAACCTAAAAGCTTGTTTTTCCTTTCTTCAACAAGCTGTGAATCATAATTGGAATCGCTGCCACATGCATCATTATTCCCAGTATCTTCATCTCGGTAGAACCCTCATAGAACCGGGGGAAAATTCCACCGTACAAGATCTTCCATAATACAGCCTGGACCTACAGTCTTGTAGGCTTGCATTTCAGCCAGAAGTTGAGAACATCCAGCACCAACACTCCTTGTACGCATGTCACACTCTTCTATTTCTTTGAAAACATCCTCTCAAACATGTCGCCCTTCAGACCAAAGTTTTCTCGGTTCCGCAACAAATTTGCACCCAAGATTTGTCGTTTTTCTAAAGATCTTGGAAGTTTCCTTTCACTTCAGCTAGCCTGGCAAAGAATCCTTCTGTAGGAACACCATGGACCCCTCTTGGCAAAGAAGGCCATGTTGGAGAAATTTCATGTCCCGGATCAGCACTTTCCCCAGGAAACTGATCCTTAGCTACGGCAAAGTGTGAGTGGACTAGAAATTGAACTTCCTTAACATCACATGATTCGAGCTTGTGCTTTCCCTCCTTATCATGAAGCACCAATGACTTCACCATCCAATGGTTCAAGTCTCTTCTTTCGCAGGCAAGTGAAGAATTCCCCAACATTTCTAGGATCTTCGTAGTAGACTCCCCAATGTTTCTAGGATCTTCGTAGTCGACTCCCCAATGTTTCTAGGATCTTTGTAGTCGACTGGAAATTCTTTCCAAACCAAATCAACATATCCAACTGCCATATGACATATACAAGGGATATTAAACCAGTGTTGGTGACCTTTTTACCTTCCTTGGAAGGAATTGATTCTAAACCCAGCACATTCCAGCATCCACCGTCAATTGTTGAGTACAACTCAAGTTCAGCACCAAAGTCCCTTTCATCAAAGAGATCTCTGATCATGTTCTCTTCAACTTCTCCAACTCTAGAAACAGCTTCAATGTGTCTGCTTTGACTCTGGTTCAACTCAGTCCCTCTCAAGCCTTTCTGAAATGGAACGTGTAGCTCTCTGGATTGTAAGGGTCTCCTCAACTTCGGGCCAAATCGGGAAGGTGTTGCTGTCACCTTCAAAGATACATTACATTTGTTGCGCGTGGTGTACACCAACCCTGCGGGTAAGCAGTACAACTTGGGTAACCCATCTGCACTGATGCCCCCGCTGTCATTGTTGACCATCGTTGCACCAACTAGAGGCGCTGCACGATCAGGCTTCGGTTGCAATGCCTCCTTGCCAAGCTCCAATGCGTGTACAGCAGCACTGCACAACTGGTCTACTGCATTTCCTCATCTGATGTTGCGGGCATCATTCCCTGCCCTTGCCTTACTATGTTCGCTGTGACTCGGACTAATAATCACCATGGACAGAGGTGGTGTTGAACCAGAAGGATGACCACCAAAGAACTTGGTCAGCACATACGTGACCTGAGCAACAGGCAGTAACACAGCTTGGGCCTGTGTTTGTGCAGCTTCATCCGTTTGCTTCTGCTCCTCAAGCCATTTTGGATGGCTACCACGCTGCTCTTCACATTCTGTTGTACGCAGGTCTCTCCTACTCATCACTACATCGTTTCCCGGACCAGTGACTTCATCATCCAATTTCAAACTACTTCCTCCCTCCATGACAACAGCCGACTTTTCATTACCAGCTTCTAGAGCCATGCACTCCTCCTGTGCCTTCACAAGCTGACAGAAAATAGACTACAAGATATTGTATGCTGTTTGATGGAAACTTAGCAAAGTGTTGTGTCTGGGTCAAGTGCAAAGAGAAAGTTTCAAATCATGGCAAATGAGCATTTGGGGATGAAAATTTTGCGAGGTGTCGGAGTGAAGTATGAATCGCCCGTTGTAACAAAAAATCAGCTGGTATCGCTCATCATCCGGTTCAGCATAAAAGGGGAAAACGCATTGAAATCGGCAGATACTTCATTAAAGTAAAACCAGACAACAGTCTTACAGCTGCGACACACAGTCCCTTAAAATATCAACTGATTGATACATTCACTAAGGAACTTCTCACAAAACAGATTTAAAACATTGCCAGAATGATAAATATTTAATCACCAGCTTGAGGGGAGTGCTGAACCTGCTTATTTTTTAATATTTGAATTTTATTTATTTTTTCCCTTGACTAGAGTTCCCATTTACTTGCAACCTCATTAGGATAAATTTAAATTGATTTAATTTTTTTATTTTGTTAGAATATATATTAATGTATATTGATCTACAAATACCAAAGTTGTACCATAGAGAATTACAGTATAACAATACTACAGAAAAAAATGCAAAATTAGATGCTACTTACCATCATCTGGAAACACGTCTTGTTTTGCTTCAAGTTGCATCATTATTCGTCGCAGGGGTTGCATGGCAGCCTCCTTGCACAGCAAATGAATATCTGAACCGGAGTAGCCCTCTGTTCTTTCTGTCAACATATCAAATGGGAGCTTCTCCCCATCAGGCACTGAAAGCAGAAGTCCCTCAAAAATGGCTTTCCTTGCTTCTGGATCTGGAAGGGGTACAAGAATCTGCTTACCATACACATCAAATAAACACTGTCAATTTATATAAATTTCTTTAACCTGCATTGTAGAAGCGCATATTAAATTTACTCTCTACAAAATACGGGTGCGTTCATCTCAAAAGTCCAGCTTACAAACAGCGGTCTATATTTATTACCAATTTCTTTTATTAAATGATATATCAAGAGTTTTCTCAGCAATAATTGAGATAAATCACCCTTGGGATATTGAATGCAAAGGCTAAACCCCCTCAGCTTAGGTTTTGCTCCTTAAACAAGAATTGGACAACAATGGACAGACCTGGTTATAATGGGACGTTGACACCATGGTTTTATTCATTAAATGAGTCATTGTCAGATCCTGAGGCTAGTGAGATTTTAGCTTCCAGAACAAACCTTGTTTCACAATTGAAATGATGTTGCTTGCTTCATTAGCAGACAACAATAAGCCTGCATTGAATAACTAAATAACTTCTTTCCGCAACTTACCTTGATGAACATGATCAACGGCTTAATACAAGCCTGCTGTTAGATAAAATACATGCATGTGCATGTATATCAAATACTCTCTAAAAAGAGAAAAAATCCTCTCCTCCATTTTCTTGACCCCCATGTGTATGACCTGGATAGTTTAGAGTGAAGAGAAAGGAACAAAATAACCTCTGCAAGGGGAGAAAACCCTTTGGATTAAAAAAAAAAAAATTATCATCATGAAAATGTCACAGATCACCGACTGTGTTGAGCTCACTGATGCTAACCATGTCATGATGCCCCATTGATGCAAATTCTTTTCAACGCTAAAATAAAAACATGCATGGCTCTGAAATCATAAATAATAACATTGAATTGAGACATCATACGCAAATCTACAACTCTTTACAATTATCATGTAAATTGCCAATCAAAAAGGTACCCTCTTTTCAAGGCGCCTGAGCATGGCTGCATCCAGTTCCCAGGGGAGATTTGTTGCTGCGAGCACAAATACAAGTTCATCCGTCCGTGTCAAACCATCCATCTGCAATCTAGTCAAAGCCGTCAATATTATGAAAACAGGGCCATGGTTATGTTTGATATTCAGTTTGGTATTGACAAAACATTGTTTACTGCCCATAGGCAAAAAAGAAAGTTGTATACTGTTGACCAAGGTTGTCAGGATAACTCGTAGGATCAGATTGGGATTGTAAGAGTCTACTTTAGGTTTTTATTTATATTTTATGCATCCTACAAGTAAAAATAATAAAACATACTAAAATATTATTCTATAATTAAATAATCGTCTTAAATTAAGAAGAATACAAGTCACACAATGCTCCTTGAACAAAAAAAAACGAAACAAAAAAAATAATAATACAAAAAAGGACCTGGACAAAAACAAAAAAACAAAAAAAAAATAAAGGAAGAAACAGATCAAAAAAACAGAGAGAGAGAGGTCGCCAGCCGTTGGCAAGAAAGAGGAACAATAAAAGGAAGAAACAGAAAAACAAAAAGAGAGAGAGAGAACGGAATATGAGGTGTCCGTGAGAAAGAGAGGTCGCATCTAGGACCCAGCAGCAGGAAAAAGAGAGGTCGTCTTCTTCCTTCAACAGGTGCGCCCTTCTAAAACGCCGTCTTCTTCCGTCAACAAGCGAACGTCGTTCGTCCCTCAGTAGAGGTGTCGGCAACTGGATCTTGCAGTGCAACTCAGCAGAGACTTCAAGGCAGGTGAGGGCTTTTCCCGATTGTTACCCAATTAGACGGTCTGGTTTTTTTTTGGGGAAACGCCTTGCCTGCCTCGTGCCTCCTCAGACACGGACAATCTCATGATCCCACCGATTCGACACGTTTGACTAGGCAATCCTAGTACGAAACAATCCCGCCAGCACGGCAGCAAGGAGGAGGAAGGTAGGATCATAGGATCGTATGCGCCTACGATCCAATTCGCGAGTTTGACAACAATGCTGTTGATAACATGGACATAATGCACACATGATGCTTGGTACAAGATACAATGAGGAAGGGCGGGTGATCTAAAATGTGTTGGAGGGTATTTAATACATGCAAAAGACTTGGTCAATCTAAAAGCATATTTTGTGATGCAGTCCCTTACAATGTTTCCTAAATTAATATAATTTTGATCATTGAGCAATGAATAATTCATTGGTGGTAGTTAAGCTTCTGAGAAAATATATCCATAAGATGAAATGTCCATCGCTTCAATTATGAAAACCAAGCACCACCTGTATCAGTAGCTCCGTTTTCAGGCGCCTGCTTGCTTCATGCTCACTGCGCCCTTCTCCACGATGACTAATGATGGCATCGATTTCATCAATAAATATTGTTGATGGAGCATGGTGCCTTGCAAGCTCAAATAAAACCTTTACTAACTTCTCAGAGTCACCTGGAACACATACAAACTTCAAAAATAAATACCAACAAAGCTACGCCCCCCACGCTCAGCTGTTGTGGTAAGGGTGGGGAGGGGTTTGGGGCGTGGTTGCAGGGTGTGGTCGTGGGGTCAAGTCCCCAGGCCAGCGAGTTTCCCTGTATTTTCTTCTTTGCATGTGTGCCGCTTACACGGTTGTACTATTAATACCAATGAAGCTACTCCTACAAAATTCAAACAATAAGATTTCTCAAATTTGACCTACCACGCCATTTGCTGACAATGGAAGATGCTGAAATGTTGAAAAAGGTAGTGTTGCATTCTGTTGCAACAGCTTTTGCAAGCATTGTCTGCAAGATCAAAAAATAAATATATTTGAACATCAACAAACAAAATGGAGTTTTTGTCAGTATCATATAATACAACATCATTAAAGATGCGGCAGGATTGGTGAAATCTCATGATAAAAGCATTTTCTTTCCCTTTATAAATCTTTTCATTTAACAGTCTAGTGTATTGCTAAATTCACAATTCCCAATTTTAAATTCAAATCAGATGACGATAGGGGAAACAGAAACATGGAAAGACAGTAAGTTTCAAATTCCAAAAGGTATTTTTTGTGGTTTCATGGAGAAATGACATTGCCGCTCCATGGAGGACCTTTTGGACCTGAATGGCAGCTCGTCTAAAAAAGGCATGTGCCTTTCAATCTGATACTCTGGATGGATATCTTCTATTAAAATATTTCTTGAAAATTTGCCAATGGCTATGAGATGTTAAGTACATCCCATGCAAGAAATGTGTGGTATTGCAACAAAACAATCATGGAAGTGCCTCAATCTTTAGAGAATGAGTTATAAGAAAACATATGAAGGACCCTCAGGACCTGCAATACTGCTCATCTAGAGGCATGCACCATTCCATCTGATAAGCTAGATAGATATTTTCTATTAAAAATTTTCCCAAAAATTTATCAATGATAAGGAGTTGTGCAGTACATAACATATATGCCGCATTCTTCACTGAAAAAATTATAAGAAAACATACGTGAACATAGATATCCATAAATGGAGCAGCTTTCAAGAGGTTCAAAATGCAGGGTATCAAAGGACTAGATCCATCGTTACATCCTGGAACATTTCCACACCCTAAAACAATGTTTTTACTAGGGTTGAAAGTTTTGGGCTCTTGAGGTGATGGACCCATGAAAAAATATGCACATTACTTTTGCACATCCAATGCGAGACTGATGCCTTATTTGGTTTGCTTGAAGTGTTTTTGAAGGAAGTGGGAGTGTTATTGTATGGGTTAGATTAAAAAAAATATTATTATTTTATTATTTGAGTCCCACGTCGGTGGATGTTCCTGGTTATACTCCTTTGGTCATCTAAAAATAAAGTGTCCAACCTCTTTACGAGGTACAGGATTCCATTATAACAAGAAGAAAAAGTGACTATGGAAGTGAAAAGAGAATTAGAGAGGACATGGGGTTTAAAATCATGTTTTGTATGCTAGAAAGAATCTTTCATTATACTATAGTAATGAACGGGCGCGGATCAGGCCCTCTAGGAGGATGCTAGTCTGGCCCAATTGGATCCAGTGGGTGTGTGTATCTTCTATATGACTTGTACCCCCAAATACTAGTGGAAATTAAATATAAATATATTTTATATGGAAATATAAAGATTAAAAAATGAACATAAAAATTAAATTTCTATGATCATATTAATTAATAATATTATAAACTATAATTATAATTATAATAACTAATTATAATTATATAATCAAAATTATTGTGATTAAATTTAATTATGAATATAATTATAATTATAACTATTGAAATTAAATATAATTTTAAATAAATTGTATTAAGAAATATAAATGTAATTATAATTATTAATTAATTAAAAAATTATTATTATAAATACAATATAATTTAAATCATGATTATAAATATGATTCGAATATATTAAAGGCATGAAGAGAATGGAAGTCTAATCATTTATCGCCACTTTATCATCTTAATGGAATGTGTTGAATGAAATCATGTACCTCATAAAGAGGTAAGGCCCTTTATATATAATAAAAAGGAATGATTATGGTCATCATCCACTAATCTAACCCATAAATTGACCCAGTCAAACTCCATATCTAATTACTCTAACACTCCCCCACAAATGGGACATATATATTTATCATGCCCAACTTAGTACATAAAAACTAAACATAAGCTCCAGCAACCCCCTTTGTGAGAATGCATGAAAGTTGATTAGAGGTACGAACATAGCCAAAAGTGATCATCTTTTTCTCATACTTCTCTCAGACGAAGTGACATATAACTTCAATATGCTTTGTACTCTCATAGAAGACCGAATTTGTGACAATCTTGGTTGCGCCTTTGATTGTCACGCCAGATATGTGAAAAATAGATAAGTTGCGGCATTTGTTACGCCTAGATAATCTCTGCAATTACATGTGTCATGGAACGATACTATAATTCCACACTGGATCCGGAGATAATCGTATGCTTTTTGCTTCAATAGGAGATCATATTATCTCCAATAAAAACCGCAAAGTCAAAGGTAAATCTCCTGGATGAGAGACACCCTGCATAATTTGCATCACAAAATGCTTCAATCTTTTTGTGTCCGTGATCAAAATACAGAAGACCTAGGTCAAGTTCCCTTTTTACATGTCTAACAATGCGAAAGGTACCACCCACTATAGTTTTGTTGAATTTTCCATTAACCAACTCCCATTGCTAGCTGCACAAGCAATGTCAGGCCGAGTCATCGTCATGTAATTAAGCTTACCAATAAGTCATCAATACCTGTCAGGTGAAGGGAATGTTTCACTGTCAATGTGAACTGACTTCTCTCTTGAATCTGAGGGTGAGTCAATCGAGTCACCTCAAGTCGTGTCAATTTCCAATAGTAGATCAAAAACATGCTTTTCTGAGATAGAAAAATCTCTCTGGTGCATCCAAAGACCTCAATCTCCAAAAAATATCGTAGTGGACCTAAATTATATGAAAATTTTGATGAAAGAAGGATTTGAGTCAACCAATGTTGCCACCATCATTGTCAGTGTTGAAATGGAAATCCGTACCTCACAAGGAAGTAGGGTGCTTAATTTATAGATGAGAAAAGGAATATAACAAATAACTCACATCGATGTGGGATACGAATATTAAAAATATTTAAAATTCTAATACTCTCAACACTCCCCCTCAAGCCAGGACATATATTTATCATGTCCAACTTGTTACAAAAAAATTGGACGCATGGTTCAGGCACCCCTTTTGTAAGAACATCTGCAAGTTGATCAGAGGTGTGAACATGGCCGAAGGTAATCTTTTTTTCAAAGTTTTCTCGAACGAAATGACAATCAACCTCAATATGCTTCGTCCGCTCATGAAAGACAAGATTTGTAACAATCTTGATAGCAACTTGATTGTCACATGAGATACGTTTCAGTTTTTTTGGTAGTATATCCAATCTCTTGAAGAATTTGTTGTGCCCAAATAATCTCTTCAATCACATATGTCATGACACAATACTCCAACTCTGCACTTGATCGGGAGATAACCGTCTTCTTCTTGCTTCGCGATGAAATCAAATTCCCTCCAACAAATGCTACAAAACCAGGCATAGATCTCCTAGAAAAGAGACATCCAGCATAATCTGCATCACTAAATGCCTCATATTTATATGCTTATGATCAAAATATAGAAGACCTAAACCTAGTTCCTTTTTCACATATCTAACAATGCGAAAAACAGCCCTCACTGCGTTTTTGTTGGAGATTCCATAAACTGACTGACTTTGCTAACCGCACAAGCAATATCGAATCGAATCATCATCAAATAGTTAAGTTTCCCAACAAGTCGTCTATATCTGTCGAGTGATGAAAACATCACACTATCAGTATGAAGTGACCTTTCTCTAGGTTTGAGGGATGAGTAAACCGAGTCAGCTCGAGTCACGTCAGTCTCCTACAGGAGATCAAGAACATACTTTCTCTAAGATAGAAAAAATCATTTGTTACATCTGAAGACCTCAATTCCCAAGAAATATCGTAGTGGATCAAAATCTTTTGTTTGAAAATTTTGATGAAGAAAAGACTTGATTCAACCAATGTCAGCAGCATCATTGTCAGTAATAACAATGTCATCCACATAGACCACCAAAAGAATGTTTCCTGCTGCAGATTGATGATAGAAAATAGAGGAATCCTTTATGCTTTGGCACAAACCAATACTAAGCATAACGGTGCAAAAAACGACCGAACCAATCACGTGGCGACTGCTTGAGTCTATACAGTGATCGACAAAGGCGGAAAACCTTGGACGACTCCCTCTAAACAACAAACCCGAGTGGTTGCTCCATATAAACTTCTTCATTAAGAAAACCATGAAGAAAAGCATTTTTAACACCCAACTGATGGAGAGGCCAGTGAGAGGAAGCAACAAGAGAGATAAGTAGGCGAACAGAGGTCATCTTTGCCACTAGAGAGAAGATATCAAAATAATCTAACTCCATATGTCTACGCATAACCTTTGGCAACAAGGCAAGCCTTGATACGATTAAGAGTCATCGGCGTTGACACGTATTGTATAGATCAATTTGCAATCGACCGCCTGCTTACCCAAAGGAAGAGGGACAAGATCTCAAGTATGGTTGACGTCCAAAGTCTGAAGTTCATCCTGCATAGTCTGTAACCAGCCGAGATGAGATATGGCCTCAGCAACAATGCGCGATGTCGAGTGACCAGCCAGTGTCTCTATAACTCATGAGGTAGGCGCAGATAATCCTTGATAAGACTGACATGAACGTGAGCCTTTGCGAAACGTAATAGGCAACTCCGGTGATGGAGGATCAAAAGCAGGTGAGTTGTCAGGTGTAGTAGTGTAACGTCCCCGTCCCGGAAGCCACTAAACGATGCCCCGAGCCAAGTCGCCACATGACCTCAAGCGCACCTCCTGATACGTCAGAGGTTGCTGACTAGCAGCGAGGGTCTAGATTAGTCACGTGAGGAGACTATACCCTCTTACAAGAGGAAGCCACAACAAAGAACAAGTATAAATAGCGGAAACAAGTGCAATAATCAATAAACATGCATACCTAACTTCTCCCAAAACTGAGTACAAACCACAATCAAAGATAAACATGGTATGTCATGCTAAACAGTGCTAAAGTGAACAAAACCCAAAATAAAGACAAACAGCGGAATCCCCAAAACGACCCTAACTCCAAATTTGGAACCTCATCCATGCATGTCCCATGCTGATAAGAACAGAGTCCAGGAGATGCACTTCAATATTTCCAGAAGAAGAATTAAAGGGTACAGAAGAGTAACTGACACAGCAGCAAATTTCACCCAGGGGAACCAAAGCCCCACCTAGTCCAAGCCTCCAGGCCAAAGTACAAAGTCTTTCCCCCCTCCCCTGACAAACTACACCCCTGTACTATTTAAAGGATATCCTGGAGAATCTCCTACAATTGGCTAACAAACTCCCCAGCTCCTAACAGATTGATGGGACCACCACTACCCAAAACAAAAAAGGGGACCACAGGCTGAGTCACTCTAACTAACCACCTGTGGAATCCCACTAACCCCACGGCTAAACTGCCAGTGGGGACCGCTTACCCCTCCTTGTGTACACCTTCAATGGTTCTAGATCCTTCCGAGTTGTATCAGTCGCCCCTTCTGGAAGAGCAGCCTTGTCCTCAAGGCTGTAGGAGGGAAATTGATTCTGAATAATCAATAATGTAATCGTCCATCCAAGTGGCGTCTGTTGTGGAGTGGTTCTTTCATTTGATCAAGCTTGGGGGGTGTAGCCGAACCGGTGGAAGAAGAAGGTCTGGCCAAAATGTATTCTAGTTCGAGGGTAGGGGAGGTATCGGAGTCCAGATCAGCTGGCAGGGACTGGTGCAGGGGGTGATCTCCAATGGCTCGCTTCAGTTGGGATATGTGAAAAACGGGGTGAATTCTGCCTTCTAGTGGTAAATCGAGGAGATAAGCCATGCTGCCGACCCGACGGAGAATCTAAAAAGGCCTGTAAAATCAAGGGGAAAGTTTTTGGTGAATCCGATGGGCCACAGATTGTTGACGGAGGGGGCAGAGTTTGAGGTAGGCGGTATCACCCGGCTGGAAAGAAATGTCGTGACGGTGTTTGTCCGCTTGATTTTTCATGCAACTTTGGGCCCGAGAAAGATGATAGCGAAGCTGTTGGAGGGCTACCTAACGATCAAGTAAAGCAGTGGCGACCGCCTCCACCTAGATTTTGGTTGGCAGCCCGATTACCAGGGCAAGGGGATGGCGTCCATAAACAGCTTCAAAGGGTGTTGTTTGAATGGAGGAATGCCACGTGGTATTGTACCAAAGTTCGGCCCAAGGGAGCCAAAAGGACAAATTTTTGGGTTGTTCACCGGCAAAGCAACGAAGGTATGTTTCGAAGCAGCGATTTACAACCTCGGTTTGGCCGTCGGATTGTGGGTGGTACGCGGAGCTCATTTGGAGTTAAGTACCCTGCAACCGGAAGAGTTCCATCCAAAAGTGGCGGACAAATATAGAGTCTCGGTCACTAACAATTTTTTTTGGAATGTCGTGAAGGCGAACGACCACTTTGGCAAATAAGTTGGCGACGATCATGGCCGTAAAAGGATGTTTTAACGGAAGAAAGTGAGCATACTTTGAAAGTCTATCGACGGCAACCATGATGACATCATAGCCCTTGGATTTGGGTAACCCGATGATGAAGTCCGTAGAGATGTCCTCCCAAATGGCTTTCGGGATGGGAAGTGGTTGGAGAAGTCCCACCGGCGAAAGTGTAGAGTATTTGTAACGTTGGCAGGTGTCACATTGCCGAACGTACTGCAAAATTTGACGGCGCATGCCTACCCAATATAAATTGGCAGCAAGTTTGCAGTAAGTGCTGTAGAACCCCGAATGGCCCCCTTGAGGAGAAGCGTGGAATTCGCCGAGACATGGTATCCAAAGGGAAGTTACTGGAAGGACGAGCCGACCATGGTAAAATAGGACATCTCAGGAGAGAAAGGAGCCTTTTGAAGTGGGGTTGCCGGTACGTAGGTTCTGAATAATGGTGTTGGTGAAAGGATCGTCCAGCAAACCAGCTGTTAAGGGAGGACCTTGCTGACAAAATGGAGAGGAGATGGATAATGGGCAGGCAGTGTATTCGTCGCGTCGAGAAGGGGCATCAGCTGTTGTATTGTCCCGGCCTGGTTTGTAGCGAATGTCAAAAGTATAACTCAGGAGCTTGGCAATCCAATATTGTTGATCGAAGGACGTGATTCGCTGATCCAGGAGGTATTTAAGGCTGCGTTGATCAGAGAAAACTACAAAAGGGCGGCCCAAGAGGTAGGGTCGCTAGTGTTGGATAAAGATGACCAAGGCCATAATTTCTTTTTCATAAGTGGACTTAGAAAGGTTGTGAGCTGCGAGCGTCTTGCTGAAATAGGCGATTGGGCGATGATTTTGCAAGAGGATTGCGCCGACGCCGCGACCGGAAGCATCACACTCAACTTGGGGCGAGAAAAATCCGACATGGCCAAAACTGGCGCAGTTGTCATTGCCCTTTTTAGTGTCAAAGGCTTGTTGAGCAGCTGATGACCAGGAAAATTCGTCATTCTTGGTTAGGTGGGTGAGAGGTTGAGCGATCTTATTGAAGTCTTGAACAAATTTGCGGTAGTAACCGGTGAGGCCAAGAAACCCACGAACTCCGCAGACCGAATGGGGAATTGGCCAAACAAGAACGGCCTGGATTTTGGTCAGGCCCATTGCAACGCCCTGCTGGGAGATGATATGGCCCAAGTAGTCCACTTGAGTTTGAGCAAAGTTGCATTTTCCTGCATTGATAAAGGATTCGTTGTCGTGGAGGAGCTGCAAAACAGCCTGCAGGTGGTGCATGTGGGAGTCCCAAGTTGTGCTATATACCAAAATATCATAAAAAAATGAGGATAAAGTGCCGAAGATGTGGCTGAAAAAATCATTCATGGTAGCCTGGAAAGTGGAGGGGGCATTGGAAAGACCGAAGGGCATTACCAAAAATTCGTAGTGGTCATTACGTGTGCGGAAAGCGGTTTTTTCCACATCAGCCTCGAACATCCGAATTTGATGATAACCAGACTCGAGGTCCAGTTCGGAAAAGTAAGTTGCCCCGTGCAATTCATCCACGACGGGAATAGGGAATTTGTCTGGAATTGTGGCCTTGTTGAGGGCCCGATAATCCACACACATGCGCCAGGACGTGTCATGTTTTTCAACCAAGAGAACCAAACTGGAATAGGCACTGGTACTAGGACAGATGAGCCCCTATTGCAGCAAAATCTGCACCTGCTGCTTGATGACAAATTTGTGGATATGGGGGTAACGGTACGGCCAAACCAAAACCGGGTCGTGGCCAGGGTATAATGTGATTTTATGGTCCTGAGGGTGCTGGGGAGGTAAACAGGAGAGAGCCTAAAAAATGGAAGTAAATTTTCCAAGAAGGTGTTGCAGGTGTTGCAGGTGAGAGTGTTGTTGTGGCAGTGTAGTGGGGCAGGTGGCGGTGTAGTGGGGCTAGGGAGGTTGGAGTAAAAGGAAGAGGGTGGACTGTGAGGGGTCGGGGTGTGTAAAGAGGACAACAGGTTGGAGATGTCATGTGTCCCCTGAAGGGTGTGGAGTTGCTGGCCGGTGCAAAACTTCATTGTCATTGTCTGCCAATTGGTGTGGAAGTCACCGAATGTCCGTAGCCAAGCTATGTCGAGAATGAAATCAAGCCCCCCCCCCCCCCCCGATATCTAAAACATGAGCGTCAATGGTGCAATGATAAGAGCACAATTCCAACCGGAGCTGCTGACAAAGACCTGTAGTAGAGAACAAGTGACCGTCGCCGAGTTTAACAGGTCTTATAATAGTGGATTGGACAGGGAGGCTGAGTAAGGTAACCAAGTTAGGGAAAATAAAATTGTGGGTGGCGCCACTGTCAATCAGGACCAATAGGGGAATACCGTTGACTTTGCCTTCCACTTTCATGGTTGAAAACACAGCAGACTGCTGGTGGGGAAAGAGAGTAGTGACTGTGTAAAAATCCAGAACCAAACATTCAGCAGCATCAGGTGGGGAATCATCTTGGGAGTCCGTAGGTGCTAGAGAGGTGGGGGTGTCAGGCGGAGTGAGTTCATCATCGCCCAAGAGGATTAGCCGAATTTTAGAATTCAGACATTTATGCATAGGGGCGAAAGGCTTAGCACATTTGAAGCAGAGACCCTTTTTGCGCTGGTCCTTCCACTCGTGAGGAGATAAATGCCTAACTCCCCTTCCGGTGCGTAGCGCCAGTCAAGGTGAGGAGGCTGCCAAGAAGAGGAGAAACTGGGACGTTGAGGGGGTGGTGCTGCAGAACCCTCTCGAGGAGACCAGGCACGCCAAAGAGAACTACGGACCTGGTTCCCAACTCCTCGTTTGATGGCGAGTTTGACATGGCGAGCAAGACACATAGCCTGGAGACGTGTTTCTGGACTATGGATGCGAACCCAATCCCGAATATCCTCCTGGAGGCCATGCAGGAAATAGTTGATATATTGTCGTTCGGATAGGTGGGGAATCAAGGAGGCCAAGTATTCAAACTCTTCTACATAATCTTGTACCGATGTGAGTTGTTGAAGGGCGGCTAATTTCTCATAAGGATTTTGGATTTCGAAGCTGCTGAAACGGTCCAGAAGTTCGATTTTCAGAATGGACCAGGTCATTGAAGGATGAAGTTCATGTACAATATTGAACCATTGAATAGCCTTGTCAGCCATACTCATATACGCGAAGGAAACTTTGGCTTCATCAGGTGTGTGATTGAGCTGGAAGAAGAGTTTTGCGCGGGCGATCCAGCCCCGTGGATCGAGGCCCTCAATAATTAAACCCAAATCATACATGAAAAATCAATTATGAAAGTTGCAAAATATCGATGACCCGGTTTACTAAGATAGAGGTCGGGTCCCCATACATCATAATGGACTAAATAAAAAGAACTAAAAGCATGTACGATTGCCCAAAGAACACATGTAACCCGGTGATGTTTGGCGTAATGACAGGACTCACAATCAAAACATGACCCAACTCTAGACAAAGCTACTAAAGAATGGGCGGAGGTGGTGACCAAAGTGATACTGGAGTTACAAGACATGATCAGGAATGACAAGACAGACAAGAGGTGAAGCCGAGTTAAGCACATACATACCACCCTGAAGTCATCCACTACTAAGCACCAGAGTCATCAAAGACTCATGAAAAATAACTGAAATTAGAGATAATATGGTATTGCACTGTAAATCGGCAGTAATTTTACTGATGGATATTAAATTAAATGGACATCGTGGAACAACGACCGTGGAGTGTCAAATTAAACGTAATTAGGCAGCTTCCATAACCAGCAATTTGAACTATAAAACCATTTGTCACAGTAATATATCCGCCAGTTGAAGTCAAGCTATAAGATTGAAGAATACCAATATTCTAGTAATGTGCTCTCAGGCACCAAGGTCAAGAACCTGGGAGGTGGATTGTTGAGAAAGGCATGCAACGAGAACATCGACATGGGCAACAGTGGTGTCAGATGAAGTGAAAACGCGTTGGGACTAGAGAGACCAATACTCGCCATACAGTATGTCGAATGTTGGATGGAGCCACAGCGTTAGGTATAGTAACCCGAGCTGAACGAGTGCGTCCTTGAGTTGGAGAGCCATCAGAACGACAATGTAGGTGCCAACGTGCATGCAATGTTTCCAGGCAGTGAGCTGACCACATCCCACAGAACGTCCACCGCCGCGATTAGGACTGCGAGATGACAGCACGATCAATGTGGTCAGTGGTGATCGATGGTGAACAACTAACACAAACAAGATGAATGTAAGGTGGTGGACTATGGTAAAGAACTTTGTATCGAGGCCATGGAGTAATGAGAATAAGAATAAGTGGTCGTGTTGAGTTTGAGCCTCATCGGAAGTCTATGGAATGGGCCAAAAGTCATTGATCTCGTCAACAATTGATTTCCACTCGGTGTGATATGGTGAAATTAAAAGAGTTCTTTGTTGAAGTGCAAATAGCTACTAAAATAAATCTGAGATGTGAGATGGAATGTTTGTCTCATAAAACATCAATAATAAGGAATCCCGCAATTCATTGCACATGTTGGCATTTTTGGTGACACAGTTATTATATACAAAAGAGTGGATGAAGATAAAGTCATTGTGTAGAAATCCAGACAAAAGAAAACACCACCGTGATCCTTGCCACGAATGAGACGCCGAAAAGTGTTTAAAGTGCACCAATGCCTAAAACAGAGGTGCTAAAAGTGCACAATACAGGATCATCGGATAGAATGCTTAAGACGCACATCACGCTATAATTGTGTTAAACATGCAAAAAAGGTAAAGAATAAGTGTTGAAATTGCACAAATTGATCATTTGGTGACTAAGCACCCGAGAGAGTGGATTAAGTGTATCGCGGAGTCATGAAGCCCCACCAAGAAGGCTCCTTGAGCATAAGGATGGCACCACGAGGTTGAAGATAGAGCGATGGGGAGGATGGTAGCAAAGCAAGGGGTGGGCGCGGGCGCGGCATGGGGTACATGGTAAAGAGGGGTGCAAGGCAAAGAAGGGTGTGATAGGGCGGGGGTGCGTGGCAGGAGGAGCACAACAGGGGGTGCAACGAGGGAGCGTGCGGCGGAGAAGGGACATCGCGTCAGGAGACACAACGCGCCAGGAGGTCCTCAGCAACAAAGGAGAGGTGCGGCAGCAGGCGATGTGTCAGGAGGTCATCACGTCGGGGGGGGTCACAACGCGTCAGAGAGGGCAACGAGATTGGGAGGGGGTAGGGCAGCAATCGACTAGGAGGATCGGGGTAGACTCCTCTTAGACAACAGTCAGCCAGAACGAGACGTGGGACCGATCATTCAATGGAGAAGAGGAGAGTAGGGTTAAGGAACCCGCACCGATGTCATGTTAAATGAAATCTCATGCCTCGTAAAGATATTGGAACCGATGTGGGACTCAAATTAAAGAACCTGTGGAATTGTTGAAAGTTTGTTGTATTTGTTGCAAATAGCATTTGAGAATTGATATGTTAAGAGAATGTTTTTAAGTTGATTTATGGTTGCTGAGTATGGCAAAGAATAACTCTGAAGGTTCACAACTTATGTCAGATTAAATTTGAGGATACGTAAGAGTAATATTCTCATATGCAAGAATAACTTTGGATTGTCAAAGGATACGTAATATCTGATAGAGCATACGTAAGAGGGACACTGAGATTTCGAAGAATACGTAAGAGTAATCTGACTCTCATGTAAGATTAATTGGGGTTCATGTAAGAATAAATTGGGGATTCTGCAGGTGAAGTAAGAATAAAATCAGAGCCCCCCGCGCTCGACTGGGGTGGTAAGGGTGGGGGGGGGGGTTTGGGGCGTGGTCGCGGGGTCGCAGGGTCAAGTCCCCAGGCCAGCGGGTTTTCATGTATTTTCTTCTTTGCGTGTGTGCCACTTTCGTGATTGCACCCAACTTTTTAAGAATAAAATCAGACGATGCTTGTTGATCTTCATTGTTTCCAATGTCACAATGTTAAGTGTTGAGTCGTGACTCGAGTCATATGTTTTAGTGGTAAGATTAGAAACGGAAAAATTGCACCATGAGATCGAGCTATGCACCGCGCTTATTCTGTGCATGCGAACAGGCATATGTGGAAAAGAAGCTGTGATATTTAAGGAGAATTTATGAAGACCAAAGCTAGAGAATTTCAAGATTATGTTTGATCGGTTTCAAAATATGGAGATCACGATGCCGTGCTTTTCATGGAAGCTTCCAAGTTTGAAAATTGGAAACATTATCCATGTGATCTATGGTGAGTTTAAAAGAGGAGGATTTAAGTAAGAAATAATAAGATAGCATGTGAAATATTGAAAAGAATAGAGTTTGAGAGAGAAGAATAATTGAGAGAGAAGACCAATGATCCGCTGCTGCTTGCTGAAACTTTTGGACGTCCAAGATCCTGAAGCAAGGGAGAGCTTGAATTCATTCTGGAAATTCTGAAGTCTCAAGAGAAGATCTTTCTATTGGTGTTGAAGCATCTGGAGGTTCATTGAAGGTTTTTTCATTTCTGGTTCGAACACCATTTGTAAACTGAAGGGATCCGGTATAAAGAACTGTTGGACATAAGTGTTGGGAAACACTTAAGGGTTAAGGATGATACCTACCCTTTTGTAATCACTAACACACCAAGGGCGTAGTCACCCACATCAGGAGCGAACCTTGTAAAAATCTCATGTGACTGGTGCTCTTGTTTATTTATGTTGCATGTGGGTGAGGGTGAGATTAAAAGGTTGAGTGGATCTTAACTTTAATTGGTCACAGAGATTAATTTCACAGAAGAAATTATAAAAAGGACAACAATTATTCAACCCTCCCTTCTCAGTGTTCCACCATTGATCACGTGGGCACTTCACCAATAATAAAAATGAATAATTATGGACTTAGCCCACTAATCTAACCCATAGGAACAAACTCCATATCTAATCACTCAAACAGAATGAAAGTCGGCTTCACCCATTTTGATGGAAGTGGATTCCTTAAGGAAGTCGTTTTCATTCTACCAAACAGTCAACTATCAAACTTCAGTGTTCATTTTAACTTCCCCAGTTCCAGTTTCACCGTACCAAATGGGGCATAAGGTATTCCAATCTTGGGCAACTCCTCTGTTGCTTCGTCTGGCGGGGGAGCGACGGGACTCCTACCAATACTTGCTTTGACGTTTGCTGCCCTTTGGACTTTCAAGACCATGTTTGTTTCTTCGAGTCTTGTTTTTTTTTTTTTTTTTGGCATTTTTGCCTTTGTTTTTAATGGGTTTCTCTTCACCCATTTCTTTTTAGAAGGGATTTCTTATTATTTTTCGTTCAACTAAGAGGGCTTGACCCTAACTTTTTCAAAAAAAAAAAAACAATGCCATTGTCATGGCATACGGCAGAGAGATTTGTTTACAAGTAACCATTCAACGTCCTAGCTCACAAGGAGAATTTCATGAGGAATTTTTTTTTAAAGGAAAGCATGCCTAAAAATGTATCTTCAGAATGAAAGAAATTTTGATTTTACAAAAATCCACATGCAGCATATTCATTTATGGAGATTAAAAAAATAAGTGAACAAACCTTTCCCGTTCCTGGAGAACCAAACAGAAGAATACCTTTCCACGGTGATAGCAGACCAGTAAAGTACCTAGAAAGAGGGTGAACAAAATTAGGCATGAGATGACAAGTTAAAGATGCTTAGTTTTCCCTCAAAGAAAGCAAAAAACTGTAATAAAAAGATTATCTCAACAAGTCGTATGAAAAAAAAAATACAAGGCGGAAAAATATATAAAAAAAATCATTACAAAAGAAAACAATAGACGCCTCTGACACTCATACTTTCACGCCCAATTAATATAATACCTGAAGCAACATGAGTATTCAAAATAATTGATAAAATGAAAATAATGGAATTCCAATTAAATAATTAACAAATCGATGTAATTAAAAATGTTTTCTGTTGGAGTCTGCATCCCACATCAGATTTGAGGTCCGGTGTGGTCTTTACTATTTGTTATAAAAGCACCCCAATGGCTCCCTTAGAGGATACACCTTGGGGGTTCGGGTTCCTCTCATTTCTCATTCTACATGGTATCAAAGGGAACCTAATCCCGAACCCTCCTCTCAATTTTATTTCCCCCCGTTTAGGGTTTCTCAGAATTTTTCCCCCGTGGGGGGCGGCGGCCCCTCATGTAGGGCTACGTTTTTTTTTTCCTTCAGCCGCCGCCCCTCCGGGCTCGATTCCCAGGCTACCCCGGCGGCCCTCCCTCCCGGCGGATCTTCCTCCCTGCGCGACGACCCCGCCTCCTGCTGCGGCATCTCGACGCCAGCACTCGCCTCGTCCTCCTCCCGCCTGTGCGCGACGCCAACGGCGCTTCCGCCTCGCCTGCGCAGTCCCGGCGCCGGCCTGCTCGTCGCCGCCAGATCCCGCAGCGCCTCCTCCCGTCTTCCCTCCCGACCCGGCGCATCCCGTCGTGGCGCATCCCGTCGCGCCGCCCGTCGCGCATCCTGTCGCGACGCATCCCCTCTCCTGCGCGGCTCCCCTCCCCATCGCGGCAGCCCCCGGTGCGCCTTCCCTCCTGGAGCCCGCTCCTCCTGCGCCCGATCCCTCCCGGTGCGGCTCCTCCTGCGCGCGCCCATCCCGTCGTCCGGCAATGCTCCGCTGCTCCGTCGACGACGTCCCCTCCTCCTGCGGCGATCTTTCCGCCTCCCCGCAACTGCCGATACCCCACTTCCGACGTGGCTCCCGGCCTCCGCCCACGCAGCCCCTCCCCGTTACAACTCCCATCGCGGCCCTCTCCAGCGGCGCTCTCGCCTACGACGCCCAGCCCGAACTCCTGCCTCTCTCCTGGCGGCCCTCTCTCCCGGCAGCCCTCTCTCCCGGCGCTCCTTCCCCTCCCAATCCCGGCAACTCCTGCTGGGCCTTCTCAGCGCGACAGCCGGCCTCCATTCCTGTCGGCCTCCAACCCTGCCGGCCACCCGTGCCGCCTCTGTCCAGCAGCCTCACCGGCCACCTCCTGCGGAATCCCCGCCTCGCCGGCATCTCCTGTGACAGCGCTGCGCTCCTCTTCCGGCAGCCAGCCGGCTCCAATTTCTCCCAGCGGCTGCCCTGCTTCCAGTTTCGGATCTCTGACCACCTCCTGCGGAATCCCCGCCTCGCCGGCATCTCCTGTGCCAGCGCTGTGCTCCTCTTTCGGCAGCCAGCCGGCTCCAATTTCTCCCAGCGGCTACCCTGCTTCCAGTTTCGGATCTCCGGCACCTCTTGCGGCATCCCCGCATCGCCGGCATCTCCCGACGACTCCCGGCAGCCGCATCCCTGTCCGCCGGCACACCCATGCGCTGGCGCAGCAGCCCGACCACCTAAGATTTGGGCCCGTTGGCACCGCCAGATCCCGCAACACTTCTGCGGAATCCCCGCCTCCCGTCGTCGGCCCCGTAAGTGCGGTTTTCCCGGTGCTAGTTTGGATTTCCCGGCGTTTCATCGTCCGGCCCCACTAGTGCGGCATTCCTGACGTTCCGTCAACCAATCGGTCTGAGTGGTTTCTTCTGCTGCACCCGCAACCTCATCCATCCGTCATTCTGAGGGGGAGCTGCGATCGTGAGGGGGAGCATCAGTCTTGCAGTTTTTCCTTTATTTTATTTCGTCTTGTTTTGTCATCAAGCTGGGTATGTCCAGCTTGAGGGGGAGTGTTTGCAGCTTGTTGCTTGCTTTGTTTTTTCTTTATGTGTCCAAGCTAGGTTCACCTAGTTTGAGGGGGAGTGTTGGAGTCTGCATCCCACATCGGACTTGAGGTCCGGTGTGGTTTTTACTATTTGTTATAAAAGCACCTCAAGGGCTCCCTTAGAGGATACACCTTGGGGGTTCGGGTTCCTCTCATTTCTCATTCTACATTTTCTAATGTGTTTGAGTAAATTAATTAAAAAAATTGTTTAAAATGGAAAATTAGCTTGAAATTATGATTTGATGGGCTGGATATGGATAAAATAAAATGAGCAATAAAATGACATGTGCATGTGCATGAAGAATAAGTTGACATAAAATCGAGTAATATGAAATTAAAAAATTGGGCTTTCATGTTCAAAAGATATATAATGATATCAAAATCAAAGAAATGAACAGGTGTGTATATACTATGTATGTATGTGCATTGATAACAAAATAACATTAAAATAAATGGTGGTTGAGTGAGTATGAGCATGAGTAATAAAATAAGAAAATGTGCATGTAGAGAATGTGTAATGGAAAAATGGAAAATAAAATAAGATACGTGGTGGGGGGGGGCACGTGTAGGAGTGAGGTGAGGGAGTTTGTGTACGAAGTGGACTTGTGTGGTGGGGTGAGGTGAGGGAGTTTGTGTGTGTGCTAAGTGGACTTGTGTTGATGATAATTTTGATGTTTATGTTCTCTACCGATTGATAATGTAACAACTGAGCCTCGCATACATCACAAACATCTCGTCTTAACATGGTCGTTGGGTTCTGACCCGCCAGGCACCACCAGTTGTCTTGCAGATATATGGTCCTCTACCTAGGGCTCACTCACGTGCCCGAACAGGTCATTAGACTAATGATTGTCCCCACAGTTCTTTCTAGTGTGTTTTTTCCTCACTGGCACACACCCTGAAAAACTTCTCAGGAGGTCACCCATCCTGGTCACTACTTCAGGTCAAACCTCTTTAACCGTAAAGTTCTAATCAGATAGGCTCCTGCAAAGAAATGTGCATCTTATTGACAGGAGTATCAACATTTAGACTTTCAACCAACATTCTGGGGTGTTACAAATTATTTGTTTATGGTTTGATTGAAACAATTATTATACATTTCAATTTGTATTATTTTAGTTGAATTTAAGTTTTTTATTAATTTAAAATATTGCTGAAAATTGTGTATATTTAATCATTTTATTTTTCATGGTATGCTCCTTAGATCTGAGAGGCGCACGCCACGCCTCACGCCACATTCCCAAGCGAACTTGGCACCTTATTGCGCCACGCGCCTCTAGAAAAACAATGAGAGGATGGAGTGGTTGGGAAAGTGAAATGGGTGAAGGGAAATGGTGGAGATAGAGGGGCAAAGAAATGGTCAAGGAATTAAGGTTTAAATGAGTGATGGAAAGGGTGATTGGTAAGTAAGAGAGGAAAGTGAGAAGAAGGTTAGGATCATTCTCCCTAGCTAGACCTTGTCGGACCCAACATACAAGTCCAACTGGGTTTCATCCATAAAACAATTGATGATAGGAGCAACACCCAATCAAAGTTTATATGTTAACCAACACTCATCTCTGAAACCGATGTGAGATTGGATTTGAGGAACACTTGAATCCTCATGACGTTTTCTTCTACTAGATTAAGGTAAGGGAAAATTCGATGTCACTCAACTCGGTTATGCCTTTAAAATAAAACGAAATGTTTTGGTGTGCTTCCAATTAATTGTATTTCAAATATGTGTGGTAACATTGTTGTGTGGATATGGTCGTGATTATGATGAGTTCATTGTGTTGGTATGTTGATGTTTGCTTTTGTTGTGGCATGGAGGTTGTATTTCAAATATGTGTGGTAACATTGTTGTGTGGATATGGTTGTGATTATGATGAGTTCATTGTGTCGATATGTTGATGTTTGCTTTTGTGGTGGCATGGAGGTTGCATTACCCCTGGGAGTTGAGTCGGGTCAAGTGAATCAAAACTGGGACAGTGTTTGATTTGCTGAGAAACCTAGTCCCAACACTCTAGCGTTTTAATCTGGTGAGGGATCCAATCCCAACACTTCAACATTATCCAATATGGTGAGAGACCCTATCCGAGATGGGGGGCCTCTAAGGTATTTATTGCCCTCTTTTCAGTGGTCCTGGCTCGCGTAGTATCTAGTCCTTCCATGACCACTTTGCGAAGCATTCAAATGGTGGATAATTGGACCTCTACTACGTCTTATCCTTTGCCCAAGTCACTCATTTAGGCAAAATTGACCCAAATGACCTTTCTGGCTTTCATTCCCCAAGGTCAAAACCTCAAAAGTGTCAAATCAAGACCTTCTCCAAAACCACCGGACATACATGAACTAACCGTCAGACATGCCAAAGTGCCTTCCTTCGATCATGTAAACTCTTAATAAAAGGATGCTCCGGAATTGTCCACCCATATAGATAAAACCCTCAAAGATCAATCACACATTGATAACGAGGGTCTCTACCATAAGGATACGGCAGTGGTCTTCCCTAGAACATGCAAATCAACTTGGCTGACCCGAGCCCAAGCCCAATCAGCCTGGGTGCTTGGTGGATGCCCTGGTCTACTCAATGAGCCAGGAGGATCATGGCACTAGCTATATTCATGGATCTTATGAATAGAGTTTTCCATGACTATTTAGATAAGTCTGTGGTTGTATTTATTGATAATATATTGATATATTCTAAGTCATGAGCATCATGAAAAACAACTAAGGATTGTTTGGCAAACCCTGAAAGAAAAAAAAAGTTATTTATAAAATTTAGGTAGTGTGAATTTTGGTTGCAAGAGATTACTTTCCTCGAACATATTGTTTCTAAAGATGACATGACTGTTGACCCTGCTAAAACAAGTTTGAAAAATGGTCAAGACCTACAAATGTCACAAAGATTTATAATTTTCTTGAATTAGCGGGTTATTAATGTAACATCCCGAAATTTTAAAATAAAGACTGTTCAATAGCATATAATATATGCAACACCGAACTTAAACGAACTCCAAAATATTCTTCAAAATTGATTTCTATTGCTTTTGTGAGTAAATATTATTATAAATTTCTAAAACTTTTCAAAAATGTATTTGACAAAATGAATTTCATTTTTGTATTCAGCATTACAAAATTATCTTAAGATAAATTTTTGAGAATTTTCTGAAAAGATTGATTTTTCAATTAATAGTGAAAAATGCTGATTTTAATTAAAAATTGAATTTTCTTTTGGAGTATTTAGAAGGTCAAATTATTTTAGATTAATTTTTGTTAAAATGGGTATTTCTGAGTTCCACATTGGATTATCCCACCATGTAATCTTTTTTACTCATCTATAAAAGAATGTCTCCACCTCACATTGAGGTAAGAGGAATTCGCCTTCTACATGGTATCAGAGGAAAAATCCCGATAATTTTTTTTCCCCGCTGCCCTTCCTTCTCTCGGAGAATCCCTCCAGGCAGCCTCCTGACTTCGTCCGGCCCTGCCCTCCTGCAGTTTCCCGACTCCGGCCCCGCCCTACCTGCGGCTTCCTAGCTCGCCTCTCGCAGCTCCCGGCCCGCCTCCCGTCGCGGCTCCCAGTCCCCGCCTCCCGTCGCGGTTTCCCAACCCGCCTCTTGCGGCAACGTCTCGACCTTCCCACACGGCAGCCCCACGCTTCATTCTTGTGTTTGTGCGTTCGCCTGAGCAGTTGTCCCATGCTCCGTCATCGGCTCTCCCACAAGGCGGTCCCCCTTCATCCAGTACCCTTACAGAACGGCACTCTCGACGGAGGAGGTTGTCTTGATACAATCTTATCGGACTGCTGTGCCACCATCTCTTCTCCGGCCCCCATTGTTCAGACTTACAGCTCTACGTCTGTGTATCTCATCGACCGATAGTTTGGATGCTTGACTCTGGTGCGTCGTAACATCTCACAGGGGACTCTGGTATATTTACTACCTATCATTCGTATACTGGTGCCTCTACAATTACTATTACTAATGGATCAACATTCCCCATTACCGGATTTGGCACATGCCCCTTGACACCGTCTATTCACCTGGTTTCGGTCGCACATGTTCCTCACATTCCATTTAATCTTTTCTCTGTCACCAAACTCACTAGAGACTTAAATTGTGTTGCTGCTTTTACTTCCTCTGATGTTGTTTTTCAGAAGCGGACGACGAATCGGGAAATTGGTCAAGGTCATCTTCGGAATGGGGTTTACATGTTCCCCACCATCACTTGTTTGCTCATCCACCTAAGCTCGTACCCTTGACCTACATTCTCACCTTGGTCATCCACCGACTTCCGTCCTACATAAATTTTGCCCCCAATTTAGTCCCCAACTTTGCTTCCATTGTGAATCCTGAAAGTTTGTTAAACATCATCGGGTGACGCATGTTCCTCGACTGGAACCGCGTGCAGCGAGTCCTTTTGACCCTGTTCATTCCGATGTATGGGGTCTTTGCAGGGTTCTAGCCAGTCCGGGTACAGTTATTATATATCCTTTATTGATGACTACTCGCGCATGACATGGCTTTACCTTCTTTGTCATCAGTCTGAAGTTTTTTCTACTTTTCAAACTTTTTATAATGAAATTCATACTCAATTCTCTACCTCCCTTAAATGTCTCCGCTCCGACAATGGATGGAAATATTTATCCACTTACTTTCGGCAGTTTCTTAAAGATAAAGGCAACATTCATCAAACATCCTGCCTCGACACACCTCAGCAAAATGGAGTGGCCGAGTGGAAACATCGTCATATTCTAGAGATTGCTTGTGTCCTTTTCCACATGAAGGTCCCTCTCCTTTTCTGACACACCTCAGCAAAATGGAGTGGCCGAGTGGAAACATCGTCATATTCTAGAGATTGCTTGTGTCCTCCTTTTCCACATGAAGGTCCCTCTCCTTTTCTGATCCGATGTCATCCTGACTGCTACCTACCTCCTAAACCAACTCCCCTCTTATATCCTTCAGGGGGAGACTCCTTTTCGGACTCTGTTCTCCTCTCTCTCTGCTCACTCACTTCCACTCTGTGTGTTTGGGTGTCTGTGTTATGTTCGGGACACTCGCCCCAACCTCTCCAAACTTTCTCCCAAATCCCTTCGTTGCATTTTTATCGGATATTCCCGCACTCAGCGCGGATACCGGTGCTTCTCTCTCGACTCATCTCTGTTGATGTGTCGTTTGTTGAGAACCCTCATTTCACTCTACCCTCTCCCCATCCAGACACAACCATCGATGATTGTCTTTCACTCATCATTCACTCATCTCTGGTGCCCCGCTCTGATGGTCACTGGTTTGGCAATGTCTACTTCCGCCGCCCGTCGACTGTATCCCCAATCCAGGTCGAGGACACCATCGTCCCAGACTCGTCCGATGCTCCTGCTTCAGCTCCAGATGACTTACTCATTGCACTCCAAAAAGGTACCCGTTCCTACCAGGATACTTCTCTATAAACATCCTTATACAGGGGTCTTACTGCTCTGAAGACGATATTTATTCCCCGCACGGTTGGCGACGCCAAATCTCACCCTGGTCGGCTACAAGCGATGCGGAATGAACTGCAAGCTCTGGATGACAACCATACTTGGAATCCGGTCCCCCTTCCAGAAGGCAAACAGGCGGTCGGCAACAAATGGATTTATACGGTCTGTCTCAATGTCGATTGCACTCTTTATCGCCACAAAACCCGACTTGTGGCGAAGGGCTTTGCTCAAACATATGGCATCGACTATTTTGAGACCTTCTCTCCGGTTGCCAAGATGGCATCAGTCCGATTATCCATCTCTCTGCAGCAGCCCCCCGGATTTCGTTTCCCAGGGACTCATGTTTATCGACTTTGTCGCTCTCTATATAGTCTCAAGCAGTCTCATCGTGCTTGGTTTGGCCGCTTCAGCATTGTTGTCACCGCATTTGGGTCTCTCGCAGTATGAAGAACCACACTGTCTTCTATCGTACGACGTCCAACAGCTGCATCATGCTGGTGATATATGTTGATGATATCATCATCATTGGGAGCGACTCCACTGGAATCACCCAACTCAAGGGGCATCTTCACCACCACTTTCACACCAAAGATCTCGGTCCTCTCACATACTTCATTGGCATCGAGGTCTCCCGTTCTACAGACACCATCTTTCTCTGTCAACGGAAATATGTCATGGATATCTTGCAGGATGTGGGTTTGAGTCAAGCAACTAGCGTGGACACTCCTCTTGAGCCTGGGGAACGTACTCTTTATGACGACACGACACTTTTTCTCACCCAAAGAGCTACCATCGTCTTGTGGGCAAACTCAATTACCTCACCATGACATGACCGGACATTGCCTACGATGTTGGCAAAGTGAGCCAACACATGGAGCATCCGACCAATTCTCAGTGGAATGTTGTCCTCCGCATTGCCAAATACATCAAGAAAGACCCTGTAAGTGGTCTTCGGTACTCACATCACGCTCATCTGAACGTTGAAGCTTTCTGTGATGCTAACTATGTTGGTTGTCTTGCTACCCGAAAGTCTACTTCTGCGTTTGCCGTTTTCTTGGCAAGTAACCTCATCTTTTGGCGCAGCAAGAAGCAGACTGTCGTCTCTAGATCTAGTGCGGAGTCTGAATACCGTGCCATGGCCACAGTCACTATTGAGATACTTTGACTTCGTCATCTCCTCCATGAACTTGGCTTCCCGCCGTAGACGTCTGCTCATATCTGGTGTGACAATCAAGCATCCACGAAAATTGTTTCTAATCCCGTCTTCCATGAACGAACGAAGCATATCGAGGTGAACTGTCACTTTCTTCGCCATCACCTCGAGCAGAACCATATTAGTTTCGGCCACATTTCAACGACAGATCAGCTTGCCGACATCTTCATCAAAGACCTCCCGGGAGCTCGTCTGAACTCTCTCAATACCAAGCTGGGTATCTACAGCATCAACGGCCCAGCTTGAGGGGAAGTGTGTGTGCGTGGTCTTGTTCACTGTCGTCTTTCTTTTGTGGGACTCTTGGTCCAAGCTGGGCATGTCCAGCTTGAGGGGGGTGTTAAAATGGGTATTTCTGAGTCCCACATCGGATTATCTCACCATGTAAATCCTTTTTACTCATCTATAAAAGAATGTTTCCACCTCACATTGAGGTTAGGAAATTCGCCATCTACAATTTTAAAATGTCATTAGTTCATTTTGATTTAAAATAATCCAATTATGGTTTTTGAAATGAATTTTATACTTGAATTTAGTATAAAAACATTTTGTATCTCAAAAAGGGCATTTTTCTGAAAAAATGTTTTTCATCGCGTTTTGCCAGTTAATTTTAATTTAAACCCTTCCACTTCTGTGTTTTGAATCTTGAAAAATGGATTCTATGTTTGAAATCAAAATTTCCAAATTTAATAAATGTCACTTATTTTTTAACATTATGAATAGTAACATTAATAATTTTTGTTACCACACTAAAAGGTAAATCGGATAATTAAAAGTTAAAAATAATATGGTAAGGACTAGAAAATGACCATAATGTTTGCCTTGATTTTACTGGATTAGTCTGTTTCGTCCATACTCATCCAAAATTCGATCATATTAACTTTTGTTGTCATTTAGATGTGATTATGACCATTACAATATTTTATATAAAGATTAGTCAAAAATGTCACTCTTATTCTTAATAACTATAATATTTTTAACATGCAGATAAACAGATAATATGTTCGGTTATAAATAGTCATTTGAAAATTAAATGATTTATCTTCATCGTGATATTTTATTTTTAATTTTTAATGAACAAATAATTACATTAAATGCTTACATAACACTAACGCAGTAATTATTCAATTAATGGAAAAATAAAATAAATGATATTAAAAATATTAAAAGTAATATAATTTGAAAGAATTAATAAGATCCATGAATTTTATAGATAAATATAACATGTTAGTGATGTATTAAAAGCTTTGAATCAAATCTCTTTTATTGTTTTGATGTTATTAAAGTCAAAGTAAATGAATTGTTTTAAAATTGATATTATTGATATTTTAGGAAAATCATATTTTATTAAATGATTTAAAATTCCTAAAAAACCTATCTTCACCTAAGTGATTAGGATATGGTTGAAAATATAAACCATGGTCCATTTATGGGTCGTTTGTCCATTTAAAGTAACTATCTTGAGCCTCAGAGTAAAAAACCTTGTTGTCAATAAGTGTGAAAAGGGTTAACGAAAGGTTAAAACAATAAGACAAGGGTAAAAATATGATCCAAACTTATCCAAATTTTAAAGGATGAGAGGATTTCGACTCATCTTCATCTTTGCTTCGAATCTTATCGATTTGGAGCCATTTGGACATCAAAATTAACTTATATTAATTTAATATTTTAAGAAATTCCATGAGTGACTCCTTTATCAATTCTTCTCATTTCTTCACACTTCAAAAGTCTTTTGGTTCGGCCAAGCCCTACCGAAATCCCTTCTTTACATCCCTCCTCACATCCTAGAGCCTTTGGTAACCAACCTAGCAAAGTTTTGGTCTAAATCTTAAGAGGTTGTCTGAAGAAGATGTATCAACGTTAACCGAGTATTTTTGTTTTATTTCTTATTCCATCTCCTTCAAATCATTTTCAACCCTACTAAAATAATATCAGTATCCTCTATATACTGAGATATTATATTAATGGCATAATCTATATCCTTCTCCTCTTCTATCAAATGGGAAACGAAACCATCGTTTGTGTGTACGGCAAACTACCGTCTCGCGAACCGATGTAATTCATTTTCCATCACCATCTCTCACAGCTGGTTATAATAATGGAATTAATGCTTATATATGATATTCATGGCATGTTTATCATTCTAAAAAGATAATATATCATTTAATTTATTAACTTTCCATTCACTGAAAAATAATAACGTCGTTTGTGCATACGTGTGAATTACCATCTCCATGAAACGATATTCGTTCTTCATCACCACGTCACATGGATTATATATAAGTATATTTAAAGAAATAATATGGTATTTATGATATTATGATCATTCTGAAAAAATAAAATAATACATCTTTTTTCCATAATGATCATTGAAAAATGAAAATGTTACACATGCTAATGTACGGCCTATTGTCTTGATGATTATAACATAGTTTATTTTTCATAACCATCTTTTATGATTGGTTTTAAAAGTATAATTGATGTATAAAAATGATAATTATATCATGATTATTATTCTGAAGATGATGGAATAATGACATCTTTGACCATAGTGAACCTATCGAAGTCATTTTGGAGATCTGAGCTGAATATCGTCAAAACTTGCGACGTGAACTTAAATGATTAATAACATGGTAATAAGTAAAATAAAATGAATAATAAACTTAAAAAAGATTCTTAATCTAGTAAATAATTAACCTAAATTTATTATTCAGGAAGATAAAAAACATGCGACAACTCGGACTCAAGGTAAGGGGTTTCTTTTAAAAAACCTCTATTAAAGTTTCTCTTCCAATTCTTTTTCTTCCATGTCCATATTTTAAAGTTATTTTATGGATGTATTTATATGGACATAAAAAGATTATAAAGTACATTTTATGTCTCTTGACTTTCTTTCAAAGGTTTTCAAAAGAAATCTTTTTATGTATTTTATACGGTACGTTTTGACTTTCTTTGACAGAAGGAATGTTTTTTTTTAACGTATACGGCGACAACTTTTCCCGCTAACGTAACCAGTACTTAATATTTGACTTCATTTATAAGCTTTCATGTTTTCTTCAAAGAAAAACCCTTCTTCCCTTTATGTTGGGTGTTTTGAAAATGGTATTTAAATGGATATTTTGATATCCGGAAATGTTTTCTTATGAGTGCAAAGAATATTTTTATGTGTAATGATAAAAATGTAAGATTTCATATATTATGATTATGTTATGGTTCTTGGGCATTGTTTATGATGACGGATGGTTCCATTATAAACTGGGGCGGGTGAGCCCGTTATAGCTTTGGTAAAGGGATAGAATTAACTGATTTGGTTTTTCCTACGAAATTATGAAAATATACTGCGATGGTTATTCTAAGTATAACTGTGATGGTTATTTCAAGTGTAATTGTGATGGTTACTCAAAGTATAATCGTGAAGATTTGTCATGAAAAGAAATCATGCCTTATTTTAAAAAGTTTTATATTTTGGAAAAAATGAATACTGATCAAAAGAGTCCACTTTGTAAAATATTCGATTATTATGTTAGAGTTATGACCTGATTTTCTAAAACTATAAACCTAAGGGATCTTTGAAAACGAAAGAAAGGGAATTCTAATCTAAAGACGCTAAATTATGTGATGTTTAAGATCAAATCCTTACGGTTGGTATCAGAGCAGGGTTTAGTCAACTTTGGAGATTATGATATTTTCATGTGAGGTTAACTTAAGAGTTATGTATACCCTCAGGAGTTTATAAGTTTAAGGTTGATCAAAAGTTCAAAGCCTTACACCCCTTCTGAGGTTTTAAGTGATTGGATTTTATAGTGATTAATGAATTATTGCATGTTAAAATGAAAATGGTCATTGTAAAGACAAGAACCATTAGAAATTGATTCTAGTACTTCAGGCATGAAAAAATCATCTCATTTTGAGCAAAAGATGAGATTGGAGTAGAAATTGATTAAAGGACAAAATTCTACTTGTCAAGTATATTCCTTTATACTTTTAGTCTAGGCGGTAAATGAATTCATAGAAGGAAAAGGATTTTGAAACAAAAATATTATCCTATTGCCTTAATTTCCGATGAATCGATGGTTTCTTCACCCATCTCAGATTTATGATTTTGTGATTGTTAAATTTCTTCTAATCATGTTCTCTATCACTTTTTATCGGTCCTTGAGAGTCAGTTTTCTCTTCAATGTTCGTATTTTCACTTCCAACCAATGTTTTCCTATTATGAAACCTAATTACGTGACCTTCATGCTTCCCTTTCTCTTTTATTAAGAGGAAGTTTTACTGAACCTTTTTACGATGTGGGGTTACAAGAAATGTATTTTCAAATGTCAGACCTTTGATTACCGAGTTCAAGTTCACATTGCGATGAGGCAATTTATTAAAGAGGGGAATGTAATATCCCGAGATTTTAAAAGAAAAACTATGTTCGATTGTGTAAAAGATATGCAACACCAACGTTAAATGAACCCAAAATATTATTTTTTAAATATGGTCGTTATAACCTAATCGTTGAATTGAAGGGTATAAATAGGAATAACCGCATTACGAAATATATATAAAGATCCTAATCAATACAAATATATTGATTAATGCTTAGGAAATAAACATTCAATTTTTATTAGTCATTTTATGCTTCAAAAATACGTTTTGTTCAAAATTATTTTTTATTTCATTTGTGACGAAATATTATTATTAATTTTTAGAACTTTTAGAAAATGTATTTGATAAAATGAATTTCTTTTTTGTATTCAGCATTTCAAAATTATCTTATGATGAATTTTTTAAAAAAATTTGAAAAAATTGATTTTTCAATAAATAGTGAAAAATAATGATTTTAATTGAAAATTGTATTTTTTCGAGTATTTACAAGATCAAATTCTATTTTGGATTAGTTTTAAAATTTCATTAGTTCATTCTAATTTAAAATAATCCAATTATTGTTTTTGAAATAAATTTTATACTTGAAGGAAGAAGGATAATGACGCCCGAGTCCCGCCTCCAATAGCCAAGTTGGCGGCTAGCACCAAGGATATAAAAATCTCACATATGAAAGGCATTACCCTCTAAAACAATATAGGATCAGGAGATAGGATATTAACGATCATTCAACTCCATGACATAACATAAAAGAAAGTAACCAAAACCACCCCACAATGCATGAACAAAATAAACAGATACAAGATACTCCAAATAAATACCCAAAAGAAAAGTCCAATTGCAATGACTTAAGAGTTCCAAAAGAGGTCCACTAACCAAACTCATCCTTATAATGGCACGCTCACCAAATAACGCATCCAAGTATAGTAACATAATAAGAAACATATCGATAAAAAAGTATCCCACACCGTTTTCCCACTGATTTGTCACGCCCCAAAGCTGTACGTCCTAGCGCTCTCTAGTAACCCTGCCCAAACACACCTGGGTCATCACATCACATCTCACCCGCAGACATTTGGGCTATCACATCACATCACATCACATTACATCTCGCTCGCAGACACATGGGTTATCACATCTCGCCCGAAGACATTTGGGCCACCACAACACATCCACAACCACATAACTAGAGTAGTAGGGTATTGTGAACATGGACATCAACCTCATGCCCTCCTCCTACCATGTAGGACCCCCACCATAAGTCATCTCATCAAATATTACCACAGTGCACTTTTGACTTGTGGTCATCACAACCCGTGCATGTCAACGTCACCTAGAAGAGAGGGTGGGTAGTCAATCATCCATCTTCACCACCGGGATGTTGGGAGAAACACTCTCAAAACATTTGGTTGTCGGCACAAGGTGCTCGACATGAGTGGAGTGCATATAGAAATCACAAGGAAATACAAAGTATATATAATAGCCACACACAAGCCCAACTTATGGTTTCACAACAAAAGCATTGTGCCAACTCACCACATCACCACCGAGCCTCACAACATCCACCACGTTCATTTGTTGGATTGGTGTAGCCCGATCCGATTTGAATGATATTTTGAGCCAAATGCTTGTGGCCCGTACTACGCACCAGGCCGCAACTTCCGCAGGTCAAGCTTCGCGGTGAGCTTGTTGCGGGTTGCAAGGGGCAACGCGCCCCTGCCCGGGTTCGGGGGCCGAAGGTCCTCGACCCAAATTTTGAAGCAATGTAGTAATGCTGACCACTATAGCAGAGCTGACCAACCGACACCAACAGGGCATTGTAGCGACGCAGACTTCCAACCGCCATTCACTGTAGCTCTTTGGACTTTCAACCAGAAGCCACTGTAGCACTTTTGACTTGGGTGGTTGTCTTTCACTGTAGCGAGGACTACCTGTGCAGTTGGTGGAACAGTGGATCATCTTCCTCCTTTTGTAGTCTATTTCGGGCTAGGGTTCCTAGTGAGAAACTCTAATAAACTCCTTTTAACTATGCTCCCAGATTTTCATAGTGAAGTTATTCTGCCTCTGTGGACGTAGGGCTCATTTCCCAAACCACGTAAATCTTTGTGTCCTGAGTGTTTTTTTCCCCCTTTTACTCTTCTTTGAATCGTTGTTTTGTCGTTGCGACTCTTGACGTTTCCACATCATCATTGTCACCTCTAAATGCACGACACCACACAAGCAAGCTACAAGCCATATACCACATTCTGCCTTTCATTTCAAGTTGAGCCCATTTTCAAATTTCCCATTACCAAACATTTAGACATCCACCACATTTAACCACACATCCCATATTACTTCAAACATTCAATAACCATTTCAACTCAACCATTTCAATTCATTATTGACCAATTATTCCATCGCTACAGAGAAACTACCACAACACCACACGAACACAACTCATCTTTCTCGTGCCAATAAACCCCACATTGCAACCATTTCACAACCACAACCACTTTTTACATCACAATCGTTTTCCACAGCAACGGCACCCTTGCGCGTCGCCCCTCCCTGCGCGACGGCCCTCCCTGCGCGTTCGCACCTCCCTGCGCAACGGCCCTCCCTGCACGTTCGCACCTCCAGCTAGCAGTCCCGCCGACCTTCACCCTATTCTCTTCATCCACCACCATCATCTCTTCCTCATAGTGTCGTTGGATCACGTTTTGACCAAGTTTACTTTCATTGCCCTGGCATACCTGCCACCCCAGAGCCTGATGCTGCTACCGCACCTAATGACTCATCAGCTCCTTGTCCTCCATCGGCAGAGTTACCCATTGCCCTTCGCAAAGGTACACGCTCATGTCAGCAAAATCTTAGTTCATCAGCTTCTTATCAAGGATTATTTGTGGCTACCTCTCAAGCTATTGCGACACCGACTCAACACTGCGCACTGTTGTTGAGGCAAAATCTCATCCCAACTGGTTAAAGGCAATGCAGAATGAACTTCAGGCCTTGGAAACCAACCATAATTGGGATCTCGTTCATCTCCCTACGGATAAACAAGTTGTTGGTTGCAAGCGGATCTATATCGTACGCATCAATGCTGATGACTCTCTTTATCGTCTCAAAGCCCGACTTGTTATGAAGGGTTAGGCACAGACGTATGGCATTGATTACTTCAACATCTTTTCTCCGGTGAGCAAGATGGCACCGATCCACTTATTTATCTCTCTCATCGCCTCCTATCACTGGCCTATCCACCATCTGGATGTTAAGAATGCTTTTATTCAAGGTTTTCTTGATAAGAAAGTTTATATGGAGCAACCAGCAGGGTTTGTTGCTCAGAAGGAGTCTTCCAAGATTTTCCGCCTTTGTCGATTGCTATATGGCCTCAATCAATCACTTCGTGCTTGGTTCGAGTGCTTTTGCACTGTTGTGCTTAACTTTGGCATGTGTCAAAGCATAATGGATTCTTCTGTCTACCATCAATCTACCGCAGACAACATTCTCTTGATAGCCTGTGTGGATGACATTGTCATTATTGGCAGTGATGATGCCGGCATTGATCGACTCAAATCCTTCATCAAAATGTTCACACGAAGGATTTGGATCCACTATGATATTTCTTGGAGATTGAGATCTCCAGATGTACCAAAAGAATTTTTCTATCTCAGAGAAAGTATGTTCTTGATCTTCTGCAAGAGACTAGAATGACTCAAACTGACTCGGTTGACTCACCCCTCGAACCTAAAGAAAAGTCACTTCATACTGACAGTGAGATGTTTTCTTCACCCGACAAATATAGACGACTTGTTGGGAAACTTAACTACTTGACGATGACTTGGCCCGATATTGCTTGTGCGGTTAGCAAAGTGAGCCAGTTTATGGAATCACCAACAAAAACACAATGGGAGGCTATTCTTCGCATTGTTAGATATGTGAAAAAGGAACCAGGTTTAGGTCTTCTATATTCTGATCATGGGCATACAGATATTAAGGCATTTTGTGATGTAGATTATGATGGATATCTCTCTTCTAAGAGATCTATGTCGGGTTTTGCAGTATTTGTTGGAGAAAATTTGATCTCATAGCGAAGCAAGAAGCATACGTTTATCACCCGATCATGTGCAGAGTCGGAGTATCGTGTCATGGCTTATGTGACTGCTGAGATTATCTGGGCACAACAAATTCTACAGGAGGTTGGGTATACTGTCAAGAAACAGGCACATATCTAGTGTGACAATCAAACTGCTATCGAGATTGCCACAAATCCAGTCTTTCATGAGCAAGAAGCATACGTTTATCACCCGATCATGTGCAGAGTCGGAGTATCGTGTCATGGCTTATGTGACTGCTGAGATTATCTGGGCACAACAAATTCTACAGGAGGTTGGGTATACTGTCAAGAAACAGGCACATATCTAGTGTGACAATCAAACTGCTATCGAGATTGCCACATTTCATGAGCGGACAAAACATATTGAAGTTGATTGTCACTTCATTCAAGAAAACTTTGAGAAGATCACTTTCGCTCATGTTCACACATCTGATCAACTTACAGATGTTCTCGCAAAAAGGGTGTCAGGACCACGTGTCCAATTTTCATGTAACAAGCTGGGCATGATAAATATATATGTCCCTGTTTGAGGGGAGGTGTTAAAGTATTAGATATTTTTAATATTTGTGCCACACATCAGTATGAGTTATCTATTGTACTCCTTTTCTCATCTATAAATAAACTACCCTACCTCTTTGTGAGGCACGGGTTTTCATCTAACAGAAAAAAAACTCACCTAGAAACACCAACAATCAATCTCTCAAGGCTGGGGTCGAAAGCTACTAAAAGGGGGTTGAAAGACCTCCTTGAGACGCACTTGGGTCGCCCAAGAAACGACAGAAAAGAATAAAGAATAAAGGGGTTTGAGGGGCTTTGGGTTTTTATACCCAGTCTGCAAAACACAACACCATGACGCACCCTGACCACCACGCCGCAGAACTACTGAAAAAAGAAGGGACTACAGCACAAAGGGAAGGACCACGACGCAACCTCCGAGAAAAACTGTTATCTCTGCGTCGTAGATCAGATAAAACAGGGAAGGGGTTGCGACGAAGTGGGAAGGACCGCGCCGCAAGACTCCTTTCGCCAAGAAGAGGTTACGCCGCGGCCTAAGCTCCACAGCGCAACAGTGCCAATTTTGGCAGTAGCACCAAAAGCTCACCTGGAGCCCCTACGCCACAGCCAACACCTACACGCCGCAGGGAACGGAGGGTTGCGTCACAGCCATGCTCCATGGCGCAGCTGCCCCCGAAAACGACAGAACCACCAAACTCCACCTTCAAGCCCTCTACGCCGCAGTCAGCCTCTCCACGCCGTAGCGGCCACCCTTACGGTGCAGCCCCATGCTCCACGCCGCAGAACCACCCCGACTAGATTTTCCAACTCCGGCCTCCTTTTGGCCCTCTAACTACCTCGGGACTCCCCCCTGACACTTCCAACACTAAAATTCCCGTAAAGTAATTGGTCGGAAGGTTCGGACCGTTACATCAAATACCACTCAAACTATTTTCATCCTCAAGAATTCAAAACCAACACAGAAGAGAAATAAAAGGGGGGTCCAAACAACCATCTCGCGAGATACCACTCATGGATCTCATTACAACCGAACAGTGCCACTAACCAAACACATCAAACTCAGCTGCAAACGTTCACCAAAATATAACAAGTCTTAGTTAGGAAAGTGTTCTCCCCTCTTCACATGCTTGAAGCTTTAATCACACGCCACATTATCAAGGACAAGCACATTTCATAACCAACAAGATCCAAACATCACATCGACAAGGCGTGGCAAAACAAGACAAAACTCAAAATAACTCCGAGTACTGGGCATGCATTTGTGCCTCACGCTCCTAGGTACTTGAATGATCCATCCACACAGTACCTTCTCTCGAGGATCCTGGATCTCTACTGGGTGCTCCACAAACGTCGCGTCGTCCTAGATATCCAACTCTCCAGTTTATGACATGGGAGTCATCGTGAAGATACCAACAGATTTGAGAGACGTGGAAGACGTCGTAAATCCGGTCCAATTGTGGTGGGAGTGCCAACCGATAAGTCATCTCGCCAACACGCCCTAAACCTCGAAGGGTTCAACAAACCGGGGCGAGAGCTTACTCCCTCTATCAATCCTTTGTTGCCCACGTTGAGGGGAGACTCTGAAGAACACATGGTTCTACCGGTCCTGCACTGCTTTAATCCTCTCACAAACAACCTGAACCTTCTCTATCATGCTCTGCACCACATCGAGACCAAGAACTAACGACTCCTCAACCTCGGCCCAGCACAACAGAGAACGATACGGCCTCCCGTACAAAGCCTCAAACGGGGTCATGTCGATGGATGAGTGATAACTGTTATAAGCAAACTCAACCAAAGGCAAGTGCTTTGCCCAAGATCCGCCGAAGTCCAAGATGCACGTCCGCAATATATCCTCCAACGTCTGGATAGTCCGCTCCGTCTATCCGTCCGTCTGAAGGTGGAAAGTAGTGTTGAGGTGTAACTGAGTATCAAATACATGTTGCAATCCTCTCCAGACTCGCAAAGTAAAACGAGTGTCTCGATCCGAGACAATGGACCTTGGAACTCCATGCACCCGCAACAACCTCATCCACATACCACTGCCAAAACATCCACAGCGCCCGACTCCTTGATCGCTAGGAAGTGAGCCGATTTTGTCAATTGATCCACGATTACCCAGATTGCATCACAACCTCCCTGAGCTCGGGATAACCCTGTGACGAAGTCCATCGAGATGTCGTCTCACTTCCACTCAAAAACATCCAAGGACTGCAACAAACCGCCAGGAACATGCTGTTCCGCCTTTACCTGCTGGAAAACCAATCATTGGGCCACAAACTCTGTCACTGCCCGTTTCATCCTAGGCCACCAAAACTACTTCCTCAAGCCATAGTACATCTTAGACACTATCGGGTGTAGCGCCAAAGGTGGGCTATAAAACTCACGAAGGACACTCGCGCATTGCTATTGGAACAAACAGTCTCCCCCTAAATTCCGACCATCCCTCCAGAGCATCATCATGGCCAACACGATCGCGCATCACCTCTGCCTCTGAGTCTCCCCACTAAGACTCCTCCACTTGCCGCATCAGAGAAGACTGCACTGTCATCAGAAATGTTATTATTATGGTACAACTCTTTTTCATCTCCTTTTTCACCCTATGGGAAATGAAAACATCGTTTATGCATACATGTGGAATACCACCTCCACAAAACGATGTGTTTGTTTTCCAACACCGTCTCTCATAACTGTTTATAATAATATGAGACGAATATCGTCAAAACGTCTGACATGAACTTAAATGATTAAGTAATTGAATATAACATGGTAATAAATAAAATAAAATGAATAATAAACTTGAAAATGATTCTTAAACAATTAAATATTAACATAAATTTATTATTCAGGAAGATAAAAAACTTAAGTGACGAGTCGAACTCGAGGTAAGAGACACTTTAACTTAAAACCTTGTTTTAAATGTTTTAAATTTTTATTTTTTAAATCTTTTTCTCACATGTCCATATTCTTAAAATTATTTTATGGATGTATTTATATGGACATAAATGAATTATAAAGGTCATTTTATGTCACTTTTAAATTTCTTATAAATGTTGTCAAAATGAATCTTTTTACGTATTTTATACGGAATGTTTTGATTTTCTTTACAAAAGGCAAAACCAATGTTCTATTTTAACATATATGGTGTCCACGGTTTTTTTCACCGCCGCAATTGTTATTTGATGTTTTACTTCCTTTACAAACTTCCATGTTTTCTTCAAAGAATAACTCTTTTTGCCTTTGTTCAGGGTATTGTAATTTTGAAAATGGGTTTATAAAATGAAATGATATTTCGATATCTGAAAATGTTTTGCAAATGGGTTCAAAAGAGTTTTTCAAGAGTTTTATAATGAAAGGATGCAAACCATAAAATGTTTTATTCATGATATAGTACTTAAGCATTATAAGTGATGACAGGTGAGCCCAATACAACTTATATGATAGGTGATCCCAATACAACTTATACAACGGGTGAGCCCGATATAGCATATACAACGGGGATCCCAATACAGCATATACAACGGGTGAACCTGATATAGCTCTCTGATGCATTGGGTAATGTTCTTTGTCTTCAAAGACAAGGGAGAGTTAACCGGGGAGGTTTAACTGGGCTCCGGTTATTTTTTACACAAGTTATGAATATAATGCTCTAAGTTGCCTAAAAGGGTTTTTATTTAATTGTTATGGGTTTTAAAAGTTTTCTTTGAGCAAAAAGTGTGTGTTTTCATATGCATGTGATTTATTTCATACACCCAAAGAATATTGTGATAAAGCTAAATATTTAATGGGTTTTCAAGTTTTTCACTAGACTAACAGATTTCTTGTTTTTATGCCATTTACTGAGCTTTTTGAAGCCATCTCACGTTTTTAAATGTTTTTCACAGGGTTTAAGGATGAGTAAGAACAAAGAAGTCAAGTTGAAAGTCGTAAAGGTTTGTCATGAAAAGAAAACGTGTTTCATTTTAAAAGTTTTATATTGTGGGAAAAAATGATACTTAGTAGATTTGTCCATTTTGTAATATATGGGTTTATTATGTAAGAGTTAACCTAATTTTCTAAAACTCTAAACTGTAAAGATCCTCAAAATGTAAGAAACTGAACTCTTGACTAAAAACTCAAGATTATTTAATTTTTTTAAGGTTGGGTCCTTATAGTGAACCTACCATTCAGGGAATGTTCATGCAGCAATCAAGACAAAATCCAATCCCCGAATGAGAAGGTGGATCAATTAGAGATTGTGCGTGGAGTGGATTGTTCTTTCATAGAAGATCTATCCATGGAGAATAAAAGATTGAAGAGAATAGAGGTGGCCTTGAATAGACATAATGAAAATAGGTGCAAAGGTGGAGCAAAGTGATTTACTTGAGGAACTTGCACAAGAGAGGTGAAAAAATGGTCATAGAGAAAGAGTTGAAATCGGGTATTATCCCTCTCAAGACACAACTAAAAGAGGAAAAAATCTAGACATGAAAGGTGTATCAAGCACCAATTATAGTACACTCACAGTCGCCCTCATGGAAAGAACGAAAGCAGATATGAAAGAGAAAGAAGTTCCGAAGAAGTTGAAGATAACTGTTCAATCGCACTGCAACGCATTAAGTCAGACCATGATATTTTCCAGTGTCCACCTAGACAGTTCCTACGCCGAAAGAAACAAGCAGGAGAAGAAGTGGAAGAAGTTGGAAGCGGTTAAAGGAAGTTATTAGTATGAATTTGAATTTAAAATTCAAATTCGAACTTGCTGAAAATACCGTTGCTGTGCGAGATAAAAGGAATAGGGTCTTGCACGCATGTACTAGTGTTAAGTGAAGTGTTATGAGATGTGTTGAAGAAATATTGTGCAGCATGAAAGATAATTGAGGAATAACTGAGTAGATTATTCATGAGAAAGAAGAGAGTGTGTAGCGCTATGCATACCAAGAGAAAAGGAAGAGATTAATTGCTACAGGGAAAGTAGAAGAAGAGAAAGAGCACATGATTGGTTTGTGTGTGTGATCGTCACAACTGTGACATGTGGTGAGAAATAAGGTAGTCACACCTGTTCTACAAAGTGAAGAAGTGCGGAGGCACTTTAATATTGTAGGGAGACAATCATCAAAGGAAGAAGGATAATCTGTTGACACCTCTATGGATGTGTGTTGGATTTGTTGACAATACATGTGGAAGAATGCCGAAAGAATGTTTGGTGACAATATGATGGAGATGGCCGAATGGATGTTGAAGTGGAGCTTAGAGTGTGGCATTGGATGTCATGTTTTTCAAAGTGATGCTATGGATGTGAATTTGGCAGACATGTGGTCTACGTATGTGTCATTGGGCATGTGTGTAGGTGTCACCCAATGTCGGGCGTGTGTTTTTGAATCAGTGTATGCGTGCTTTTGGATCTGCATACGTGTGCTCAAGTACCAACGGAAGTGTCATTCTGGTTGGGATACACGAATTTGGAAAACGTAGGGAGCGTATGTGTAATTTGGCTTGAGCGTGTGTTTGGATCTACGTGCATGTGATCTGCCCTCTGCATAGGTGTGTTTTGCCCTCTGCATAGGCGTGTTTGCCTCTGCGACTTAGAGAAATTCCAGAAATCAGCCAGCGGCGATTTCTTCAGGGAAATTATTCAGTATTTATTGGAGATATTATCTGCAATATTCCTGAAGGCTTTCTACCTCAAATTAGACGATGTTTGACCTGTTCTTCAATGATCAAAACATCATGGAACTGATGCAAGGACCGGCTGCCTCTCATATCAAGATATTGTCCGTTTTGGCTCACTGCCCACACTTATAAAAGGCCACTTGCGGGGGGAGAGTTGTCACAGGACTTACAATCCATGCCTAAAACTCCCCCTCATCCGATACGGGACTTAGGATGTAGGGTTACGGCGTAGCTTTATTGGCCACGCCACAACACCTGAGCGTTGTGGCGCAACCTCATAGATCACGCCACAGCACCCTACTATCAGACAGCAGGAGAATTGTTAAGCTCATGTCTCAAATCCCTAAGGCAAGCACTGCTTATAGTCCAACAATCTCCCCATCAGCGCATGCCTTAAGGATTTGAACCTGCCCCTGGCTCTAACACCAGATGCAGGGACCGGCCACCCCTCACAGCAAGATATTGTTCGTTTTGGCTCACTGCCTCGCGGCTTTGTTTTTCCCATGGCTCACTGTTCATCACTAGGAAAAGGCCTCTTGATGGAGGAGAGTTCTCACAGAACTTATAATCCATGCCTGAAACTCCCCCACGCCTGATATGGGACTTAGGATGCAGGGTTACGGCGTCACCTCACCAGCCACACCACAACACTTGAACGCTGCGGCGCAACCTCACAGATCACGCCACAGCACCCTGCTGCCAAAGAGTAGGAGGGCCGTTAAGCCCATGTCTCAAATCCCTAGGGCAAGCGCTGCTTATGGTCCAACATAATCCGTGCTTTAACAGTACAAGACAACAGCATTGTTATTATCTTGTAACACGAGTTAAAGGATATATTGTGCTCATTTGTATCCATGGTGATTCTAGTGGATCCTATGGTCTCGGGTTAGATCATGTCAAAGATTAGCTACTCATTTTAAGTAGTGAACCCAGTACATCAAGTGTCCTTTGTTTGGGGAACGGGGAAAGAAGGCCACACAACGGAGAGCTTATGACACAAAAAAAAACAAAGGAATGCAAAATGCGGTGGGGGGAGGATTCGAGCTCTAATGAGAATAATTAAAACCTAATTCAGGGACTTGGGGATTTAGTTAAGCTGTTAACATGACTCAATTTAATTTATGAATTGTATTGTGTTCTTTCTAGTATGTTTTTCCCTGTGTAAATCTGTAAACAAATATTTAGTTGATATTTATCTTGTTTGACACTTCATGATTGTGTTAAGAGATGATTTGTGAGTTCTAACTGGGGAAAGAATAAGCCTAGGTTCGTGATTATTAAGATAGGAAGCAACCGATGTGATGCATTATATCTATGCACACCATGATGCTACTTAAATATAACATAAATTCAACTGATTATAATGGGTTTTTGATATTGCCCAAAATTATGCAAGTAGATAGGATTAATAAGAACACAAGTGTTATATCTAAAGAGGAAATAACGTTGTCTTAATGAAGCAGATCATTGACAGTGAACACAATAATTCAGAAAATTAAATTGACTGTGCAATCTGATATTTAAAGAAGCCACAATCCCTACATTGTCACCAACATTAAATCAGATCTTCTTTGGGTGTACAGTTAGGTAACCTTAGTTATTGGCATGGTGTTTAATTCCATTTTCTTGATCTCGTTACTTACTAAAAATCATTTGACAACCCAAAGAATTTCATGTTTTATTCCCTTCATGCATACAGTTTTAACAGGCTAATTTGTTTTAGAATGATTTTGTGTGAAGTTGATTTGGTTGAGTTTTCTTTTAATAAATGGTCATTTTATACACTGCATGTCAATCCTTCAACGTATTCCAGGTCCATTGAAGAAAAGAAGGCTGCTGCGGATAAGCTAAAGACCCTGTTTGTATGCTGGAAACCAATGGAAACGCGATAAAGGGATGTTTCGTGTGCAGGAAACAGAAACAGGTGAAACCTCCAATTCCTTTGAACAAAGGAATCTGCATTTGTCCCGAAATTGGGCGGAAAGGCCACCAATTCCATGGAACCGGTATTCCCAATTACCCTTCCCCCACACAGCGCTCCCTTCCGCCCCTGCACCGGCCAACCACTGATCGCCTCCCCTCTGCCCTGCTCCAGCCGACCATCGCTGCCATACTCCACTGCCGCCGCCACGCCCGACCACCCCTGCCCTACTCTGCTCCCACCGCAACCTCCTACAACACCGGACATCAGCATGGATGCGACCTGCAGTAGCCCTCTGCATCACCCGACGCTGCCATGGCCTTATCCTGCTCTGCCAAACCGATGTTGTCCCACCACAACCCCCTGCAACACCTGATGCCATCCCCCACTTCCAAGCCGTGCCCTGCTGCGCTCTGCAACACCCCCCACATTCTCCTCTCATCATTGATCTGCAAGCAAGGGCGTCAGATTTGAAGACGATGAGGCAAAGGACATTGTCCGGGGATATGTTGGGATGATCCGGGGGTAGGGCATGCGGATGGGGATGATCGGGGGATTTTTTATGTCCAGTGGGAGATTCTCATGGTGGGAACAATATTGATATTTTATTAATTTTTAATTTTTTTGGATTTTTTTATTTTATCATTTTCATCTAATTTTCCATCCATACCAAACATGCAAATGGAACCCAGATTCCATTTCCATTTTCACTACCCTTTCCTTTTCCATTTCCATCAAAAACCTTTCCAGCTTACCAAACAGGGCCTAAAAGGAAACAAACCAAAGGAACCATCGACTGTTTCATCTTTTCTTCTGACAAGAGGTTTATTGTTCTAGTTTATATCTTTATGAACAGTCAGTTGTTCCCTCATTTCACTTTGGCCAGTCAACCATTCATCATGCCGGGCAGCATGGAGGAGTTGCTATCTCAAAGACCAGTTGACCGACCCAAAACCCAGACTTCATAGAAGGTGGTGCCAATCATGCAGGTTGTTGACTATTCCAAGACTTAAAACTCAATTAGTAGACGGTTGACTATGCTAGAACATATCAACGGGACACTACCATGAAGACTATTTGACTGACTACCATGAAGACTGTTTGACCGACTGCCATGAAGACTATTTGACCGACTCACTATGAACAACCAATTGTTCCCAAAGGAAGGTGACAACACACTACCACACAACTATTTTGCATGACTAGTCAACCCTTCCGCATGCACACGTCCTAGGAGTTTCCATGTGGACAGACATCCTATACATATCAAACAGTCTTTCCACTGACCGACTGCCATGAAGACTATTTGACCGACTCCCTATGAACAACCAATTGTTCCCGAAGGAAGGTGACAACACACTACCACGCAACTATTTTGCATGACTAGTCAACCCTTCCGCATGCACACGTCCTAGGAGTTTCCATGTGGACAGACATCCTATACATATCAAACAGTCTTTCCATTGATTTTTCCAATGTCTTCTCAACTCTTCATGCATTTTTTCATCCCCTTCCCAATTTCATTTCATCAAAAATTCGTTCTCCGTACCAAATGGAACCCTAATCTTTCTAGTCAAGTATACTTTAGAAAGGAAAAACGGATAATTTGAAAAGGCTGCTACTAGAGAAACAATCCTGAGCAACCTTCATCAGATGGTGACGTTAAATCTGGTGCCCCCAGGTCTTTTGTAATTTGGGAATCGTCAAACCGCATAGTTTTCCACTAGCTAAGCAAAAATAAAAAACAAGGAAAAAAAGAAAAAGAAGAAGAGAGCGATATACACACGTATTTATAGTAAACAAAGTGGTGGTGGATTAAGATTTATAAAAAAAATGGCAGAATAATTGTGAGTACTTCAAAGCTTTGGTTGAAAACCATTATACTATTTCAGACCAATATTTGGGAAACAAAAGCAATCATTGAGTCATAATTCCCAAATACACTCACGGAGTTGTTGATTGCATGAATCTGTGCCCACTGATGGAAAAAATATCATTGGAGTAGCCTTTAATAGAACCTTGAGACATATATGACTATTATTGCTTTATTTGATTAAATGCGGAGAAATTTACAGCACTGAGAATCCCACTTTTCATTCCCTCTCATGCTTATCATTTTAATGGGCTAAATTGCTGTTAATTATATGTTTTAAAATGAATTGTTTTGAGGTTGATTTGTTTGAATCTTCTTTCAAAAAGGGGTGATTTTATGGGAATTTGAACTGCGATAATATTTTGTCAATTCCTCAACGCGTTTCAAGTCCATTAAAGAACAGTCCCTGTTTCTTAAGAATAGTCTACCATTCTTGCACTTTGGTTGAAAGTTGAGAGGAGCAAAGAAGCTGAAGAATTTGTAAGTGTTGAAGAACAATCAACTTTCCAACTCTAAAACTAAATGAAAAAAAAAATGAACACCATACTCCAAAGAAAAAGTAAGAAAAAGAAGATTTACTTGGGATATTTTATTGGCATGACAACAGCCTCTTTAAGTAGACGTTTTGCATTCTCTAATCCCTTGATGCTTTCCCATTTCACGTTGGGGCTTCCATGTAGTATATCACTGCATAGGAAGTGAGAATAACATAAAAATTCTACTGCGTTCATGGAGACTGCAAGGCACATTCCAGCAATAATGCCCTCGATGTTATCACATACCGACACAAACTCTCTGCTAAAGCACGCGTTTCTGCAGAGTCAAAAGCAGGTAATAAAGATTTCTCACTGAAAAAGAAAACATGTATCAGCAAGTTTCTATGCACTAAACTCTAGCAGTTGCATATATAACATCAAGAACCCGTAACTGTAGCGAACTCTCCAAAAAGAAAATATTTAGACGAGTAATCTAAATCAATCAATCATAAACGCGGAATGTGACTGCAAAAGAACCACAAAGTGCACAGAAACAGTAACTTATATCTGTTGGATTTTTGAAATCTTCTTTTTAGTAAGTTTAGAACAGTTTGCATCAAGCTTGAATGAGACAAAAATAAAGGGTTAACATTAATTCCAACTAGCAAAAAAATTCACAGATCAACTCGAAAAAGTTTATAAACATTCAAACACGGCATGAAGAGTCAGTCCCACATTAGACAACACCCTGCTTTTTTAATGGAAAGAAAATTCAGAATTAGCATTGCTTTACAGCAGACAGGATCTTGCCTGTCTTCTTCTTCACGATGGTCTGCGTAAACCAATTTGAAGAAAATATGGACTGGACTAGCAAAACTAAGTTTTTTTAATTTGATTTAATTTTGTTGCAACAAAGAGGTTGTGTGCTGGATTTGTTGACAATGTGGGTTGAAGCAGGTATGGACATTGAAGACCTGATGATGTGAGGAGGTTCATTGAAGATCTGAAGAAGAGGTGCACAATTTGTGCTGGTGAAGAAAATGCAAAAAGGCACCTTGATATCTCTATATATATCAAGGACCGGGTTTGTGGCATGAGGAGCTTTCGCGATAGAATTGTTTGTATTTTCAGATCATTCGAGGTCCATTTGTTTGCATTTGCAAATCCGGTAGATGTCCAAGAGATAGAGCTGGATGAACTTTCGGAAGTTGTGATGGTTCAGCAGCTGAGGTTCAGATGATGCGTTGCACTCAAATTCTGATTATAAATGAAGCACTTTGAAAGAACATGATGGTATCCGGGAGATTTGCATGATAAATTGTGGTTTAGACGTTCCAGGAGTCATTTGTAAATGGTGTTGTCTGCCGGTGTTCACCAAATTTTTGGCCACGAGAAACTGGAAGTTTTGGTGAAGCTCCACAGAGTATTCAAAGGCAAATGAAGGCTGTCCACACGGTAAAGTACGCAGTTCGCATACTCCAGCAAGCGGCCCGCATGGTCAAGTACATGGCCCACGTGGTCAAGTACACGGTTCGAAACAGGAGTTTGCAGCAAGAGAGGAAGGCGGCCCGCAAAGTTGAGTATGTGGATCGTGCAGTCGAGCATGCGGACAGCATGGGCGAGCACATGGTTCATTGATGAACCACGCGGTCATAAGGCGATAATTTTTAGGCCACCACAAAGTTGGAACACACGGTCCCAGAGCAGTGTTTTTGGGTCGACCGCGAAGTCAGGTACACGGTCGAGCAGTGGAGTACACGGACAGCAGAGAATTTTGTGAGTGTCACGAAGGGTATTTTGCAGGGGATGAACAGTAATACCAAAGGCTTAGCAAGTTTTATGGGGGACTTCGCCTATAAATACCCTGCTAATTCACTCATTAAGAGGTGGATCAGAGATAAAAAAAGATCCGCAGATGGACGAAGGGAAAAACGTTCACGAGGTAAGGAGTACGCGGGGACTAGTTCCACGAAGTCATTTTCACGAGGTCAAGCACGCGTAGGGGGTGTGACAACTCAGGTAATGTTGATAATAAAAAAAAACATTTCTTATTAATATCCATAATTAGATTTTATGGATTCACATTCATTAAAATAATTTTATATGATTTTTCAACTCGAAGAAATAAATAGTTTTATTCCAACTAAAGTGTCTTTCATGTATTATACGGTTTTATTTAAAAGTTAAATTTCTAAATTTTAGAATTTGAATTTGATAAAATGGAATTCAATTTTGATATCACCATATCAAATATAGCTTAGGATGGATTTTTGAAATTTTTCTAAAAAGATTGAATTTTGGATAAATAGTGAAAAATACCGATTTTTATAAAAACAATCATTTCTTTTCAAGTATTTACAAAGTCTCGTTATGTTTTGGATTGGTTTTAAAGTAACATTAGTCCTCTTTGATTAAACATAATTCAATTAATGATTAAACATAATTCAATTAATGCCATAAAAATCAACATTATGCTTGATTTTGGTATAAATTCAGTTTTAAGCTTGAAAATGCATTTTTCAAAATGACCAATTTGCATTGCGTTTTGCGAGCTTATATTAAAAGTAATTTCCGTCACTTCTGAAAATTAAATCTTGAAAAATAGATTTCATATTTCAAATTAGAAGGTTCAAATTTCATAATGAGGTTCATTTATTTTTTTGTCATAATAAATAGTAGCCATAGTAAAAATTGTCACCAAGATAAAGGGTAAAATGGGTCAATTAAGGTTAAAATTAAATGATAAGATCACAAAATCTCATCTTAAATCTTATTGGATAAGAGGATTTCGACTCTTATCACCATAGCTTCGAAATGGGATAGATTTAGTGTCACTCACCCATGAATAAGACTTTATATTATTTAAAAACTTTGAAAAATTACAAGTGTCGTTTTCCTCGCTTATAAAAGGGCACTCTCTCTCTTCTCTTATTCACATACTTTAAGTCATTTAGCTCGACCAAGCCCTACCCAAATACCTTCCAAACATCTCTCCCCGCATCCTAGAGGTTAAGGTTTAACCAAAAAACCAACCTAGAAGGCTTAAGGTGCAGGTCAAATGAGATTTTCCAAAGAAGAGGTATAACACTTAACAGAGTGTTTTCATGTTTATTTTTCCACCTTCAAATCTTCTATAACCATGCTGATATGATAACATCAGTATCTTCCATAAACTGAAATGTTATTATGTTGATGGCACAACTTTTTTTCATCACTTTTTACTTCCCGTGGAAAATGAAAACGCCGTTCATGCTTGCGTGTGGACTACCACCTCCACGAAGCGATGTGTTTCATTTTTCATCACCGTCTCACAAGATTGGTTATTATGGTGGATTTAATGAATGCATATGATATTTATAGCATAATTATGATTCTAGAAAGATAAGATATTACTTACCTTATTACCCTTCCATCCGTTGGAAAATGATATTATTGCTCGTATATACGTGTGGATTACCACCTCCACAAAACGATGTGATTCGTTTTTCATGTCCTTTTATAACCGGTTCTAAAATTGTATTAAATGAATAAACATGATGATTATGTCATTAAAATTATGAAGATGATGGAATCATGACCCTTTTGACCATGGTCAAACTATCTAAGTTGTTTTGGAATTATGAACCGAACGTACTCAAAGCGTACAACATGAACTTAATCGATTTAGTAACCATATAAGACAAGATAATAAATGAAATAAAAGGTATTTTGATAAGAGAATAAACCTAAAAGGGTTATTAAGTAAATAATTAATATAAATTTATTATACAGAAGTTAAGAACATACGTGGTGAGTCGGACTCAAGGTAAAGGATTTTTCTATAAAAGTTGTTTTAAATGTTTTAAACAATTTTTCCTCCATATCCACGTTTTTCAAAATGTTTCAATAATGTTATTTTATATACTTTAATGATTGTTTAAAGTCATTTTCAACTATCCTTGACTTTTTACAAAGGTTTTAAAAAGGAATCTTTTAACGATTTCCATACGGGTCACTTTTGACTCTCTTTACCAAAAGTGCAAAAGAATGTTTTTTTAACGTATACGGCTTATCATCTTTTCATGTCATCGGGACCTTTATTCTTTAAAAATCATCTTCCATAAGTTTACATAGTTTTTCAAAGAATATTCTATTTCCCGTTCTTCTGAGAATTTTTTGTTTTAAGAGTTTTCAAAGGAAAATGGATTTCTATCCTTATTTTTACATAAAGGCCGAAAGTGTTTCTATATATGTGTTAAACATGATATTTTATGAGATTTTATGATGGAAATGCAAATTTCTATGTGTTTTATGTATGTTGTGGTTCTTGGACGTTATTTATGACGACAGGTGGGCCCAATATAGCTCTTCAATGCATTGGGTAATAATTTTGTTCTTCGGATAATTATGTAGGAATTAACAGAGTATGTTATTCCATTTGTAAGGGTTCTTGTAAGGGTTCTATGGAGATGATGTCTCAAGGCACATACACGGCTTTTCTATGCGTGCAAAAGAGTTTTTATGGAAATCTTTTGATTTCACAAGGTAAGAAAATAAGCTTATGTTTTAAGAAAGTTTATGACCCTTTTTAAGGGTGAAATGTATGTTTTTCAAGAAAAGGTTTTTCACGGGTTCTCCTATTTTCTAAGGAACCCTCATGATTATGATTTTGTCTTCATTGTGATTTTGATTCAATGTTTGATATTAAACTCATAATTATGGGTTGTTAAAGGTGCGGGTCATTATAGTTGGTACCAAAGCAAGGTTAAGATAACTTTAAAGGTTATGATATTATTAAGAAAATACATTTAAGGGATGTTAATCTACGGATTATATAATCACAAGAAAACTTTGAAGTTTGTCAAGTTGCTTCATCTAATCTATGTATGTTTCAAAATGGTTTTCCATAGAGGAAACGGGGTGAATGAAGTGGAAAGGCATCGGGAGGATAATATCCTTCTAAATCAGCAACCTAGAATGATTGGAATTAAAACAGATCAGTTTGAAGTTGTGTTAACTCAGTTGATGCCGGCTATTAACGGTGGTACCCATGGTAGAGAGTGACCGAACTCACCACAGAGGAACATGTTTATAGTGGGCCATTTCATGAAACAGCACCCTCCGGCATTTGGTGGAACCTCAAACCCAGTGGTAGCTGAAGGATGGATCAATGCTCTGGAAAATATGTTTGTGGTCTTGGGTTGTTCTGAACATCAGAAGGTAATTCTTGTCATTTATCATTTTGAAGATAAAGTTGATCAGTGGTGGTCACTGGTTAAAAATACCAAGAAAGATAAAATTGATGTCATAGAGCAGTCAATATTTAAAGATCTTTTCCTTGAGAAGTATTTTCCTAAAGGTTGTTCAACTTAGGATGAAAAGATAATTTTTGGAACGGAAGCAAAAGGGGGACTCTGGTGCCGCCTATGAAGCCAATTTTACTAGATTGGTCAGATATGCACCAAATTTCATTCTGGACAATGATAGTAAAATTGACAGGTTTTACTCGGGATTGAAACCAAGTTTGCGAAGACCTTTGTCCTCTCGTGAATTTAAAAGTTCTGATAAAGTTGTGCGGTGTGCTGAGAAGGTCAAGACGGAGTTTGTTGAGTTTTGCAACAATAAGGATGACAAGCGATGGGGAAGCACCCGTCGAAGAAATTTGAAGGTAAGAGGACTAATTTTCCTTCTTGTGATAAGTGTGGTAAGAAGAATCCTGGTGAGTGTCGTGAAATCTGGTAAGTGTTTCCAGTGCAGTAAGTTGGTACATATAGCCCGTGACTTCAAGGTAAAAGGTAATGGTAATGATCAAACCAATAATGATAATCAAGCAGTGAAGTGTTATAATTGTAACGAGATGGGCCATTATGCAAATGTGTGTCTCAAGATAAACATAAAGGATATAAATCATCAAGGCCACAAGCAGAAGGGTGTGGCAAAGTCATTTGCAACTACCTCGGGAAATGCAGGACCATCGAATGAAGTGGTGAACTTGTTTATTCAGATTATACCAATGTCTTGTTTGATTCAAAGTCTACGCATTTTTTATTTCTAAAAATTCGCTAGTAAAATAGAAATATCAACTCAAGAAGTGGAGAAATAACTTTTATTATAAACTTCTGGTGGAAGTATTAAGGCAACAAAGAATTCTAGGAATCTTCGTATGATTATCTGTAGAATGGTTTTTTATACAAATCTTGTCATCTTGCTCTTAGTTGAGTTTGATGTTATTCTAGGTATGGATTGGCTTTCATTTTATCATGTTAAGATAGATGGCAGAGCTAAGGAAAGTTATCTTCAATTTTCATAGTGAGTTTGAATTTGTATATAAGAATGAATTCGTACCTATGATAACATATCAAGAAGTTGAGAAACTGATTAAATATGACAGTGAAAGTTATCTTGTTCATATTGTCGAAAAGAGGGAAGTAGTACAAATTAGTGATGTGCCAGTAGTAAATGAATATATGGATGTATTTCCTAATGATTTTTCTGGTGTTATTCTTGATCGGACGTCTGAATTCACTATTGACTGAGTTCCAAAAGCTAAGCCAATTTCAAAACCCCTTATCGAATGGCTCCATTAGAGTTATTGGAATTGAAAAAATAGTTACAAGAGTTGTTTGATAAAGCTTTCATTCGTTGTCTGGTATTATTCTTGATCGGGAGTCTGAATTCACTGTTGACTGAGTTCCAAAAGCTAAGCCAATGTCAAAAACCCCTTATCAAATGGCTCCATTAGAGTTATTGAAATTGACAAAACAGTTACAAGAGTTGTTTGATAAAGGTTTCATTCGCCCTAGCACTTCATCTTAAAGTGCCCCTGTTTTGTTTGTTAAAGAGAAAGATGGTTTTATGAGGCTTTGCATTGATTATAGAACACTCAATAACTTCATTGTTAAGAACGAGTATTTATTGTCACATACAGATGACTTGTTTGATTAGCTTCAGGAAGCGCATTGTTTTATAAAGATTGATCTTATTTCCAGATATCATCAACTGAAAGTGAAGAAGGAAGACATTCCGAAGACGGCGTTTCATGCTAGGTATGGCCATTACAAGTTTATGGTTACGTCTTTCAAGTTGACGAATGAACCCTCTGTATTTATGGATCTTATTAATAGAGTTTTCCATGAGTATTTGGATAAAATTTGTAGTGGTTTTCATTGATGACATTCTGATTTCTTCTAAAAGTTATGAGAAACATGAGAAACATCTAAGGATTGTTCTGAAGACTTTCTAGGAATTAAAAAAGAAGATTTGGTTAATGCTTTGGTGTTAGCCTTGCCAACAAGAAATGGTGAATTTTTCATTTATAGCGATGATTCTTTGAAGGGAATTGGTTGTGTCTTAATGCAAGTTGATCGGGTAATTATTTATGTTTCACGTCAATTGAAACTCCATTATCAGAATTACCCTACGCATGATCTTGAGCTTGCGGCGGTGGTTTTGATTTTAAAAATTCAAAGACATCTTTTATGTGAGGTAAAATGTGAAATATACATTAACCATAAAAGTTTAAAGTATATATTCACTCAAAAAAAGTTGAACATGAGGTAAAGAAGATGATTGGAGCTGATAAAGGATTACGATTGCACAATTCACTATTATTCAGATAAAACAAGCATTAACTATGCTACGTTTGGAACATGATCATTTGGTTAATGATTTAATGAATATTGACCTAGAAATTGAGTATGCAAGAACACCCTCTCTTTTGGTTCACGTGTCAGTAATGTCATTTTTGTCGGACGGAATTAAGCATGCTCGAAAAGAAGATCGTGGTTTGCAAGAAAGAGTGTAGCTTGTTAAGGGTAAGTTGTATGGATTTAACATTGACAAATGTGTTATAAGCTTTGAAAAGAGGTTGTGTGTGTCAAGTAATGCGTAGTTGAAAAAAGAATTGTTGAGTGAAGCTCATAGCACTCTGTTTTTTGTTCATCCTGACAGCACTAAGATGTACTGATCTTCAGCAATATTACTGGTGGGAAGGAATGAAAAGGGATATTAATGATTTTACCATGAAATGTTTGACTTGTCAACATGTTAAAGTTGAGCGACAACTACCAAAGGGGATGCTTCAGCTTGTGTCAATGCCTGAATGGAAATAGAAGAATATATCAATGGATTTTGTGATGGAATTACCAAAGACATCTCGGGGTAATAATGTGATTTGAGTTATTGTTGATCGATTAACCAAATCTGCGCATTTTCTACTTATTCGAGATAGTATGTTCTTAGATCAGCTTTCTAGACTCTACCTTAAAGAGATAGTCATATTGCATAGAGTTCTTTATACTGTATCTGACTGTGACCTCTGACCTCTGATTTACCACTGATTTTTGAAAAGTACTTCAAAAGTCATTGAGTACTGAATCAAAATTCAATACAGCTTTTCATCCACAATCTGATAGACAATCAGAGCGCACGATTCAAACTTTGGAAGATATGTTTCAAGCTTGTCATTAGATTACCAGAGAAGTTGGGATCAACATGACACGTGTCTGTCGTGGGGTGTGACAAAAACAAATATAACCTAAGTTAAAATGTAGTAAAGTGGTAACCTAGGTTGTCTCCAGAGAGGAGCGCACAACAATCAAGCTTTCACCTTAAATTTGAGAAAGTGCAGATTGTTTTTGAAATTATTTGATTTTGAAAAGGAAGTAAAGTTACAAAACAAAACAAATAAATGAAGAAGAATACTAAAAACAAATTGACAAAGAAAAAGATTGAAAACAGGGATATGAATTGAGTGATCAGGTCAGGATCAGTTTTCAAATTGCAATGTTATCATAGTTCCAATTTATCCAATCATCTTCTACTAAACTGATTAAATTGAGTTTCCACAATCGTTTCCTCTCACTCCCTTGGTCAAATGGTGATGGTGAGAGTAAACCTTGCTAAAATCTCATTGACTAAAGCAACATCAACAACAGAATCTAAAACCAAATACAATCGTACTTGATAGTAAAAACCGTTATTAGAAATTGAAACTAACTTCGCAAAAGAGAGAGGATTTCATAATGTTAGTCTGCATCCCACATCGGACTTGAGGTCCGGTGTGGTCTTTATTATTTATTATAAATACACCCCAAGGGCTCCTTAGGAGAGCCACATTGGGGGGTCAGGTTCCTCTCTTTTATTCCTCTACATGGTATCAGAGGGATTTTAATCCCGACCCTCCCTCCCAGCGGCTTCCCGGTTCTGTCCGGCCCCGTCTTTCTTCCCCCTCTGGCCTTGCCCTTCCCGGCGGCCACCTCTCCTCTCGGCAGGCTCTCCCTCCCGGCGAAGCTCCTCCCTCCTGGTGCGCCTCCACCTCCCGACGGTCCTCCCTCCCGGCGCCACCTCGCCCAGCGGGCCTTCGCCCAGCGCCCGGCGTCCGCCGTCCTCCCGCGGTGCGCCCTCGTCCCAGCAAACCCTCGCCGGCCCTCCCACGCGGCTCCCGGCTCCCGGCAGCTTCTCACGGCCCGCTCCCTCCTGCGCACGCCATCTTCCGCCTCCCCGGCTCCCGGTGCCTCGCTGCGGCGCACCCCGCCCTCGACGTCCCGCTCTCGGCGGCTCGCCCCGCTTCGCCCCGGCACCCTCACCCTCGCCTGGCGCGCTCCCGGCACCCTCGCCTCCAGCGCCTCCAGCAACTCCCGCTGCCTCCCGCGCCTCCCGCTGCTCCCCGGCGTCTCCGCCAGCCTCCCTTCCCCAGCGGCCTCCCTTCCCCGGCGGTCTGCTGCTGTCCGGCGGCTCCTTCCGCCCTCCTGCGCGCCTCACGGCGGACTTCCGGCCCCGCCTCCTGTTGCGGCTCCCCGGCTCCGCCTCCCTCCCGTCGGCCTTTCTCCCGACGCGGCCCTCCGCGGTTCTTCCCGTCGGCGTCCAAGCCCCGACGGCCTCCCGCGCCTCCCGCTGCTCCCGGCGCCTCCCGCTGCTCCCGGCGCCTCCCGCGCGCTCGCGGCTCCCGGCTCCCGGCGGATCTCCCTCCAGTCCGGCGACCCCTCTCCGGCGGCCCGCGGCTCATCCCGGCGGATCTCCTCCTCTCCCGTCGCGTCGCTACCCGTCGCCGGCCCTCCACTGCGCGCGACGACCCTCCCGCACGGAACTCTCCAGACGCCGTCTCCTCCTGTCCCAGCGCCAACCCTCCGTCCCAGCGCCGGCCCTCCCGTCCCGGTTCCTCCCGCGCTGGTTCCTCCTCCGGCGGCCCTCCTCTACGCGCGCCCTCCCGGCCCTCCCCGGATTTTCTGGCCTGATCTGGCGATTTCCGGCCAGATTCGGCAATTTCCGGCCAGATTCGGCGATTTCCGGCCGGATCCGGACAGATCCGGTCGGCTCCGGCCGGATCTAGGCTAATCCTGCCAGATCCGGCGATTTTCGGCCCGATCCGGACTGCGCGCACCTCCGCTGCAATCCCGCTGCAACATCGCCTCCCTGCTGCTCAACTGCTCCCTCCATGTCGGGCTCTTCCTGCTTACTGCGACGCTCCTGCCTCAATCGATGGCCTCCGCCAGTGCGGTTTTCCCGGCGCTCCGACGACCGGCACCGCCAGTGCGGCTTTCCTGGCGCCTCCTGCGGCTTCCCCGCCTCGCCGGCATCTCCCGACGTCTCCCGGCAGCCGCTTCTCTATCCGCCGGCACGCCCATTCGCTGGCGTAGCAGCTCGACCACCTAGGATTCGGGCCCCGTTGGCGTTGCCAGATCCCGCAACGATTTATGCGGAGTCCCCGCCTCCCGTCGCCGGCCCCGCAAGTGCGGTTTTCCCGGTGCTAGATTGGATTTCTCGGCGTTTCATCGACCGGCCCCACTAGTGCGGCATTCCTGGCGTTCCGTCAACCGGCCGGTCTGAGTGGTCATCTGCTGCGCCCGCAACATCTTCCATCCATCATCCTGCGGGGGAGCTTCGATCGTGAGGGTGAGCAGCAACTTTTGCAGCTTTCTTTTTATTTCGTCATGTTTTGTCATCAAGCTGGGTATGTCCAGCTTGAGGGGGAGTGTTAGCGTCTGTTTTGTTGTTTTCTTTTCATTATGTGTCCAAGGTAGGTACACCTAGCTTGAGGGGGAGTGTTAGTCTGCATCCCACATCGGACTTGAGGTCCGGTGTGGTCTTTATTATTTATTATAAATACACCCCAAGGGCTCCTTAGGAGAGACACCTTGGGGGTTCAGGTTCCTCTCTTTTATTCCTCTACACATAACATTAAGTGCATGAACTCAAACATTACAAAAGGGAAAACCTCTCCTTCCCCAATCACTCGGATTACCCCTCCATGTGAAGGGCATCCATGAAGAAGGGAATAAAAAGACATTACAAAAATAAAAAGAAAGAAAAGAGGGGAAAGGAAGAACGAAAAATTTCTCCTCCAGAATCCTTCCACCGAAAGTTGTCTTCTGTTCTGCCCACCAGACCCCCGAAACTCGTCAAGGTCTCTTCTTAAAAGTTGTTCAAAATTGATTTGGCTATCAACTCCCAAAATTTCAATGAGATTGGACACGTGTAGAAAAAGTTATACTCGAATTAATGAAGTGAACTTTTTCTTCCTGAGGTGACACTTCAACTTCCCCTTTTTGGTTGCATGCAATGGATGCCTTAATGACCGAATTTCTTCATCAAATTTAATAGAAGCATGCGGCTCGGAGTCCTCTTTCTATTCCAGCTGGAATCACCTCATTTGGACAAATGTAGGCCGAGATATGACTCATTAATTAAGGTGGGGTCCATTCTGTCGGTCAGAAAACTTTTTCCACTTGATGAATTTTTATGGGTCATTGTGTGTCGAATTGGACCTTGGTCCAGAAGACAAAGTTGAAGCCCACGAGCATGGAAAACCTACAAAAAAGGAATCACGCAATTTGGATCAAAAATGTAAAAGATATGCCCGAAATACAGAAGCTCTATAAAACTGCTAAATTTTCAGAATTAACCAATTTCCACAATTAAGCTCATAATTCACCAAAACACTAAATTAGCTCAAATTGATTAATTGGTAGGGGTTACATCATTAAAACACATGAAAAATAATGAAAATATTATCTCTATCACAACATCTTTTATTAATTGAATTTTCTTATAATAACAATTTCCATTCCAATATATAGATAACACCTTTTGAGGCATTATATGGAAAAAAATGTCGGACTCCAGCATGCTAGGACAAAGATGGTGGGGCCAAAACCGGTAAAAGAAATGGTCGAAAAGGTAAAGATGATTCAAAAGCACATGAGGGCAGCTCAACGCAGGCAGAAGAGTTATGCAAATAACAAAAGGAAAGACCATTCATTTGAGGTACGTAATCATGTCTTTCTTAAAATATCTTTATGGAAAGGTGTTATGCAATTTGGTAAAAATGGAAAGTTAAGTCTGCAATTTATTAAACCGTATGAAATTCTAGAAAAAGTGGGATCGGGTGCTTACCGAGTAGCTTTGCCTCTGAATTTATCTAGTACATGATGTGTATCATATTTTGATGTTAAGGAAATATGTACATGATGTCTCTCATGTTTTGAGCCCTAAGGTAGCACAGTTGGAAGAAAATCTTTCTTATAAGGAAATTAAAAGCATATTCTAGATCACAAAGGCTATGAGGGAAAAAATATCACTATTTGTTAAGTGGTGAATAAAATTACGAGGACGCACTTTTATTGAGGGGGGAATGTGACCCCAGGCAATGCTAATGATAAATCAATTTCATTTCTTCTTAATATTCATGATTAGATTTTATGGATTCAAATTCATTGCAATAATTTTATATGATTTTCAAATCGAAGAAAGAAATAGTTTTATTCTAATTACAGTGTTTTCCATATATTATATGGTTTTATTTAAAAGTTAAATTTCTAAATTTTAGAAATTGAATTTGATAAAATGGAATTAATTTTGATATCAACATATATATATATATATATATATATATATTAAATGTTTGGAGGTACAATTACATTCAAACACACATACCACACACACAGGTCGGAGAGGCAGGTCATAGCCCCTCACCTCCAAAGGGGATAACCCACCCATCAAACCTTATTTATTTATTACATGACCCATAGGCCCAGTGGGCATGGAGCCCATAACATGGCTCGAAAGCTCAGTGCAGCGTCATGCCAGCATCACCAAGTTTGTCTATATCAAGTCTGCGCCACCGTCTGCCTGTGTCATCTGTCACCAAGTCCATAGTGAAAAATACCGATTTTTATAAAAACCACCATTTCTTTTCAAATATTTACAAAGTCTCATTATGTTTTGGATTGGTTTTAAAGCAACATTAGTTCCATTTGATTAAACATAATCCAATTAATTTCATAAAAATCAACATTATGCTTGATTTTGGTATAAATTCGATTTTAGGCTTAAAAACACATTTTTCAAAAAAACTGTTTTTCGTTACTTTTTGCGAACTTGTATTTAAAGTAATTTTTGCCACTTTTGGAAATTAAATCTGATAAAACCCAAGGATCGGCTACTTGTATATTACCAAATAGAAACAGAATTACAGGCAAAGCAAGGGAGAAGAAACGAGGAAGAAGGGTGAAGGAGAAAGGAGAAGCTAGGAGGCACCTAGCACTCTTGCCCAAGCCTCTTGGTTGATCCACCTAAATAGGCTCAATATTCTTCTCTCCATCCCCCCCACTTCGAGCTCCCCAACCCCCTTTATAATAACCTGAATTCCTAATTAGTTACTACGTGGGACCCCCATAATATCCCCCCCAACAAACAGCTCACCTAGCTGTAGCTAGCTGGCTTCCCATGGTGTACGTCTCCCCCTTTCTAGAATCTTCCTTTGGCCAGATATCTATCACTCCCCCACCACAAAATCAGTCTTGTCATCAAGACTGAGGAGAAAAAACTATTGCAATGCATCCCTTCAACACAAACTCTCCAAGCAATTTTCCAAACAGTCCTCCCAAATTTATGGTCCCGTAGAAACTGAGTGTGCACCCTCTTAGCACATACTCCCCAAACAATCTCCCAAATGGTTTGTCGTGCGTTGTGGCCATGTAAAAGTTCAGCCAATGCGGGATACTGTATCTGCTCATGAAAATATAAGTTTGCCTGATTGTTCCAACTTCCCGAGTCCCTTGCAGCGATCACAGGTAAGCGAGCGACTAGTATATGATCCTTCACAGTGCCAGTCGGCATTGACATCCAATTTGGGTTCCACTTTTGTGCGTCTAGGGCACTGATGTCATCAAAACGTAGGCTGGATTCCTTGGTAACCAGGGATGGTCATTGGTCACCCTATTGCAGTCCCATCGCTTGGCAGAACATTCCCAAAGCTGGTATTGATGGGGGACGATCCGGGTACAGGGTCTCTCCCTTCGTAACTTGGACGTGGACAACAAAAATAGTCGGCATTGCAGCAATCCACGCAGGTGCAGTTGTTTCGCCCGTCGCCGCGGAGTGCGCCAGACCGAACACAGCAACAACATTGATTCCTAATACCCGCGTTTCTCCAACACTTTCGTCAGACGCCGCGAGAGGTCCGTCAAGCGAGGCGGGTAACAGAGCAGGCAAAATGGCCCTGTCACCCTCATCCATTTGCTGAGGTTGTCCAAGTGACGTGTAAGTGATTGCTTCCTCCTTTGTCAAAACGTCGACCAGTGTCGTCGTAGGTGATAGTTGGGCTTGATTCGGTTAAGGCAGTGGCGTCATGTCACGTGGAAGACAATTGTTGAAGGCCGAAAAATCATGTTGTCGAGCGGCCCAGCGCGCGTTGGGCCCATGCAACTCTATAGCACCAAATTGAGCGGATTTTACCTCAGGCAGCTCCATCGACAGTGGGGACTGTATTTCCGTGGACACTGCACCTCCCCTCGGCGACGAGCCCAAAGTAGAAATGTGTTCCATAATTCAGCTTCCTCTTGGCAATGAGGATCTCAGTTTTGCGCCCACATTTGTTGGCTTGATCGTAGCTCAGCATTGATCCGACATTGATCCGACGTAATTTTTGTAGCGAGTCCATCTCAATACGCCTGCTGCAATACTATTCCTACAGCGGATTCTTTCAAAACTCGAATCTTGTGGCACGCTTTCAGGTAAAATGCAATCACGCACCCCTGCGGCAAGGGGCAAACCAGTTATATGACAGAAGAAATCTGGTGTGATGGAAAAAATCTGGTCGTGCACGGTGCTGATAAAGAAACCGGCGATGTGCACCTCTATGGGAAGCGAGTCGTCAATGCATGCCTGACGCGAAAAGCAAGATGGTCGGGCGCGCCTCTGTCGAGCAACGCACCAGCAGTGCACGTCCCCTCTAGACGGGAGGAAACCGACAAAGAAGATCCCGCAGTTCGACTGCTCCTCTGGACAGAAGCCGACTCCGCAAAGGATGAAGACGACTGTGAGTGCCCACGTACGACGCGTCCGATCGTGAAGGGAATCGAGGCCGATGACGCGCGTCGGCGATGCGGCCTTCGTGGAGTGCGGCGTTTGGAGGCAGAGCAGTCGGGTACGTACCTACCGAGCAGTGTCGCGCCGGAAGAGTAATCGTCGTTCAACAGAGCGTCGTCGCCCGGGCGAATGAGAACAGTCGTGTTCGCCTCCTGCAGGAGAGGCGATCTAACCAAGAGCGTCTCCCCCGTAAAAATTCCCAGCACTATGGGGTTCATCCGATTGAGATGATATCCATCAGCGGTGCGCGCCGCCATTGGGCATGATGAATCCGGCGAACAGGAAGGAGATCCAGCAGTGCACCTCCTTTGAGGAGGTTCCGACAAAGGCCCGTCGATGCGTTCCGTGTCCAAGATGCGAACCGGCAGATTGAGCCAGGGCGAAGCTGGAGGAAGCTTCAGTGATCGTGGACGTCAGCACTAATCGAAATGATCGAACAATGTGCGGCGCCGAATGAAGCAGAGGAATGGCAATACTTCAACAAAAATGAAGCCGCGGAATTGACCGACAGGTCAGATAAAACCCGAGGATCGACTACTTGTATATTACCAAATAGAAACAGAATTACAAACGGAGCAAGGGAGAAGAAACGAGGAAGAAGGATGGAGTAAGGAGAAGTGAGGAGGCACCTAGCACTCCCACCCAAGCCTCTTGGTCGATCTCCCTAAACATGCTCAATACTCCTCTTTGCCCCCCCCCCCCACTTCAAGCTCCCCAACCTCCTTTATAATAACCTAAATTCCTAATTAGTTACTACGTGGAACCCCCATAATATTCCCCCAAAAAAACAGCTCACCCAGTTGTAGCCAGATGGCTTCCTAAGTTGTACGCCTCCCCCCTTTCTAGAATCTGACTTTGGCCAGGTATTTATCAGAATCCTATAAAATGGATTTCATCTTTGGAATAAGAAAGTTCAAATTTAGTGATGAGGTCCATTTCATTTTTTGTCATAATGAATGGTGATCATGGTAAAAAGTTGTCACCACGGTAAAGGGTAAAACGGGGTTAATTAAGGTTAAAACTAAGTAATAACATCACAAAATCTCATCTTATATCTTATTGGACGGAAGTATTCTGACCTTTATCACCATGAATAAGATTTTATATTATTTTAAAACTTTGAAAAATTACAAGAATGTCACTCTCCTCACTTATAAAAAGACACTCTCCTCTCTTATTCGCATATTTTAAGTCATTTAGCTTGACCAACCCCTACCAAAATACCTTCTCAGCATCCCTCCCCACATCCAAGATGTTCTGGTTTCATCAAAAAAAACAACCTAGAAGGCTTAAGGTGTAAGTCAACTGAGGTTTTTCAAAGAAAATGTATAACTCTTAACAGAGTGTTTTCATGTTTATTTCTTCTTCCACCTCCTTCAAATCTTCTATAACTATATTGATATGATAACATTAATATCTTTCATATACTGAAATGTTATTATGTTGATGGCACGACCTTTTTCATCACTTTTTCCATCCTATAGGAAATAAAAACGTTGTTTGTGCATACGTGTGGACTACCACCTCCACGAAGCGATGTGTTTCGTTTTTCATCACCGCTTCACAATGCTAATTATTATGATGGATTTAATGAATATATATGATATTTATGACATAATTATAATTCTGGAAAGATAAGATATTACTCACCTTCTTACTCTTCCATCCGTTGGAAAATGATAGTGTCGCTCGTACGTACATGTGAACTACCACCTTCACGAAACGATATGATTTATTTTTCATGTTCGTCTTTCATGGTTGGTTCTAAAATTGTATTTAATGAATAAACATGATAATTATGTCATGACTAAAATTTTGGAGATGATGGAACCATGACCTCTTTAACCATAGTCAACCTACCAAAGTTGTTTTGGGATTATGAACTGAACGTCCTTAAAATATCCAACATGAACTTAATCGATTTAGTAACTATATATGACATGGTAATAAATGAAATAAAAGGGATTATGATAAGAGAATAAGCCTAAAAGGGGTTCTTAAGTAAGTAAATAATTAATATAAGTTTATTATACAAGAGTTAGAAAAACGTACATGGCGAGTCGGACTCAAAGTAAGAGATTTTTATTTAAAACATTGTTTTAAATGTTTAAAACTCTTTTTCCTTCATATTCATGTTCTTCAAAATGTTTCAATAATGTTATTTTATATACTCCAATAATTATTTAAAGCCATTTTCTGCTATTTCTGACTTTTTACGAAGGTTTTAAAAAGATAGTCTTTTTAACGTTTTTCATACGAATCACTTTTGACACTTTTTACCAAAGTGCAAAAGAATATTTTTTTAAACGTATACAGCTTGATCGTCTTTTCTTGTCATCATGGTTGTCGTTCTTTAAAAAGCTTTATCTACAAGTTTTCATGGTTTTTCAAAGAATATTTTATTTCCTATTCTTCTGGGAATTTTTTGTTTTAAGAATTTTTAAAGGAAAAGGAATTTTTATTCTTATTTTTACATGAAGCCTGAAAGTGCTTTTGCATATGTGTTAAACAGAATATTTTATGATATTTTATGATGGAAATGAAAACTTTTGTGTTATATATGTTATGATCTTTGGACATTGTTTATGATAACGGGTGGGTCCACTCTTCAATGCACTGGGTAATGATTTTGTTATCCGGAGAATTATGTTGGAATTAATCGAATATGTTATTCCATTTGTAAGGGTTCTTATAAGGGTTCTATGAAGATGATGTCTTAAGACACCTACATTACTTTTCTATGCATGCAGGAGTTTTTATCGAAATTTTTTAATTTCACAATGTAAGCAAACAAGCTTTGTTTTAAGGAAGTTTATGACCCCTTTTAAGGGTGAAAGGTATGTTTTTCAACAAAAGGTTTTTTATGGGTTCTCATGTTTTCTAAGAAACTCTCATGATTATGATTTTGCCTTCATTCTTGCTTACAAAATGTTTTATGAAAAACTTTGGGCAATAAAACTGATTTTATGAGTAAGTAAACGAATATTTGAGCTCAAAGTTTATTATGTAGAAGGGCAAAATTTCTTATGGATTTCCTAGTTTTTCAAATAGGCAAACGAGTTCCTTTCCTTTTTATATCCTTTGTTGGGCTTTTTATGCTCATCTCAAGTTTTCAAATGTTTTTCCCAGGGCCTAAGGATGAGTAGGAACTATAACAAGGACTATCTTTCAGCTATGAAAATTCATCTTAAAAGAAAAGTTTAAATTTAAAAAACCTGTTTTTGTAGAAAAAATAGATATTTAGTGGAAGTGGCAACTTTGTTTTGTAAGGATTTGATATGTAATAGTTTAACCTAATTCTCTAAAACTCTAAACCTAAAAGATCATGAGAATGTAAGAAAATTCAATTCTTGTTATTAAACTCATAATTATGGGTTGTTAAAGACACGGGTCATTATAGGAGGAGACACCGACGTCGATTCCGCAAGGTCAATTTCGCGAAGTCAGGTACGCGGTGGAGGCATACGCGAAGTCAAGGTCAGATCGCGCGGGGGGGGGGGGGGTTGTGCGAAGGCAGCACGCGAGGGAGCACCGCGTGGTGGAGTATGTGGTTCGCAAGGTGTAGTACACGGTGCGCGAGGTGAGTACGCGGTGAAGAGTGCACTGTGTGGTTTCTTCGCATAAGTCGAATTCAGGCACATAGTTTCGCATGAAGATCTCAAGTGGGTATTATAGAGATCAAAGAGTACATCTGGGATTCGTGAGTGATCCAGAAGTAGAAGAGGAGAGCCACAGAGGATTCCATTGACTTGTCTGGTTTGGTTAAGCAGCAAAGATTTTAAGGAATGAGAGAGAGTATCCTTTGATATATTTGGACATGGAAGAGGACTAAGAAAAATAGGACAATTCCAGTGCGGAATTATCTTCATCCGAGGAAGTTGTGTTGGTGCTATAAAAGAGTGGAATACACGAACTCAAATCTCACATTGAAGAGTTGATCTAATCTGGCATTAAAGGATAGTGTAGCAGGAAGAAGAACAATAAAGCATCAAATCAAGAGTCATGATACAAGCAGAGTCTCGTGCTAGACAGAGACAGACCATCACATCCATTATTTGTTGAAGAGACCTGTGAGTATAAACTGTGGAAGATCCTTCATCGAAGCAATGCGTAGAGGTGAGGAAGAGGCAATGCACCTTGGGTGAAGAGTGACCGAACCCAAAAGCTTGTAAAAGCAATGAGTCTAACACGAAGTGACCGTGACATAAACAATTGTAATCCACCAAACTAGTGAAGCACAGTGGATTCTGGTACGATCGACACATCATCGGCATATGCTCTTCGGACTAAGTAAAATCATTGTGTTATGTGCATGTTTTACTTTACTATTTATTTAATCATTATTCGGTGAGGTTGTGAGAAAGTGTAATCGAACAACATGTTGAACACAGTTCCTGCCAACGTGAGAACAAGATCCTAAAAAACGTTAAATAGATTATCAATCACCATGATTCACCCCCTCTCACAGTCCAACAAATTTTATTTTATCTTATCTTATCTTATCTTATTTTTCAGTCCAACTGAAGCAAGCATGTTGAATATACTTTAGATGTTTTTTTATTTATAATACAAACAGAGCCTTTATAGAAAATTCTCGCTTATGGCGGAGGGAGGCCAAAAAAACATGACATCAAATGAAAATCTAAAGCTCAAAATGAAGTTGAAAGCAACAGTCCTTTAAGTTAAAAGGCAATATCACAGTTAAAAAGCAATATCTTCAATTAGAAAACGAAGCTTGACAACAAAATTTTTGGTGACGGATAATTGATTGTGACCAGATTTCTTTTCTACTGTTATTTTGAATTGGATTCCCAATATGGGCTAAATTCAATTGTTTTTTAACACATTAACAAAAAAAAAATCAATTTTTCATTTCGGTTAGATGATACCTTCCCATGATATTTATCCATTCCATTATAAAAACAAAATATTTCATGATAAAATAAAATTCAAAAGAAAAATAATAATAATAACCCCTAAAATAGCAAAGACTGGAGTATCAAAAGTACAACCTCATGGAACCAGATTTCATGTTCTCAGTGCCCCAGATAGCCCTATCTACAATTAAAATTTTGATGCCAAGGGTTTTAAGCACAAAGTTTTTTGTTGAACTAAAGATCCCTTCAAAAGTGTATATAATGAAACACGCTTATAAAACGTTGGTAATATATAATTTGAAGGGCACGATGAAGCAAAGTCAGGCATCATTTCAGAGCCCTCTAAATCATTCTGTATTAAATTATTAGTTTTGCAGTACACTTTTGCTTCTAAATTTGATAGGTAAACCCACATCAGATGGTCATCTCTAAGCATAATGTCACCACCAGGCTGAAGTTAATATCAAAATAACACTACTGAGTTAAACTCCCAACTTATCTATCGGACAGCAGAAGGCATACCATCCATCCCACCCTTATGCTTGCCTAGTGGTTGCCTCAAGCGGAATGGAGGGGTGTGAATTGAAATTTTTCAAAAATAAAGAATACAAAATGAATTCAAGAACAAAGCACACAGGATTTAGTGGTTCAGGTACACCAAGTCCCTACACCCATTGTCTTCATGAAAACCCCTATGCCAAAAGTTCCACTATTAAACCTAATTCAAAAGATAGGATTCCTGACTTTTCCAAAGTAAATTCACAGCCCAAAACTGTCCACTATACCAAAGTCGCAACGGATCTACAAACACATTGTCTATTGCATGGAAGGCAAAACCTTGAAAATGGTGAAGATGCTAAAAACCCAAGCATTCCTCCCCTAAAGTCCTTGAAAATCTAACCGTTGAAGTAGTCTCCAAAAAAATTAGGGACCTCCTCAAATAATATCTTATTCAAGACAGTTGGTTTTGTTAGAGAATCAGCTACAAAATACTTGCCATCCAGCTAAACGATTCTTGAGATGGTTTTCAAATTGCTGATAAGTAATCAAAATCAGAAGCCCGACACCTTGTTTTTCAATTGCCCAAAATTCAAACAGTGACTTGATTTCAGCAATCAGGAAGCTATTTTCCACGGATTTTCAAGCCATGTTCATTAAAATCAGCTCGATTTTCCAACATTCAGCTTCCCAGATGAATCAGCCACTGGTTTCCTTAAACTGAACTTGACAACTCTCAAATTGAATACTTGATCTTTAAGCATTGGCTTCTAGATTGGTGAATTTCTGAACTTTTCTCATATGAAGTTGATGTTTGTCATTGGCTTTCCAGATGCTAGCTTATCGGTCACCCGAAAATATATGTATCAAATACTCAACTGTTACTTTGTTCAAAATCACATCAGCTACGCAACCAACTAACCTAAAACATGCCCAGCTAGCATCCGATTCAACTAAACTTCGAATTTCTTTACGTTTCATAAAAATACACACACAAGCACAAAAATTCGATAGTTTTCTTCATGCACACTGAAAGAACTTGTCAAATACTTGACTGCATGTTTTGTGATTGTCAAAATCAAAAAACTGAAGAGCCAAGGAGCCCAGCACCTTGGAGACTAATATGGATTTGATTGACAACAAAATATTCTTAATTTGTTGCTTTAGACGGGAAGGTTATAAACTCCCAAATATTGCACCATCAAAAACATTTTTCATCACACTGCAAAAAAAAAATACCACACGATGAAAAATTAAAGTCTGGGTCGGGTGATAAATTGAGCTTTCTTTTATAATAATAATAGAGTATCTCACAATTTACGGTGATATGGCGATCCATTAGTATTTGTAGAGATCCTTCCGCTCTGAAATTAAAAACAAATCAATTCATTAGATGGTAAAACACACACCGTCGCATTTTAGCCAATCAAAACAAACCTACCTGATCCCGAAACTCATCGAAGATAGCCGCATCAATAGAATTGCTGGCAGTGTGTCCACTTCCAAGTGCATTTGTATCCAAAGAACTCCCATTAGACAGTGCCGCGCCCGCTGCACGGCCATTTGCTGGTGCGTGGTCGCCCTCCGGCGTTCTCTTTCTTCCAAATTTAGCATCATAAGAATACTTAAACTCCTAGAAACCGAATAAATTGTAGCCAGCGTTATTTCAAAAATATTCAACAAAACCGCACTCGTATCACTGCTTTCAGAGATGCACAAGGCCAAACTGCTCGTGGATCTCATTGGATATGAGAAATAGGCGCAAATAAAAAAAAGGTTTCGTGAGAACCATAAAAAACAAGGTGACTCCAGACCCTGAAAGTCCACCGAGTGAGGGAAGGTTCGTCAGACATTGAAGATTATTTGTAGGCGAGGAAAAAACGAAATGAAAGATCAGCAGAAGATATTCGTTCCGTCCCTCCCTCCTCCCTTTTCGTGCCCGTTTCACGATTCTGCCGAGGAGCGTTTAGCGCAGCGTGAAGGCATGCGAGTAAAATGCAAAGTATGTGGCATCGATTCGTAGGATTCTTCCATTGGGTGGAAACCATAGAAAATGATGCGAAGGAAGGTGGCGGGGTGAGCTGTACTGACCAGCCATGGGGTGTGCCGGGGCAAAGGAGTTTTATATATATATATATAAGTTTGTTTAAAAAAATTAATAAAATAATCATAAATTGAGTTTTTTTTTAAGAACTGGGTTAGAAATACGTGAAGGTGCTTCACTCCTTTGGTATTTTTTTCACCCGGGTCAAAGGCGCGAAGGGACTTCACGCCTTTGCCAGAAATATTTGGTAAAAGCATAAGGGGCGTAATGACTTTTTCAAAAAAAAAAAAATCAATTAATAAATTATATGTGTGTGTTTAAAATATTCTTTTTATTTTTATTTTGTTATATATATATATATATACAAATAAACATGATTATTATGATTATAATTAATTGTATAGTGCCATTATTATTAATAATTAAATTTTCTATATTGCTAATTTAATTGAAATTTAATTTACATCATTATTAATATTTATTATTTTAAATATTGTAAATATTTATTAATAGAATTGTTATTTATTAATAATGTAATTACTAATATTTAATTATTATAACATAATTAATAATAATTAATAATAATTTAATTGATAATATAATACTTAATTAGAATTATGCCCATTAATTTTTTGAAGTGCAGATGTTATATTTTTAAGCAATAAAGTTTGTGACGTGTAAATTAACTTTTGTTTATTATATGTATGAAATTGTTTTTATTTTCAGTTGTTTTTTATATGTTTAGTCAGTCTGTTAGATTTCGTTTAGATTGCATTTATAATTTATGATTTATATGCTTTCAAACTCACCTACATGAAACATAATAATGCTTCAAGTGAGTGACTTCGAAAGCCTGTGAATTATAAAGTATAAATACAATCTAAATAAAATTTGACACACTTGCTAAACATATAAAAAATAATTGAAAATAAAAAAAAACATAAAAACTTTTAATGAAAAGTAATTTTAATAGCACAAAATATTGTTGTTTTAAAACATTGCATTTGTATTTATAAATTTCATTGACATTCCTTTTATTTTCAATTATTTTTTATATGTTTAGTCAATGTTCAAAATTTCATTTAGATTTTAGTTATACTATATTTTATGTGCATATATTTTTTAATGTGTAAATATTATGTTTTTAATCGTTAATGTTTATGTCATCTAAATTAATTTTAGTTTATTACATTTATGAAAAAATTTTATTTTCAATTATTTTTTTAGATGTTTAGACTGTGTTTTAAGTTTTAATTAGATTGTTTTTATAGTTTATATTTTACAATCTTTTAAAGTTACATACTTGAAATTTAATAAGTTTTCCTATGTCTCAAGTAGTCAACTTTTAAAGCTTATAAAATTTAAACTATAAATACAATATAAATGTAAATTAAAACATAAATTAAATATATAAAAAATATTTGAAAGTAAAAAGAATTTCATCAATATAATAGACATACCATAATATAGATGATAGGAAACATTGTTGTTTCAAATCTTTTAAGTCGACAAAAAACATATAAATGAATGGGTACAATCATTGTCTATGATGAGATCTTGTCCCACGTTTTGATGTGTGAATGAGATATTGATATCGAGATCGCTGACCACTGTGTTGGGGTGGACTGTGATAAGCTGGAGGGGATCTTCCTAAGGTGCTGAAAGCTTGAGTGTGTGATGCTCTGTCTGCGAATCATCAGGAGGAGGTGTCATTGGGTTGTTGTGATGTGCACCTGATCCTTCTCCCACTGCATAAGTGGAAGGACCTGTCACCATCTAAGGAGGGAATCATACGACCCGTAAAGGGTCGGTCATGAAAGATGGAGGCATGAAAAATGACTCCCAATACGAGCTCAGATCATCTATACTCGGTGAAAACTATGGATATGTTGACAACGTAAATGGATCTCATGTCTATTGGTGCACATCCGCAATCGGATTAGGCTGGACTGCTAGAGGTGTGACCTCTTCCTGTAGAACAGGTGAGACCTCTTGTGCAGCATGGCGTGGTCTACGTCGTCATCGTCACAGCCCATCAACATCAGCAACTGCTAAATGTGGTTCCTAGGTAGGAACCTCCTATCCCTGGGCAGGAACATCATTTCCCTAAGGTGGACGATCAAAGATACTATCGTGTATAACACAATACGCTGACATCATCTCATGCACTGCAGCATGGTATACTGCTTGGCTAAAAACGTTGCCCTCCTCCAGATTAGGCATGTGGATAATACACTCTAGTCGAGTAAATTGTAAAGAGATTCAAATTGAATTAAAAAAATGCACAACAAACAAACTAATGTAAATTTATTGACTTACTAAATCCTGGAGCTCTCTATCGTGTTATGTAAGATACAATATAAACTTCAGTTTATACCATGGTTCATACTTGAGCTGTTGTGATAGATGGAATCACATCATACACATGCCTCAGTGTGAAATGATGCATGTCTATCCTAGAGGTCGAGATACTAAGCATGTTGTCAGTGTCAATCGACATTCTGCCCCCCCCCCCTTAGCTTCACAGAATGAAGTGTTGTCGACTGTCTGGGTGGAAATGGAATACATTGAACAAATCCAAACTGGCACATCACTACTAGAAACTGGACCTATATCAACGATTTTGGCCAAACCGTTGGTATAGGTACCATAAAATGACTGTACACCAACAGTTTAGAAAAACCATTGGTACAACTTCAATAAAATGAACCTATACCCTGGTTTTGCAAAAATTGTAGGTATATGTGATGGTAATACCAACGGTTTGGCTAAAACTGTTGGTATAACCTCTATTTAATGACCATATACCAACGGTTTTTCCAAAACCATTGGTCTAGGTCCCAAAATTCAAAATACCCATACCAACGGTTTGGAAAACCATTGGTATAGGTATTTTGATTTTTAACAAATTATTTTATCAAATAACATTGAATACATCAATAATTAATTTACTTATAAATATACACATACGTATTTATCATATTATGTTTCAAAAAAAACATTGTAGTTTAGTGGTTAGGTCGTTGAGATATAAATCAGAGGTATGGGGATAAAAAACAGCCGAGTTTTTTTTGAATTACTTATACCAACGGTTTTCAAAACCATTGGTATAAGTATTTCATATTACCTATACCAACGGTTTGTAAACTATTGGTATAATTCACCTATAAACCATTAGTATAGGTCTATACCGATGTCAGACAAGCCAACGACCACCCAAACCATTGGTATAACCTATACCAACGGTTTTGGGACCTATACCAACAATTCCAAGCCATTGGTATATACTTCTTTTTCAATAGTGCATGACTCTATCAGGCTGGTGTCACTCAACAATATGAAAGTGAACAAGAGACACTACGACCATAGCATCGTGAAGCCCATCAATGCAGTATGTGGAGATCTGGTCTAATGAGCCCAGTATGATATCTATGAAATTTGTAAATAACATGTAACATTTGTTAAAATATTTTGTTACTAATTTCTAAAAATGATAATATTATGAAATTGATCAATAAAGGAATGTACATACTAACATCAGTGGGTGGTAGACTATCCAACATGAGATGGTATGAACCCAATTTGTGTCTCAGGGTCCTGAAAAACCGGTGTGCCCAACTCCACCTACAATGTATAATATTGAAAGTGATAAATAACAAGTAATAGAGTATAATAACTCATATTAGCATCTGAAAAAAATAAAGACGAGTGATCATATCAGCATCTACGTGAAGCATCACACAACACATCTATATGAAGTTTAGGACTAGAAACAATAGGGGCTAGGGGGGATGTGCTCTCATGCTCTATCTGAACGAGGATGACACATCCCCCTAGATCACTATGATATAATCGACATGTCATGCATAATACTTTGTATGTGTATACTAAGCATGCAGAAGCCCAACTGTATCTCCCAGTATGATCAAAGTTATCCAGTAGCCCCAAATACATCATGTGGACGTGCATACAAGAGTGATCAGCACACAATGTCCCTCCAATAAGCCACAAGATATATGCATGAGCGTGATGCTAACGACACGTGACAGTCTGCTCGTCAACATCAATGGGTAAATGTGTGAAGTGTATGTCCATCCAACTCATTGACAAAGAACCTCCATCTACAGCAGCATCATCCTCCATAATGTTGAGACTAGGCAATCATTGTATAAGACCAGTCTAGTCTCCACAGGTGGGTCCTATAACTAAGAACATAGGTAGAAAAACTAAGCATAACTGCCACATCCTCAAGGGTGATGGTCATCACTCTTTTGGGCAAGTGGAATGTGTGTCTCAGGGATCTATCTCCCGGTGAGGGTAGTAAGGAGGTTGTGATGTTCCAACCCTGGAGCCATTAAACAATGCCCTGAGCTGGTGGGTCACATGGACTCAAGAACACCTCCCCGTACATTAGAGGCTACTGACTAGCAATGAGGGTCCAAGGTGGTACAATGGAGATACTATACCCTCATGATCAGAGTCATACAATGGTGAAATATATAGATAAATAGAGGAAGCATAATATCAACTAGAAGTGGAAGGTAAAACATCTAAATGTAATAAATAACCAACATCAATAATATCCACCATCATATATAAAATGATGTAATGTCACGTATCTATCAAAAGAAAATAGGCAAACATGGAAGCAAACATGCAATACGATACATGCATCAAAAGAAAAAAAAGACCATAATGTCTATCTCTAATAGCATCACGAGCCATATCTTGGTATTGTGTTTCCCCACTCCCATGAAATAATCATCCAAGCATCAAAAACTGGGTGCTTTTCCTTATCCCTACTTGCATCCACATAATCTGTCTGGGTACCATCGACGACCTAGATAGGGTGTGAGATAAACTCAGTAGATCACCAACAATGGTGTATATAAATATCCACTCAATGCATATAATATAAGTAGTGTGCTAATATAAATAATGGTGAGTAATAATAAAAGCTGTAAAGGGGTCAGCTCTGGTTCCTGAAGGATACCAGGCAGACACTACCTGCTTTGGCTTAAGTCGGATGATCTCTAAACAGGTAACCATGGGTATACATATATATAGCCTATATATGTAGTGACATCTATAGAAATATGTATGGATATTTCTACTAGTCTGGACTCGAGGCCTAACTCAGGCATCTATGGGTAGTATCATAAGTTTCTCAAGACCAATCTCATAATAGTAGGGACATCATGCCCGTGTATCCTAACAGAAGGGATGTCATGCTCGTGTATCATATCAATAGGGTCGCCATGCCCATTATCATAATCCATAAGGGTCACCATACCCATTAATCATACTTCATAAGGGTCTCCATCCCCATTCATTATAATTCATAAGAGTCATCATTCCCATTCATTATAAACTATAGGGGTTGTAATGCCCAAGAAACACAAGTGTATGGGATGCCATGCCCAAGTATCATAAAAGTAGGGATTCCATGGTCGTATTTCATAAACTAGAAGGGACACCATGCCCTTATATCATAAACCAAAAGGGATTTCATGCCTACATATCATAATAGTAGTAAGCAGTCAAAGGCTTTAGTAAGAGTCAACAGATAATTCATAGTTCATTAACATTCCTTATTAATAAGGGCATAACCATTGTTCTATTTAAACACATTATGTGGTCATACCACTCACCTTTCATTTAATCTAGTGCATTCTGATAAGTGTGTTAGTTGTGTTACACCACTACAATTATCCATTATCATTTATGATATCACATTTTAGAATTCGAACCAAACACACCGATGGGTGTTTTGGTTATATGACAATGGAGGTCAGATAGGCATATAAGGGGTGAACCTAAAGGGGTGACACATGTTGAGTTTGATGACCTCAAAACTCTCTTGGGATCTAATAGAGTCATTAGGTTCCAGAATAGGGCACCCAATTGAAGGCAGATTCATTTTAGGGGCAATGCTCGGTGAAACCGGCATGTGGCACAACAACGTATAATATAAAGCATCAAGAATTTGAGAATAAAGACTAGAAAACCTAACTTATTCCCATGGAGGAACACTCATCTGGTATTGGCCTCTGGTTTGGTCTAGATTGGAATAAAATAACAAAACAGACGAATGCCTTGAAAATAGGGCATGAGAGCCTACACCAAAATAACATCATCGAGAGAAAGACAAATGATGTACGAAGCCTGAGGAGCGGAGAACATACCAATGGATATCCAATGAGATGATCAGAAGTCGGATTATATTTTGAAGGATGAAACAACACCAAATCCTAGATTAATCTTGAGGAGAGATCCCTACATGAAGAAATGGATAGTTGTCTGCTGGAATAAGAAAAGAAGAAGGGTTAAAATATATAAACCCTTAAGGGAAAAATGACAATTTTACCCAACTTATAGGGGTCACATGGTTTGGCCGCACGGTTGGCCAAACTATGTGCCAATCGTGCTCCATAAACTATCCAAGGAGGGAACTCACACGGTTCATGCATAGGGTTTGGAAAACCATGTGAAAATAGTGATTTTTGGCTCTATTAAAAACCACAGAGCCCACATGGGTGTGTGGCCTAGGTTGCACAGTTTCATCAAACTGTGCGGCCCACTTCTTCTCCCCAAAGCACCCCGTACGATTAGGAGATACTGTGAGGACTAGGCAACACAGTTTCTATCAACAGTGTGGACAAGTTGTTTCTTCCACAAATTGGGGATCTAGGCTCCGAACAATCCCTAGACACCCTTGTTTCCTCCATAACCTCAATAGGAATTCATATTAGGCTCAAACTAATGAATTAAACTGAAATTTAAAAGGTTTTCACCACATAGAAAAGTTGAGTTCTTACAGTCTCCCCCCTTAAAGGAACTCATCCATGAGTTGCCCTTCCAAGGGTGGTAGAATGATGTCTGAGAATAACTCTGGCTACTGAGCATGTACGTTGGCCTCCTACTCCCAAGTCTTGTCTTGTATACTACCATGTTTCCATAACATCCACACTAATGGGACAAAACGACCTCAGAGAGCCTTCATGCTCCAGTCAATGATATGAATGAGATACTTCTTAAAAGAAGCATCATTATCTAATTTAACATTATCATGATCAAAAGTATGAGGTGGGTCGACATGATAATGATGAATCTATGAAACATGGAAGACGTCGTGCATGACATAGTACCTATGAGGTAATAACAACTGATAGGCTATCGACCTAACTCTATATAAGATCTCAAAAGGCCTGGTAAAGTGAGGCAACAACTTCCATTGCCTTCTTATCCATCTATGCCCAAGTCTGGGTGATACCCGCAAGAAAACATGATCCCCGACCCAGAACTATAAAGGTCATTTACGATGATTGACAAAAGATTTATATCTAGACCGAGTAATATCTATACATTTTCTAATCAATTGCACCTACTCCGAAGTATCCTATGCAAAACGAGGACCTAGTAGTAGTGCCTCTCCTACCTCTAACCAGCACAGGGGTGAACTACATGACCTACCATATAATGCTTCATAAAGATCCATCTGAATTGTCATCTGGAAGCTATTATTATAGGAAAATTTAATAAGAGGGATATGCTTCTCCCAATAACCATTTAAAGCAATAATGCATGCTCGTAGAATGTCCTCCAACACCTATATAGTCTATTCTGACTAACCATCAGTTTGGGGGTGAAAAGTTTCACTTAGATGCACCTATATACCCAAAGATTTCTATAACCCCTACTAGAACCTTGATGTGAAACAAGCATCCCTATTTGAAATGATAGTACGAGTGATCCCATGTATCCATATAATCTCATGGAAATACAGTCTTCCCAGCTCATCAACTGAGAAAGCCTCCCAGATAGGAAGTAAGTGAGCTACCATTGTCATTTGATCCATGACTACCCAAGCTGCATCACTACCTCGAGGCGACCTTAGAAATCCAACCACAAAATTCATCGTGATGTTATCCCATTTCCATTTTAGGATCGGTCGCGGATGTAACAAGCCAGTGGGCCACTTGTGTTCTGCCCTCACCTACTGATAGGTGGAACACCTAGCGACAAAACCTACAATCTAATGTTTCATCCCATACCACCAATACTGTCAGCGCATATCACGATACATTTTGGAGATACTTGGGTGCACTGCCCACTAAGAAGCATGATAATCCCACATCAGATCCTCTTTTATGTATGTAGGAACCCAAATATTCTCATTTACATGTATGATGTCATCTCCATCGATAGACCAATATGGAGGTGGGTCCTCACAAGAAATACTCTGTCGTAGGACCAAGTCTTCAGGATCTAAAAATTTCATTCTCTTCACCTTATCTATGAGTGAATAGGTAAATGTTATGGCTACAAGAAAAGGCCACTCATGAATCTCATGAAACTCTAGATACAACTCAGAAAAGAGGTCCATCAATTTTCATTCATCACTGGATTCCTGAATGACTTGTGTCCAAGTTTTCCAGCTCAGCGCATCAGCTACTGCATTGCCCTTTCCAAGCGTATAGGAAAGATCAAAGTCAAAAGACTGAAGGTATTCAACCCATCTTCGTTGTCTAAGATTAAATTCATATTGCATAAAGATACACTATGGGAAAAACCGATTATTGCGACAGAGTATTTGCGACGGGCTTTATTCCCGTCGCAAATACTCCGACGAAAAGCGTATTTGCGATGAGAATATATTCCCATCGCAAATGGCCAGTTATTTGTGACGGCAATACATGACCTGTCGCAATAGATATGACGGGGTTTGCGCGCCAAAACGCGGGAAGCCTATTTGCGACGGTCGCCTTCTACCCGTCGCAACTACCCGACAGTGGTAAATACTATTTGCGATGGGTTAATTGTCCCGTCGCAAAAAAATATTCAGCGGGTGTTATTTGCGACGGGGCCCGTCGCCAATACCAGCGGCAGTAAATAGGAATTTGCGACGGGGATATCCGCCCGTCGCTAATAGTATGTCGGCAGACAACTATTTGCGACGGGCCTGTCGTAAAAACCCTTTTAACCGCCGCCCGTAATAAATGCGGGTGAAGGTATTTGCGACGGGGCCCATCACCAATACCGGCGGCGGTAAATAGAAATTTGCTACGGGGATATCGGCCTGTCGCTAATGGTATGTCGGCAGGCAGCTATTTGCGACGGGCCCATCGCAAAAACCCTTTTAACCGCCGCCCGTAATTAATGCGGGCGAAGGTATTTGCGACGGTATCCCATCGCAAATAAGACCGTCGCAAATAATCTAACCTATATATACCCTCCATCCATTTTTTTTCAAATCATTCAGATCTCTCTTCCTATCTCTCTTTAACTTTCAGTTCTAAGTAGAAAATTTCTTTCGTTTTAATTTTTTCTTACGAGAAGAGGAGAGAAGGAGTTAGAAGGCGTAAATTGCTTCAAAATATCGAAGGTATTTATATTTTTTTTATTTTTTAAATTATTTTTAATTGTTAATTTTATTTTTAATTGTTAATTTTAATTTTTTAATAGAATGTTTAGTAGCTATATAGTATAATTAGATTAAGTGGTTGTATCAAATAATCCTTGTCTGGATATGAACAAGTAGAGGCGGCTCTGGCACAGATGTACCTAGGAGTGAAAACTCTGACAAGGTGTTTCGAGCTTGACTCGGGGTAACCTGGTACACGACAATGGGCATTGCTGCACTCTTGGTTCGACACTCCCGGAGGATGTTTTGGTAATAATTAGAAATAAATATATTTAATTAGAAATAATTAGAAATAGTTATATTTAATTAGAAATAATTATATAATTATCAAATAATTAAGAAATAATTAGATTTAATTAGATTTAATTAAAATAATTATCAAATAATTAGGTAATAATTAGATTTAATTGATTATAAATAATTAGAATAATTAAAATAATTAGGAAGCAATTAAAATAATTAGGAAACAATTAAAAATAATTAGGAAACAATTAAAAATAAACAATTAAAAATAATTAGGAAACAATTAAAAATAATTAGGAAATAATTAAAAATAATTAGGAAACAATTAAAAATAATTAGGAAATAATTAAAAATAAACAATTAAAAATAATTAGGAAACAATTAAAAATAATTTGGAAACAATTAAAAATAATTATGAAACAATTAAAAATAATTAGGAAACAATTAAAAATAATTAGGAAACAATTAAAAACAATTAGGAAACAATTAAAAACAATTGGGAAACAATTGGGAAACAATTAAAAACAATTGGGAAACAATTAAAAACAGTTGGAAAACAATTAAAAACAGTTGGGAAACAATTAAAAACAATTAGGAAACAATTAAAAACAATTAGGAAACAATTAAAAACAATTTGGAAACAATTAAAAACAATTCGGAAACAATTAAAAACAATTAGGAAACAATTAAAAACAATTAGGAAACAATTAAAAACAATTAGGAAACAATTAAAAACAATTAGGAAACAATTAAAAACAATTAGGAAACAATTAAAAACAATTAGGAAACAATTAAAAACAATTAGGAAACAATTAAAAACAATTAGGAAAATTAGCAAGCATGATTGAGCGCTTATCTACCTCAATTTTCTTTTCATTTGTGTGTTGAGGCTTGACAGGAAATTTCTGCTTCCACATGTAATATTTGCTTTTACTGTCAAAATTATCAACATCCTCGCCAGCATAGAGGTGAGGAGGTTTATAATTTTGACCGTAAAAACAAATATTACATGTGGAGGCAGAAGTTTCCTGTCAACCTCAACACGCAAATGAAAAGAAAATTGAGGTAGATGAGCGGTCAATTACGTTTGTTTTTCTATTCAATGATTGATTAACCACCCGACCTATATGCATATCTTCGCATTACTAATTAGTAACATAATTAGTAACATAAATAGTAACATAATATAAAATATTATATTACTCTAATAATAATAATTAAATAATACTAATAATATAATTATTTTATTATTATATGTTTAATATTTATAAAAAAATATTAATATTATTAAAATTATAAAATATTTATAAAATATTACAATTATCAATATTTTCAACAAGTTTTGCTCTATTCTTAACATGTTCATATCTTAAAGGGTCACCAATTTTCAGGTCATGCCCAATAAAAAGTTTGTGTCAATCGTGTCCAATGTAAACTCTATAATTGTTTTTTCTTGGTTGATCACCTCGTAAGTAGCGTTGCAATAGGACAACCCAAGTCATGTCTTTCTCATCTATAAGAATCATATCACATGGCTTTTTACATAGACCATTCTTTCTTGAAAAATTAAGGGAAAGATACTGAAGTTCTCTTAATTTTTTGAGGAAGAATGATCTATGTAAAGGGTCATGCGAAATGATTCTTAAAGACGAGAATGACATTACTTGTGTCGTCCTATTGCAACACTACTTGCGATGTGATCAACCATGTAAGGACAATTATAGAGTTTACATTGGACATGGCTGACACAAACTTTTTATTGGGCATGACCTGAAAATTGATGACCCTTTAAAATTTGAACTTGTTAAGAATAGAGCAAAATCTGTTGGAAATATTGAGATTTGTAATAATTAGTAATAATTAATCAAAAATCAAATAAATTCGAGTACATGGTTGTAAATTGGTATAATTTCCAGCGGATTGGAGGCTACCTTTTGTTCAACGTCTTATATCTTTGCTACTTTCTCCCACTGAAATCAGTATAAAAAATGTGCTCTAACGTATGTCAGAGCAAGTTTTTCATACTGATTTCAGTCGGGAGAAAGTTAAAAAGAGATGAGCCATCAGAAAAAAGAGGCTCTTTTCCCTAACGACTCATCTCCCTACAAGGAGATGAGTCGTCAGACAAAAGAGCTGCCGCCAATCTGCTGGAAACAAATAAGAATAATTAGTAATATAATCTCCACAATGATGATTACAAAATTTTATTTCATTATTCAAGCATATTTCATTTTTCCAAGTATTGATAAGTATTGCTAAATTAATAATAATTAGTGGGGATGATTACAAACTAACTGTGTCGCCTATAATTATTGGTAATTACTAAAAATTAACTGTAATTATGTATCTTCTCTTTTTATGATATTGTTTTTATTATATCAAATCATTTAACAACAGTAATGATTTTAAATTTTGTAGAAACATATATATGAATATGGAACAAGGAAATCGACATCAATCATTATTAGATGATCGTGCTTGGATAAATCAGCGCAAAAATCCAAACGGTTCTAGTTTAAATCCTGTATATGTTGATGGTGTTGAAGCTTTCTTATCATTTGCATCATCAAACCCGGAATTTGTTTCAGAAGGGACAATTAAGTGTCCTTGTAAAAAATGTGCTCTGATAACGTTTGAGACATTTGACATCGTTGGGCAACATCTCTTGCGTTATGGTTTTCAATCAGATTATATTTTTTGGTATCAACACGGTGAACGCATTTCCAAAGAAGATACTAATAATTTGATTCCAGATCCATCATGGTTTTAGAATTTAGTACATGATGTTGCAGGGTCATCCGTTCAACAAACTGAAATCGAGGATGATGTTGATTTACCTCCTGAGTTGGCACCATCTGAATTTGCTGAGTTGTTCAGGTCTTCTGAGGATTCATTATATCCTGGTTGTAAGATAAGAAAATTAGAAGCAGTTGCAAAATTTATGGCTATTAAATCAGATAATGGAATGTCAAATAACTATTTTGATCAGATATTTTCTTTGGTTAAAGCACTGTTAACTGAAGGAAATGTGCTGCCTGCTAATTATTATGAGAGAAAGAGACTGGTTCGTAATCTGGGCCTTAGTTATCAGAAGATCCATGCATGTTCAAACGATTGCATCTTATATTCTGGTGAAAATGATTCGTTGGATAGTTTTCCCACATGTGGACAATCGAGGTATAAAGAAGCTCAATCAGGGAAGTCTGGATTGATTCCTGTAAAATAGTTGAGATATTTCCCGCTTACACCCAGGTTGCAGCATTTATTTATGTCTTAGAACACAACGACAATGATGTCTTGACACAAAACCAATATTTCAAATGGTAAAATATTGATTCATCCATTTGATGGTGATTCATGGAAACATTTTGATCAAGTGCATCCGTCTTTTGCTTTAGAATCCCGAAACGTGCGATTGAGTCTTTCTACTGACGGTTTTTGTCCATTTGGATCTTTTGGTAGTCAGTATTCCTGTTGGACTATCTTTATAACTCCGTACAATTTACCTCCATGGATGTTGATGAAAGAGCCTTATATCTTTTTGACATTATTAATCACAGGACATCCGAAAAATAATATTGATGTTTATTTTAAACCATTGATTGATGAGTTAAATTTATTGTGGAGTCATGGTGTTGGTACATATGATGCTGTTGTGAAACAAAATTTTGTAATGAAAGCTGCTTTGATATGGACAATTAGTGACTTCCCAACATATGACATGTTATCTGGATGGAGTACACATGGTCTAAAATCATGTCCTTACTATATGGGAGACAACAAAGCATTTATGCTCGTGAATAGAAAAAAACCTTGCTATTTTGACTATCATCGCATATTTCTTCCAATCGATCATCCTTTTCGGAGGAATAAATCTCATTTCAGAAAAGGCAGAATTGAAAGAGATGAACCTCCAAAAATGATCTCAGGTACAGAGTTACAATCAGTTGTATTTTCATTACCTTCCATCACTTTTGGACCGACAATAAACCAACAGAAAATTCATGGATTTGGGAAAGAACACAATTGGAAAAAACAGAGCATTTTTTGGAATCTTCCATATTGGTATGATTTATTGGTCTGACACATGTTGGATGTCATGCATATTGAGAAGAACTATTTTGATAATTTATTTCATACAGTTTTGGATACACTGGGTAAAACCAAAGATAATGTAAAGGCATGATTAGATCTTGCCCAAATTTGCAGGCGACCGAAACTTGAATTGTTTGAAAATGTCAGATCATAGAGATTAATGAAACCAAAAGCAACTTATACATTGACCAAAGAGAGTCGCTTATTATTTTTTTAGTGGATTGTAGATTTGAGACTTCCAGATGACAATGCTTCCAACTTGGGAAGATGTGTTAAAAATAGTCATATTACTAGATTAAAAATTCATGATTGTCATGTTATAATGGAAAGACTTATGCCTATTGAATTAAGAGGTTTGTTGAATTCTAAGATTTGGGATTCGATAACAGATATATCATATTTTTTCTGAGACATGTGTGTAGCGACAACAGACTACGATACACTGAGCAAACTGGAAGAAGCTGTTGTTGTAATTATATGCAAACTGGAAAAAATATTTCCGCCGGCTTTCTTTGACTCAATGGAACATTTGATATTAAATTTTCCACATGAAGCAAAATGTGGAGGTCCGGTTCAGTTTCGATGGATATACTCATTTAAGAGATGCATGTAGAAATTGAAGAAAAAAGTATGTAACAAAGCATCAGTTGAAGGCTCAATTTCTGAAGCTTATTTGCAAGAGTAAATTGCTTTATTCTGCTCTCATTATTTTGAATCTGAATATACCTCAAAATTTAACCGCATGGGCCGGAATGAGGGGAATGTTGATGATGATATGAATAATCAATTATCAGTTTTCAATCAGCCCGAACTTGGCTTTGGTGGAGTTTATGATAGATGACTTTCAGATGATGAACATCATAGAGCTCATACATATGTTCTACTCAATTGTGAAAAAATGTCACCAATTGTACAGTGAGTTCTCATATCCCTTATTCTATAGATTCTGTTACAGTAAATTAATCATATTGTATTTGTAGGTTATATGATGATCATATCAAGAAACAATTTCTACAAATTACAGCAGCTGGCTTAGAAGAACGTCGGCAAAAAAATTTTGCCTACTGGTTTCAAAAACTGGTAACGTACATTCTTTTTTGGTTTTACATATAAAATCAATTTATTAATTGTAATAGTGATAAATGTTTTACAAATTTTCAGGTATCTGTACATGCTGATAAGATTGATAGTCGATTGCGTATATTGAGTAGCCCACCATCCAAAATGGTTAAATCTTATAATGCATATGTGGTGAATAGTTATCGCTTTCATACACGTGCATATGGGGAATCAAAGAAAACAATGAATAGTGGTGTTTGTTTTAAGGGATCACATCATGGAGATATTGAAGTTGACTTTTATGGCATGCTTGAAGAAATTATTGAACTGTGTTATTTGGGACAGAATTATGTAACAATGTTTAAATGTCGATGGCTGGATACTGAGAGAGGCTTGCATATTCATCCGACTCATGGAATTGTTGATATTAAACATAAAAGTCTTCTTGTAGTAAATGAACCATTTTTATTGGCTCATCAGGCACATCAAATTTATTATGCAAAATACTGTGCTACTGCAAAAGAGTTGGATGATTGGTGGAGTATAATAAAATTTAAATCTCGAGAAAATCAGTTTACTCAAACTGAATGTGGTTCCACTGAAGTGCAAGGAAATGAAATTTTTCAGGACACTCCTCAAAACACATCTTTTTCACAAAGAGACATGAATATCGAGGATGACACCCCACAGTTAAGGGTCGATGGTGACGATGTTGTCAATGATGTTACAACTGAATTTGAAATGACAAGAGATGGTGAAAGTGAAACTAATATGGAAATTGATGATGTTGATAAGGAAGATGAAGACATTTACATTGACAAATATGAAGATGATGATGAATATGAACATTGACAGAGTAAAATGCTGGTTAGAATCATAACAAATATATATCTATACATAATAATTATTTTCAACAGTTTGCTAATAACAATCATTTCATGTTTCAGATGGACTCAGAAATGTATCTTCAGTTGCTGGAGGCTGAGCTACCTATGGATGATGAGGTTCTTGAGTCATCTGACCCTCAGGCTATTGGTACTACAGGGAGCACTCAGAGGGGGCATGGTCTTGCCAGACTGATGATTCCAGATCCTATCCCAGAGAGACGTCCACCTCTTGTATTCGATGCGCACACACGGTGGTATGGTAACCTATGTATTTTAGTTATCTTTCATTATAATTTATTTATATTCTAATTGTTTGATTATTTGTTCTTTTTCCATAGTTTTACGCATATAGCTATTGGACAGGGGAGCGCTATCTTGCGCAATTATTTTTCTCAGCCCTGGCTCACATGGAATCAGATTCCCGCTGATGTGCAGGCCGCCATGTTCGATCATTGGCTGGTATGTAATTAAATATTATTTATTTTGAAATTTAATTCATTAATAACTTTATATTAGGGTTTATGGTATCCCATCGATGAGAGTATGCGTGCCACTATCCACGCGGCATGGGTGGTGTCTATGCGTGACCGTTTCCGTCAGTTTTTGCATAATTTGAGAAAGGCGGTTGTGAGGAATGTCGGAGTGATAGAATTTGATGAGTCTTGTAGAGCCCACCGACCAGAGTACATTTCATCTCAAGTTTGGGATGGATTATGTACACACTGGTTGGGTGGTGGGTTTCAGAGTAGATCTGCATTGGGTCGACAGAATCGGGGGAGACAAGAGGTGACGCATCGAGCCGGTAGTCGTACATTCAGTGCGCATAGAGAGCGTCTGATAAATACTTTTTTTTAATATTTTATACAACTTTAAATATAAACAGTTTATTTTAGATTCATATAGGAAGCCAAACAACCCGGTATTACGACGTATGACGTTTATCATAAGATGTACACTGATCCGACTACTGGAGAGATTAGAGGTGATCGCCAGCGTCAGATTGTGGTCAGTATTATTTTCTTTTCAGTTTGAAAATTAAATGCATATAATATTTTCATTATTTTAATTTCTAATTGAAACTTAAGGAGTCATATGAGGTCACGACCTGTCAGACACTGGCTAAGAGTCAAGACGAGACGGGTGATCAGACTAGTGCCCACCATTTTGATGAGACGACATGGATGCAAGCGACCCAGTATGGCTTCGAAAAGGGCCGAGTAGTTGGTATCAGCTCTCATTTGACTCCTGCAGCTTATTATGGTACTGCTGCGATGTCGGTTTCCAGCTCGAGAGGAGCTCGTGGAGAGACATCATCTTCTGCCTCACAGTATCAGGAGTAGCTGCGTGCTCAGAGTGAGCTTATAGAGGATTTGCGTCAGGGGCAGGAGCAGATGCGTCAGTAGCACGATGAGGAGATGCGTCGATGGCAGGAGCAGATGCGTCAGCAACAGGATGAGGAGAGGCGTCGATATGAGGAGCAACATCAGGAGCAGATGAAGTACATGCGTCATCTGACTCATAGTTTAAGGATGGAGTTTCCTCCACCACCTCCTCCAGGTCCTCCAGATTATCCACCCCCAGTGTTTTTTTACATGTAATAAACATTTGAGTTCGTAGTTTATTGTCATATTAACTATTTACAATTCCTCTTTCATATTGGTACGAATATTCCATGATTTAATTTGTTTTTATTTTTTTAATATTTTATTACTTATTAGTATTATTTTTAATGTCTGTTTATTTTAGTAATATTACTTTTAATATTTTATATTTATTGTTAATATTGAGAAGTTTATAATTTTATAATTTTATTAATATTAATAATATAATATTATTTTTTCATAAATATGTATGTTTATTTTAATAATAATAATATTATATTTTTTTTATATTATTAATATTAGTATTATTATTATATAATATTATATTATTTATATTCATATTATTATTATTTTTTGATATTAATATTTCATAATTATATTATATATATTTTTTATTATTAATATTATAATAATATAATTTCTTTATATTATTAATATTAATATTATTATTATATACATAATTTAATAATAATAACATTATATTAATTTTTTATATTATTAATATTAGTATTATTATATAATATTATATTATTTATATTCATATTATTATTATTTTATATTAATATTTCATAATTATATTTTATATATTTTTTTATTTATATTATAATAATAGAAATTTTTATATTATTAATAATATTATTATTTTTATATAATATTATACGATTTGTATTAATTATTTTATTTTTATTTATTTATTTTTAGTATTTGCGACGGGAGTATTTGTGACGGAGTATCCCGTCGTAAAATATTTTTTTACTGTCCCATTTGCGATGGGAAGAATACCCGTCGTAAAAACTATTTCTGCGACGGTCCGTCGTAAATACCTACGTCGCAAATATTTTTTAAATTTCCCATTTACGATGGGTCAGAAACCCGTCGCAACTAATATATCTGCGATGGCCTGTCGCAAATACCTTTTTTATATATAAACGAAAAACAATTTATGATGAGGGAAAAATACCGTCGCAAATACTATTTTTGCGACGGGACCGCCTCAAAAACAACTATTTGCGATGCCGTTTTCTGCAACGGGGATTTGCGACGGAGCCCCGTCGCAAAAGGTCTTTTGCGACGGGACCCCGTCGCAAATCGCCCGTCGGAGATATTCCATTTTCCTGTAGTGATAGCCTCACTAGGAATTCATATTAGGATCAAACCAATGAATTAAACCGAAATTTAAAAGGTTCATACCTTATAGAAAAACTAGGTTCTTATAGAGGTGATGATCACCATATATATAATAAGATACAATGATGCCATAGAAACCAACACGATGTAGGTATGGTATAATTGCAGATGAATGTGGAATGTGATGATAATGGTGTGCTCTACAGACACTAAACTATCGAACCTCATGGCCCGCTAGTGCCACATGTGAAATATGCCTATACTGCTCAGTGAGTAGAGTAGTATCCTATATCTTTATGTATAAATATAAAATAAATCTTAAGTAAGTGTAAAATGTAAATATAATGTTATAGTCAACATAATGTTATGATTGGTAGAATGTAGGATATAACATGTTTATTCCCATTATTTTATGAAATTTTAAACTAAAAGAAAAGAGATTTTTTTCATGTTTCTTAAAGAATATTTCTAATGTTTTTAGAAAATTATTTTTCATCTATGTCAATATCCTTTGATGATTGTCATCTTTCACTGGGGATATTCTCAAATGATACCATCCACCTTCTTTCTTTGGACGGATTATAATGACGTTTTAATGAAATTTTCATAAAACCTATTTATTTTCCATGAGATAATTAATCTATGAAGGAACAATGGATGCCTTGTGTTCTTATGGAATACATAAGTATGTTTTATCATTATGTGATGGGTGGGGTCTTATATAACCATCCAATATATTGATTAAAATTTTATATCTCAAGAGATAATGATAATGCGTGGACATGATTGGGTATGTTCACAAGATATTTCATGTGCATGATTGGGTTTGATCACATCATAATGCATATACATGATTGAGTTCGTTCACAAATTAATATGCAGACATGATTGGGTTTGATCACAATATTTTGATTACCATAGTTTATGATTATTTTTATATGTTTTTGATCTATGGTAAATATTATATACTTCCATGATAATTATTTTATTACTCTTTGATCACATGTCATGATGGTCATCTCTTATGATTTATTAATCATTTTGATCAAATTTTCATCACATGCTCATATGATCTTTCATGCTTATTATCTAACCCATTATGGCTCGTTGTTAAGTTTTCCCTTACTAAGATTTTGATCTCACTATTTTTGTGTTCCCACTTCCCTAGGAAATTATATATAACATTATGAGTAGAAGAAAGTTTTATTTATTGAAATTATGTAACATTTATGTATGTTTATATTGAGTGTGATTTATGTAAATGGATGTATAATTTATGAAATATTTATTATTTAATAGTTAAAGTATTAAAAAATGTCACATAATTCTGAAAAATGAAGGATTTTATATTAAAACCATGTAATTGATTATATGAAAAGTTCATATTGTAGGCAATATAACATCATGGATGAGAGTGAGAACTCATTCCAACAACGTTAAGGCATAATGTACTATTATGACATTCATGATGTCATATGTTGTATCTCAAAAATTACCCTTGTTCTTGAGGACAATTTATCTTATTCTGTATCCTACTGAACTTTGGTCTCCCTTGTAGTCGCAGCTTGCTAATGTTAGGTATCAATGTCAGTTGGTCTTAGGTCATTGGGAAATGTCAAAAATCCCTAATAGGTGTCCATGGTGCACTATAATAGTTAACAATGATGTTGAGATGGTACAATGGATCAACACATGCTTCTAATGAGATGTTCACAAAGTCACATTCTACAATGAAGTGTGCGCATGGAAACCACAATGCTTGGATGTTTCCATATTGACAATGCCTCACATCCAGTAATGCCACCAGCACTCGACCTCTACTACCTGTGATGGGGTATTAACATTATTTCATTTCAAATTGAATTTATTCTCAGTTTAAAAGCCACACTTAATAAGTAGAATCTTCTTCAATGTTCTTGTCAATCTCTCTTTGAAAGTTTCATCCATACCGCAACCCCTGTTGAATCCTATCATAATTTTTCCCCTATTTCTATAAAGTAATTTACACAATAATAGAATGTCTCATGAACTAGGCTAGTTATAGGTAACTTTAAAAGCCCCTTGAAGATGTCCTTGATGCACTCTACAATGTTTGTGGTCTTGTGTCCATACCTCTTCCCCCCATTGTATGAAAATGTGCATTTCTATTTTGGAATCTACATCATGTAATCATACTCTTCCTGATTATCTCTAAAAATTCCTTCCAATCGCTTCTCAAGCCTTCATTAATATGGCTCATATGCTACATGAAAGTGATCATATTTCACATAAGTTAATTTTATCATTACGTTGATATAGTAAAAAATAAGAAAGATATTGTATACCAGACTTTGTAATAGACATCTTCATAGGTTCATCATGAAATGTCTTTTTCACGTTGTTGGAAATGTTTCTGATGCAGTATCAATGATTTGAATTTAGGGATTTCCATGTAACAAGATCTGCATTCATTTCCTCATTGATTACTTGATGATGATCAGATATCATACATACGCCCTGAATGTGGGTGAAATGGTTGTTTATACATGCTGACAACCAACTCTAAAATTCATTATTTTCCTTCTCCACAATAGAAGATACAAGAGGAATAGGTGAAAAATTACCATCTTGGGTTTCCACAGTCAACAATACACCCACATACTTTCCATATAGAAATGTTACGTCAATTTATATAAATGGTTCATAGAAATGAAATGTAGAAATACATGGAATGAATTCCTAGAACAACCGATGAAATTTGACATTAGATAGATCAAGTCAATTATCTCAAGACACATGTTCATTCATATCAAGGTGGAAAAAAAGTTGGTTGTTTTTTCTTAGTATGGATAATAATTTTGGCAACACCTGATACAAGTCATCCCAATCACTGCACACCTTGAAAATTGCCTTATATTTCACCATCTAACCCTATCTATAGGAAATATTATAACCAAAATTTATTGTATAATCTCCTAAATAAGGGATACAAACACATCTTGGTAGGTCATGATCATCTTAAAAATAATAGATGACACAAATTTAGCATCCAATGATGTATGATCTTGTGTCAGTTTGGTTGCATGTAAGTATGAGATGCCTTAATCTTGGAAATTCGCTGTCCTCCTAGAGTGATGTTAGGAATCACCCTTAAGTGAAATCTAGAATCATCACCATATTTTTCACATTGTATGATGTATTTTTTTTTTCAGTTTGACTCCTGAATTAAATATCTATAGTGTCTCTCGATATGATATCTTTTCAGTATATTTTTCATTGCATATTTTCTTAGAAAATATCTTTTAATGTATATTTTTTTTTCTAGTTCACCAAATATATCCTCTATAAATCCAGTAAACTTAGTTGATGATGTGATAATATTGTCGTCAAATCCAAGAAAACGTTCCACTACTTTTGACCAATATGTGAAGGGTGGTGGGTGATTTATTATACATTGAGGCTGATGTACAGCTATCACATTTCCACCTCCTCATTATTATCTTTTCCTATTCCATCATTAGAAACTTCCTCATCATCCAAATGGTATTGTAACATATATGGGGGATCCATTTGGTTGTCTTATTCCACGTGATAGGGAATAGTTTCATATTCTTGGGATAAACCTTCTTCAAGGACTCCTGTATTCCCATTTCATTATACATTTACATGTTGCTTCTAGATAGTATAAACCTCCACATATAAATCCATCATGGCATTATCAGACCGTTGGTTAAATAAATTTGTTGCTTGGACCCATCCTCATAATCATACAATGGAAAATCTAGATGCTATAACCTATCCAAGAATTTAAAATGTCTATAACTAATAGTCTAGATATCCTGATCAGGTCTCAGATTTAAGTGACTACGAATTATTTAACAAATCTATATTAGGGAAACACAATCAAATGTCTTAAACATTGATTCTTGTTGTGTACTATATGAATCTCCTTACTCAGTTTGAATAACTTCCCTATAGAATTAGACACAAGAAACATAACTATCTATGTAAAAAATTCTTTCTGATCAAGATTTCAATAGAGTAAAGAATATTGACTATGAGGAATAATCATGAAGTGTTGACCACATAGTCTTTACCAAAATTTTAGAATTTCTTCTTATAACCTTGCAGATGGAAACAATGTTTCATAGTAAAAATTTAAATCTTCCTAAAGATATTTTAAGTAATTTATAAAGTGAATGTGAATTATCTAAAGCATATTCCTTGAGAGTGTCAAACCAGGTGCGTAACAAGGCCCATTTTCATGCACCAGGTGATGATCGAGTCAAAGCCCAATGTACCCTTTTTGGGGCAATTACCACTAGATACAACTATATTAAATCAACATCCACTTGTAGTATCTAGACATAAATTTCATTGCTCATATAACTACATAGTATTTACTTTACCAAAATTTTAGAATGTCTTCCTACAACCTCAAAGGTGAAACTAATGTTTCGTAGTATAAATTTCAATATTCTTAAAGGTATGTTTAGTAGTTTATAAAGAGAACGTGAATCATCTAAATCATATACCCCAAAAATGTCAAACTAGGTGTGCAACATGACCCGTTGTCATGCACTAAGTGATGATCGAGTCAAAGCCCAATGCACCCTTTTAGGGGTTATTACCTCTAGGTACAATTGTTCCTAAGCCACATCCACTTATAGTATCTAAAAAGTGATTTTATTGCTCAGATAACCACACAGTATTTACTTTACAAAAAATTTGAAATGCCTTTTTAGATCCTCAAAGATGACACTAAAATTTATAGTAGTCTATAAAGATAATGTGAATCATCTAAATCATATCCCACAAGAGTGTCAAACTAGGTGGGCAGTAAGACCCATTGTCGCACACTAGGTGAAGATCGAGTCAAATACCAATGCACCCTTTTCGGAGTTATTATCCCTGGGTAAAACTATGTCAGATCCACATCCACTTATAGTATCCAGACGAGGATTTCATTGCTCATATAACCACATAATCTTTACTTTACAAATAGTTTATAATTATTTCTTATATATTAATTAATGATATTAATGTTTCATAGTACAAATTTTAATCTTCCTAAAGGTATGAATAATTTAAATCAGATTTTGAGGGAGTGATAAATTAGGTGTACTGTTAGGTCTCTTTATCATAAAATTATCCCTATTTTACTCTAAGTTAATTGTATGTTAATGTAAAGTTAATCAATAGCCAATAACTATTTAATCCTAAGTTAATCCTTAGTTAATCATTAATTAATCACTACTTATTCATTATTTAAGCATGAGTTAATCCTAATTTAATCATTCCATAATCATTAATTAATCATTCTATAGTCACTCATTAATCATTAGTTAATCATTCATTCATTAATAGTTGAAAAGTAGTTAGTTTATAGTGAATTAATAGTTTAATAATAGTTAATTAATAGGTAATCATTAATTAATTATTGGTTAATCACTAATTAATCATTACTTAATCATTATTTAATCATTATTTAATCCTTAGTTAATCATTGATTAATCATTACTTAATTATTAGGTAAACATTACTTAATCCTAAGTTAATAATTACTTAGCCCTAAGTTAGTCATTACTTTATCATTCGTTAATGAATCGTTAATCACTCGTTATTCATTCGTTAAGCATTCATTAATTAATAGTAATTAAGCAGTTAGTTTAGATTTAATTAATAGTTAATCATTAGTTTATCATTAGTTAATCCTAAGTTAATCATTCCTTAATCATTTATTAATCATTCTTTAGTCACTTGTTAATTGTTTGTTAATCATTTTTTAATCATTCGTTAATTAATAGTTATTAATTAGTTAGTTTATAGTTAATTAATACTTAATCATTAAGTAATTATTGGTTAATCATTATTTAATCATTAGTTAATCTTTAGTTAATCATTAATTAATACCAAGTTAATCATACCTTAATCATTTGTTAATCACTCGTTAATAATTAGTTAATTAATAGTTATTAATCTGTTACTTTATAGTTAATTATTAGCCAATCAATTATTAATTATTATTTAATCATTAGTTAATGATTATTTCACCATTAATCAATCATTATTTGATCCTAAGTTAATCCTATGTTAATCGTTATCTAATCATTATTTATTCCTAAGTTAATACTTAGTTAATAATTAGTTAATCAATCCTTAACCATTACTTTAGAATTAGTTAATCATTGGATATTTATCAGTTATTAAGTAGTTAATTTAAACTTAATTAATAGATAAATAACAATTAATTATTAGTTAATCATTATTTAAATATTGATTAATCATTACTTAATCATTAGTTTCTTATTAATAAATCACTAGTTAATCATTATTTATTCATTATTTATTCCTAAATTAATCATTATTTAATCCTAAATTATTCATTAGTTAATCATTCGATAATCATTCGTTATTCATTTGTTAATAATTTGTTAATCATTAGTTATTTAATAGCTTATTATTTTATAATTATTAATTATTCATTATTTCATTAATATTTATTCACCATCTTATTAATTTTAATTACTAATTACTAAGTAATTACATATTAGTTATTTATTAGTTAATTTTAAGTCATAATGATTACTTCATTCATTTTCAAAACTACTAAGTCATACTAAATAATACTATCTTTATAATAATAATTCCATTATTAAGACTAACTACACATTAATTACTAAATAATCATAATTAAATAATAATAATTTACTTACTAATGTTAAATTTCAGTTATAAATTATATCTAACCGAATAAAAAACTAAGTAAACAAAATAATTAAAACTAACTAAAAACTAAATAAATAAATAAATAACTTTAAAATAAATTAAAAAACATACCTTTAAATGATGCTTCACAAATTCCACACTCCTTTAAGGCCACAAAAAAAATCTCACACAAGGGAGAAAAAACCTGAACAAAAAATTAGAGAGAGGGGGTGATGTTTAGAGAGAGGGAGTTAAAAACTGAGTGAGGGAAGTGTGTGTGTGGGGGGGGGGGGTGAAAGGTGTTACTATGCCAAATGCCTTTCACCCCAAATTCTTTTTTCCTAAAAAATGCAAAAGGAATTTCACGTGGTAATGTATTTTCCTCCCTTTCCATATCACTAATCTAGAGAAAATCTGTTATGCACCTTAATGCCTTTTGGATATATTGAAAGATGTTAAATTGGATGATTCCTTTCCATATTAGGTTTTTTAAAAAAATAACCTAGGATTTTTTTCTTATTTTTTTTCAAAAAACTTATATAAAAAACTCTTTGTTTTACAATATATTTAAAAAATAATATAAATAAATAATTTTCATAAATTCAAAGAACTCGGGTAGACTTGACTCTGGGACTTTCCTGAGACCCCTCAAATACATGGTCTGTTCACTTGCACCTTGAAGGGAAAAAATCCTCCAAATGAAAATGCATCGGGGTTAAACCTATTAGAAATAGAATAAGTGCAAAATAATCCTCACATAAGACGATGGATAATATGTCGGAGAAAATGACCTCTACAGGTGCAGGATCATAGGTTGAGGTAGTGTTGACTAGGACCCTATGGGTTATGTATGAGACTATGAGCCACAGGTCCATTAGGATCATGCAATAGGGCCTTTAGGCCAGATATTGGGTCTTTGTGCCCCCAAGTCTATTGTTCATGTAATGGGTTCTTCTCCATGTAGAAATAAAGAGGGATTCTTCATTTAATCCTTATATATCATTGTTTATAATGGATATCTCATATAATACAAATGAATATGGGATTTTACTTTATAATAATTATAATTTTTAAATAATTTTATAATTGAATTTTTATTTAATTTGATTATATATTTTTTAATGAAAGTGAGATCAAATCTCCTCATATTACCTTTTTTATACTTGAGTTGTATAAAATGATGTAATTGTTGGATGAAATTGTACAATTTTTTTTAAGTTTCAATAAATTATTTTTATGGTTCAAATCTTTTTGTATTTTTGTCATTTTATCATTTTTTACAAGACCTTGTCATCATGGATTATTCATGTAATAAGTATTCTATAAATTAAGTGTAAATATAATAAACTATAGACCGATACCTTATAGGCCTTAAAATTTATATGATCAATTACATTAATATAATAAATTATGGTCTACATAATTAATATATTAAATTTGGTCCATAATATTAATTTATTATTTGATGGTGATAAATCATCCTGCATTAAATATCTCTTGTTGATAAAGAGAATTAGCGTGGGTTCTTGATGAAAAAACTCATAATAAATATTAAATCATCTACACTCAACATGCAAGGAAAAATTCACCCTCTAAATTCCCAGTGCAGAGTGTATATTTCATCCAAGCTCCAATTCCTCATTTTTTATGTGTTCATTGAGATGGTTAGAGGTAAGAAACAATTAATTTTCTAATAAATAAATTAACAGAGTATGTAATTAATTTTAATTATATTATCTAACATTTAGTATCAAAGTATTCTATACCACTACCTTGTAATAAAATTAACATACTCTTTGTCGAATAAAACCCTTTCATATTTTTGGGTTTATAGATGACACATTCTTTATTTTCCATCAAATTCTTCATTTATTTATCTTTATATATTCACTTTTAAATGAAATTATGTTCAACCTTCTTTTTGAATGGTTTAAAATTTTAAATATGATTTCAATTGTTTTATAGATTTTAGGGGTTTATGAAAAAAAATTATTCAAGTTTATGACATTAATTTTATTATATTAATTAACTATTTTAATTGTTTGGTATTGATTGTACACATTCATTTTAAACATTTATTTATATTTTAATGGATTTTAGAAATTAAATATAATTAAAACAATTTAAGGGATACACTTGTAATAATATTTGGTGATTAAAGATATTTATTATTTATCTTTAATTTTCCAGTTCAACAATTATTTTACTATTATTTTTTTAAATTTTATTAAAATTAGGTTTGGTCACAACATTTATGTTTAAATAAAAATTACATATTCATTAAACTTATATTAAATAATATATACATTTGTTGCAATTTTCAGTGCTTAAATAAATTTTATATATCTTTAATTTTCATTCATTAAATAAGTAGCCCCCCTCTATTGAGACCCCTCCATCACAACACTCATGATTAAATAATTTGATCTCCTCTATTAAAACAGTTCTATGTAGATAAGTATCCCCCTCTATCACAACACTCTTATTTAAATAAAATTTACATAATAATTAAATCACATTAAATAAGACATATGCAAAACATAATAAATTTTATCCCACATGAGTTATTATTATATTTGTATTAGATGAGATACTGAGTTTAATTTCATAATTTTTCCTTAGGGATTATGAATAAAAAAAGTCAATATATTATTATATGGTTTTTTGAATTATCAAACAATAATTCAAGAATTTATGAATTAAAGTAGTAATTGATAAATGAGTATTAAATTTAAAATTTATCCCACATAAAATTTTATATTTTATAGATTAATGTTAACATGATTTACTATATAAATTATATGATTTGGACTTTTAAGTATGTATTTAATTTGTATTTATACTATCAGGATTTTCTGATTTTCATTGTGACATTCATGGATTAAAGGGTAACAATTATAAAATCTAGGAGACAATTCTCCTTCACCTAGGATGAACAAACATTGATTATGTCATTTGGAGAGATAGACCGCCAATAATTAATAATGATAGCACACTTGATAATATTACTTTATATGAACATTAGGAGCAACCAAACCATCTCAGTACAATGTTTATTAAAAATTAAATTACGTGCTAGCATTAGTGGTTTATTCATTAAGCATAATAATGTTCGTGACTTGCTAAAAGCCATAGATTATCAGTTCGTCTCTTCAGATAAATAATTAATGAGCATACTAATCATGAAGTTCTTGTCTATGTGGCTAAGAGCTATGAAAGACGTGCATGATCACATCATATTAATGAGATATATAGCAACTCAAATTAATAATCTTGAGGTTAATATATCTAAGTAGTTTCTAGTGCATTATATTCTCAATACTCCACCACATCAATATAGAGAATTTAAAATCTCTTATAACACACATAAGAATAAATGGTCAATTAATGAATTAATGATCATGAGTGTTCAATAAGAAGAAAGACATGTGGCAGAATTAAGAAAAAATAATATAATGACAATGTACCAGAAATATAAGGCCCATAAAGTTCAAGTCAATGGGAAGGGGAAAGATAAATTGCTACCCCAACCCAACATTAAGAAGGAACTCATTTGTTTCTTTTGCAAATGAAAAGAACATATAAAGAAAAGTTGTCCCTATAGTGACCTAAATTTCATTACAAAATTTATTACATGATTTTCAGCACAAATATCCATAAAACACAACCTAAGGATCCAGAGGAATAGTGTATTTGAGAGATTAGTTATAAAATACATCAACTTAAACATAAACTATATAATCTTTATTTTAATATCCATAATGTGATCCTAAATCCATTTGAACTTCTAACACCACATGGGATTCACTGAGAAAATACATAAAGAAAAGAGTGGTCTATAAATAAAATTAAGGGAATAATCATAGTAAAGTACAAAGACAAGTAATATGTAATACTCGTGTATACAGATAAGTCTTTAATTACAATATAAGTTTGAGTTTTCAATCAGTGGAGGCGCTAAATTTTGAACTGGAGTTTGGAATTGAATTCTAAAGGTCGAAACCCCTTGAAGGAGGTATTTTGAGTATGTAATGGAGGCAAAATAGTGGTCATGAGTAGAGGAAGGGATCAAAAGGAAGTTGGCCTAGCCAGGCTACAATCTGTAGCCACAAGCTACCTAGTGGCCCTGTAATGGCTAGCTAGTGGGTTTATGTATGCGTTTTAAAAATGAGGTTTAGGATGGTAATTTCACCAGCTAACCCCTTGGGTTTTTTAGATCAAAGGGGGTATGAGGGGAGGAAATTTGGCCGAGCCACCCCCTCACTTGGGCTCCTTTGAACCCCCTTTAAGGGGGACAATTTTGTGAGGTTTTTAACGACAATCTAAGGTAGGTTCCTTCATCTTTGATTTGTCCTTGGATTATACTTCTATTATCACCAATCTATTTTCTTTTCTCTTAGGGGTTTTAAGACAATTACACTAGATCATGGAGGAATCGTCCAAAATAAAGGGGCTTTCATGTAGCCCATGTAAAAGACATCTTGAGGTGATGTATGCCTGCCACCGCTCATCATTTCGTCAAAGGTATGCCACATCATGAATTTTTCTATGGTTTTCATTAAAATTAGTTTTTTTAATAATGGATATGGATATAATACTTAGGGTTTTGGCCCATATTGGTGTTGGGGTTCCATTGCGGACCTCTCGTGAGTTATTGGTTATGGTTCCGACATGACCGGATTGTCGATGAGTGAAACAATGATTATTCAATTTTTAGATTAAATTGTTTAATTTATTTAAAATGTTATAATTAATTAATTATTGATGTGTGTCTTGATATAGGAGCTCGATATTGTTGAAAGATCTTGGATGAGGCTATACGGACCTCGGAAGTAGCTACTGACCTTTAGAAAATAGTCAAAAAGTGTCAAATAATGGTAGGTAGTCTCACATACAAGCTCTTTAGTTTTTATGATTATGATATGTGGCTAGTGAGGTGTGGGACTTCCACTATAGGTGATGCCCTTCTGATTAATTGATTTCCCTGAATTAAGTTAGTGGTTAATTTAAATTGAAAAGATTAATTAGTGGAATGCCTTGAGCTAAATGATTAAACGCCCAGGCCTTGTTGATCCTAAGGTGCCTAATTAATGTCTTATTCATTGATGGATGAGGCATTGGCTTGAGATTTTCCATACACTATGGGAAAAACCGATTATTGCGACAGGGTATTTGCGACAGGATTTATTTTTTTTATCTTGTATTCTTATTAAAAGGTAGGGGCCGGGAAACAAAGCGGGTGATGGCCCAGCCCCCGAGTGGGTACGCGGTCAGGCATGCAGTGGCCCGAGAATCCCCTACCTTCCCCAGGCCCACCCAAGGGGTGAAGCCCAGTTCCCCACGGGGGCCGGCGCCGCGTAAACGCTTGGGTAACCGGCGTGCAATACGTGCACCGCGTGTGGTGAACATGCTTTTTAAAGCATACCCCCTGACAGGGTTCGAACCCCCGATCTTCCCGATGGGAAGCGGAGCCTTCGACCACTCCACCACGCCCACGGGGGCAAAACGTGTTGTATGGGTAACGAGGTATAGGGTTGGCCTGCCCACCTGCGCGCCGCACGCCCCCAGCTAGGCCCAACTACCCAGGAGTGAAAACTCTGACAAGGTGTTTCGAGTTTGACTCGAGGTAACCTGGTACACGATAAGGGGCATTGCTGCACTCTTGGTTCGACACTCCCGGAGGATGTTTTGGTAATAATTAGAAATAATTATATTTAATTAGAAATAATTAGAAATAGTTATATTTAATTAGAAATAATTATATTTAATTAGAAATGGTTATATTTAATTAGAAGTAGTTATCAAATTAATTAGAAATAATTAAAATAATTATCAAATAATTAAAAAATAATTATATTTAATTAGATTTAATTAAAATAATTATCAAATAATTAGGAAATATTTAGATTTAATTGATTAGAAATAATTAGAAAATTAAAATAATTAGAAACAATTAAAATAATTAGGAACAATTAAAATAATTTGAAACAATTAAAATAATTAGGAACAATTAAAATAATTAGGAACAATTAAAATAATTAGGAACAATTAAAATAATTAGGAACAATTAAAATAATTAGGAACAATTAAAATAATTAGGAACATTTAAAATAATTAGGGAACAATTAAAATAATTAGGGAACAATTAAAATAATTAGGGAACAATTAAAATAATTAGGGAACAATTAAAATAATTAGGGAACAATTAAAATAATTAGGGAACAATTAAAATAATTAGGGAACAATTAAAATAATTAGGGAACAATTAAAATAATTAGGGCACAATTAAAATAATTAGGGAACAATTAAAATAATTAGGGAACAATTAAAATAATTAGAAACAATTAAAATAATTAGAAACAATGAAAATAATTAGAAACAATTAAAATAATTAGAAACAATTAAAATAATTAGAAACAATTAAAATAACTAGGAAAAGGAAACAATTAAAAATAATTAGGAAAAGGAAATAATTAAAAATAATTAGGAAAAGGAAACAATTAAAAATAATTAGGAAAAGGAAACAATTAAAAATAATTAGGAAAAGGAAACAGTTAAAAATAACTAGGAAAATGAAACAATTAAAAATAATTAGGAAAAGGAAACAATTAAAAATAATTAGAAAAAGGAAACAATTAAAAATAATTAGGAAAAAGAAATAATTAAGGAAACAATTGAAAATAATTAGGAAAAGGAAATAATTGAAAATAATTAGGAAAATGAAACAATTGAAAATAATTAGAAAAAGGAAACAATTGAAAATAATTAGGAAAAGGAAAAAATTGAAAATAATTTGGAAAAGGAAACAATTGAAAATAATTAGGAAAAGGAAACAATTGAAAATAATTAGGAAAAGGAAACAATTGAAAATAATTAGGAAAAGGAAACAATTGAGAATAATTAGGAAAAAGAAAAAATTGAGAATAATTAGGAAAAGGAAACAATTGAAAATAATTAGGAAAAGGAAACAATTGAAAATAGTTAGGAAAATGGAACAATTGAAAATAATTAGGGAAAGGGAATAATTGAAAATAATTAGGGAACAATTGAAAACAATTAGAGAACAATTGAAAATAATTAGGGAACAATTAAAAACAATTAGAGAACAATTAAAAACAATTAGGGAACAATTAAATTAGCAACTACAATTAGGATAATTAGCAAGCGTGATTGACCGCTCATCTACCTCAATTTTCTTTTCATTTGTGTGTTGAGGCTTGACAGGAAACTTCTGCCTCCACATGTAATATTTTCTTTTACTATCAAAATTATCAACCTCCTCGCCAGCATAGAGGTGAGGAGGTTTATAATTTTGATAATAAAAAGAAATATTACATGTGGAGGTAGAAGTTTCCTGTCAACCTCAACACACAAATGAAAAGAAAATTGAGGTAGAGGAGCGGTCAATCATGTTTGTTTTTCTATTCAATGATTGATTAACCACCCGACCTATATGTATATTTTTGCATTACTAATTAGTAACATAATTAGTAATATAATTAGTAACATAAATAGTAACATAATATAAAATATTATATTACTCGAGAAAATCAGTTTACTCAAACTGAATGTGGTTCCACTGAAGTGAAAGGAAATGAAATTTTTTAGGACACTCCTCAAAGCACATTTTTTCACAAAGATACATGAATATCGAGGATGACACCCCACAGTTAAGGGTCGATGGTGACGATGTTGTCAATGATGTTACAACTGAATTTGAAATGACAAGAGATGATGAAAGTGAAACTAATATGGAAATTGATGATGTTGATGAGGAAGATGAAGACATTGACATTGAAAACTATAAAGATGATGATGAAGATGAACATTGACACAGTAAAATGCTGGTTAGAATCATAACAAATATATATCTATACATAATAGTTATTTTCAATGGTTTGCTAATAACAATCATTTTATGTTTCAGATGGACTCAGAAACGTATCGTCAGTTGATGGAGGCTGAGCTACCTATGGATGATGAGGTTCTTGAGTCATCTGGCCCTTAGGCTATTGGCACTACAGGGAGCACTCGAAGGGGGCGTGGTCTTGCCAGACTGATGATTCCAGATCTTATCCCTGAGCGACGTCCACCTCTTGGATTCGATGCGCACACGTGGTGGTATGGTAACCTGTGTATTTTAGTTATCTTTCATTATAATTTATTTATATTCTAATTATTTGATTATTTGTTCTTTTTCCATATTTTTACGCATATAACTTTTGGATAGGGGAGCACTATCTTGTGCAATTATTTTTCTCATCCCTGGCTCACATGGGATTAGATTCCCGCTGATGTGCAGGCCGCCATGTTCGATCATTGGCTGGTACGTAATTAAATATTATTTATTTTGAAATTTAATTCATTAATAAATTTATATCAGGGTTTATGGTATCCCATCGATGATAGCATGCGTGCCACTATCCACGTGGCATGGGTGGTGCCTATGCGTGACCGTTTCCGCAGTTTTTGCATAATTTGAGAAAGGCAGCTGTGAGGAAAGCCGGAGTGACAGAATTTGATGAGTCCTGTAAAGCCCACCGACCAGAGTACATTTCATCTCACGTTTGGGATGGATTATGTACACACGGGTTGGGTGGTGGGTTTTAGAGGAGATCTGCATTGGGTCGACAGAATCGGGGGAGACAAGAGGTGACGCATCGACCCGGTAGTCGTACATTCAGTGCACATAGAGAGCGTCTGGTAAGTACTTTTTTTAATATTTTATACAACTTTAAATATAAACAGTTTATTTTATATTCATATAGGAAGCCGAGCTGCCCGGTATTACGACGTACGACGTTTATCGGAGGATATACACTGATCCAGCTACTGGAGAGATTAGAGGTGACCGCCAGCGTCAGATTGTGGTCAGTATTATTTTCTTTTCAGTTTTCAAATTAAATGCATGTAATCTTTTCATTATTTTAATTTCTAATTGAAACTTAAGGAGTCATATGAGGCCGCGACCTCTCAGACACAGGCTGAGAGTCAAGATGAGACGGGTGATCAGACTAGTGCCCACCATTTTAATGAGACGACATGGATGCATGCGACCCAGTATGGCTTTGAAAAGGGCTGAGTAGTTAGTATCAGCTCTCATTTGACTCCTGCAGCTTATTATGGTACTGCTGCGATATCGGCGTCCGGATCGAGAGGAGCTCGTGGAGAGACATCATCTTCTGCCTCACAGTATCAAGAGCAGCTGCGTGCTCAGAGTGAGCTTATAGAGGATTTGCGTCACGGGCAGGAGCAGATGCGTCAGCATCAGGATGAGGAGATGCGTCGATGGCAGGAGCAGATGCGTCAGCAACAGGATGAGGAGAGGAGTCGATATGAGGAGCAACATCAGGAGCAGATGGAGTACATGTGTCGTCTGACTCATAGTTTAGGGATGAAGTTTCCTCCACCACCTCCTCCAGGTCCTCCAGATTATCCACCCCCAATGATTTTTTACATGTAATAAACATTTGAGTTCGTAGTTTATTGTCATATTAACTATTTACAATTCCTCTTTCATATTGGTACGAATATTGCATGATTTAATTTGTTTTTATTTATTTTTTAATATTTTATTACTTATTAGTATTATTTTTAATGTCTGTTTATTTTAGTAATATTACTTTTAATATTTTATATTTATTGTTAATATTGAGAAGTTTATAATTTTATAATTTTATTAATATTAATAATATTAATATTATTTTTTCATAAATATGTATGTTTATTTTAATAATAATTATATTATAATAATTTTTTATATTATTAATATTAGTATTATTATTATATAATATAATATTATTTATATTTATATTATTATTTTTTGATATTAATATTTCATAATTATATTATATATATTTTTTATTATTAATATTATAATAATATAATTTCTTTATATTATTAATATTATTATTATTATTATATACATAATTTAATAATAATAATAATATATTAATTTTTTATATTATTAATATTAGTATTATTATATAATATTATATTATTTATATTCATATTATTATTATTTTATATTAATATTTCATAATTATATTATATATATATTTTATTTATATTATAATAATAGATTTTTTTTATATTATTAATATTATTATTATTATTATATAATATTATACGATTTGTATTAATTATTATTTTTTTATTATTTTTTTAGTATTTGCGACGGGGTGTCCCGTCGTAAAATATTTTTTTACTGTCCCATTTGCGATGGGAAGAATACCCATCATAAAAACTATTTTTGCCACGGTCCGTCACAAATACCTACGTCGCAAATATTTTTTAAATTTCCCATTTGCGACGGGTCAGAAACCCGTCGCAACTAATATATCTGCGACGACCCATCACAAATACCTTTTTATATATAAACAAAAAACAATTTGCGATGAGGGAAAAATACCGTCACAAATATTATTTTTGCGATGGGACCGCCGCAAAAACAACTATTTACGACGCCGTTTTCTACAACGGGTAATTTGTGACGGAGCCCCATCGCAAAAGATCTTTTGCGATGGGATCCCATCGCAAATCGCCCATCGCAGATATTCTGTTTTCCTGTAGTGATAAGATGAATAAAAACCACCTGAGGGGTGTGACCCATATGATCAAAATGAGCTGAACCTAGTGGATTGACCCTTTCTTAGGGGCCTTAGAAACCCCTGGTAGGGGTGTATAGTGACCTGAACATACCTGACCCTTATAGGCCTTAGGGGTCTCCCTTGACGCCTTATAACTGTTGGGATCATAATACTTACTTGAGGTGAGTGCCCCTTTTTCATGAGATGCGATCGGGCCTAAGTGGAGAAACCTTAGACAGATAGGGATTAGGTTGGGTGAGTGGAACAACCTAGTGAGACCTAGATAACTGAGATGGGCCATGGGTATCTTTTTGAATATTTCTTATGTGTTGAACCCCATGTAGCCAATGATATCATGATACCCTATGATGACACCATGTAATGTGATGTCTATAGAGAACTGGGTCTTGACCTGGGATTTTTATTAGGATTGAGGACCCGCATGAGGGTGACTTTTATATACTGTGACCTAAGGGACCCTCAAGGGTGCCCCATTGTCTGACTGTCCCTAAGAAAATATATATGAATATGGGTAGAGACAACTGTGGGTGTCACCTTAGAACCCCAGTTATGATGTGATCTGAGAAGGCTATGGTGGCCATGGCGGGTTAGGCATGCAGATGACCCCTTGTTTCTTCTACTTGTTTATGATTGATGCCCTAAGACGATGGATTCCCCATGATTGTGTTTTCTTTTTCAGGTTATTATGCTTGGTCCAAGGATGGGTATATTATACTGGTGCCCGAATGTGCCATGGGTATGGGTATATTACCCATGGTTGGATGAGCCTATGTTCCATAGTGATGAGTATATTATTCTTAGTAGGTCTGTTCTCTATAGATGATCTGAGGATGGTTATATTTCCCTTGGATTGCATTTCACCTGAGGTGGTTGATCTGTGCCACGAGGATGGGTATATTACCCCCATTTGGATGAGGTCACGTGCCATAGTGATGGGTATATTACCCCTGGTAGGCCTATACTCTACGTATCACCCAAGATTACCCAGGGATCTACTATAGGGCCATTTTGGTAGGAATGTTCATTGCAACATGCTCATAGGCACCCCAACACTAGCTGGAGCTGGTGTTGTCGATCAAAGTCTCATACCTAAGGATCGACACTGGTTACTATGTTGGCATAATCATCATGATGTGCTTAGAGACATTCTAACATTAGGCTAAAGTATGTAGTTTTTATTTATGTTTCCATAGTTATTTTATTTCTTATTTAGTAGGGTATATCATGTGAACATATGACTACATTGTTAGTTAGTACAAGATCATGTTAGTGGTTATCTATTGAGTTGTGTACTCACACCCTAACCAATATATCATTACACATGAGTGCATGAGCATATTTCACATGGTTTTTGCAAGAACAGGTAAGGATGAATCCTGAGATCAAGTTTAGAATGATTGAGCGGGGAGAATCAAATGATATTAGAGATCGAGATGAGGCATGGCTCAGTGTAGTCATAAAGCCAACATCTTTTACTCTTTTTTTGGTTATGTATATATGACCACCCCAATGGGTGGTCACTTGTTTGTTTTGGGTCAGTTTGTATAGTTGTATGTATGCTTCCACATAATTTTTATTATTATTTATGATTATATTTTATTTCTTCCACGTACTCTATTTATTTATTATTATGAATGATGTTTGGTTATTTCTTCATCATTATGCACTATGATTCTGGGGGTATAGACTCCTCATGATACCTCCTTAGAACCCCACTTCTAGTCGGTATCCTCTAGTGTTTGGGGAGGCATGCCTAAGGTCACATAGTGATCTTATCTTGTTATTTTTTAGCGTGATCTAAGTCGGGATGTTTCATAATACAGACGAGGTAAGAGGCTTATCATTATAACATAAAAGGTGATAATCACATATAATAACATTGAAACATGGAATGAGAAAATGGTATCATAATATCATGACATAATAGGAATGTAAAATTAATATAAAACATGAAATCATAATCATAATCCAAGGATCACCACTAAGACAACATAACATAGTGCACTAGGTTAACTGGTTGCGCACCATACATGACATCTCATGAGATGAAAACATTACCAAATTTATTGGGGGATGTATAATTCTGGGCCCACCCATCATATTCATGACACGTATATGAATATACATTCCACATAAGTAAATCATACATAGGATATAAGTATGAGTAAAAACCCATGAAAAAGGAAATGGGTTACATAGTCTTGCCTTGAGAAACAAAATGGAATACCATAAAGATTTCCATGAAAGAAGGGGTTAAATAATTATTGGATGTTCATGAATGAGTAAAGAATAATAGGTAATTAAAATAAATTCCAAGTGAAGAAAAGTCATAAAAAGAGTGGAGAAGCGAATTTGGAAATGAACTTATTAAGCGGGGTTTTAAGAAAAAGGGTAGAGTCTTTAAAGGGGGTGAGGGAATAATAATTTCTATAAAACCAAAAATGAATCAAAATGGTTTCCCATAAAAAATGAGTGTTTTTAGAAACCATGTAAGGTTAAAATAATTTAATGAAGTAGTATATTAAATTAGATAAGGAAAAGATAAGTTTCCTTTAATTGGGTTTTCTTAACAAATGAAATTGAGAAGGGAACCTTAAAAGCTTGCATATCCCCAATAAGGAAAAGTAAGTTACTCTAGTAATATATATGAGGAATATATATATATATATATATATATAATATAAAATAAATACATAAGAATAATAGATTTATAAAGTGATTTTTAGAGAGAAAAATCATAACTTGAAATAGAAGAGGGTAGTTTGGAAGTTTCCTTACCTTGAGTCCTTGACTCACTTGGTATGATCGCCTATAACTTATTGAATAATCAAATTAAATTTATTAAATACTTGAATAAGAAAATTTTTCATATATATTTTATTTATTACTATTATTTTATATTCATTTAAAATTATTTTGTTAATACATCATGTTTATTCCAACTCTCCTGAGGGTGTTCATTCATGGTTCCAAAGCCACTTCAGATTGTGGATAATTCTAGAAGTTCTTATCAAATGGGAATACAACTATATAAGTGATATAAAATTATATTCATTTAATTTTAAAAAATTAAATGGTCTCAAATATCCATATTTGTTTTGAAATAAGGATGTTTTATTTAGTATAAATGTTATCGTTACATGGTTAGTTCGTTTAGGCGGTTTTACCAACCATCATGAACTAGATTCATTTTATTTAACTCAATGATTATTCATACATTATAGAACATTAAATAAGTTATAATATACTTATTATAATCATATTTAAGCATAATATTTTTTATATAACCATCCATGAAGGCGGTGGTGAAAAAATAAACATGTCATCCATGAAGGTGTGAACCAACCAAAACATGAGCAACATTTTCATTTTAAAAAAGATGAAAAGAGGTTATATTATAGATATTTAAATAATATAATAAAAATTAACTGTATTAATAATATCTATGTTATTATAACAACATGGATAGAATATATTTTAGGATGTATAAGAAGCAAATAATTTAAGAGGCTTTAGTTGAGAGTATTACCACTTCCTTTCGATGTTAACTCTTATGCTACCCCTTAAGGCTACTTGGAATGGTATTTTGGTAAGAAAAATAATATTTAGTTGTGGTAAGTATGGTTTGCGATATATTTTGGTAGATATTTTTCAAGATAAGGAACTTAGAGTGTGAGGAGAAGAGATGTGATATTTATAAGGGGAAGAAGTGAGTGTTTTTAAATATAATATTCATTAATTTATTATTTTTGATCAAGACTACCAATAGTGATGATTCTTGTGAATATATATAGTAATTGGTGCATTTTATTAAAATATAATGGTTTCTTACATCACCCCTTATGTAATTAATCATGTATTTAACTTATAATGTAAAATACTGTATTTTGTCATATATTACTAGTCATAAAAAATTCAACATTTTCAGAAAAATACTAAAAAATTCACCTTAAACTAATATTGATGTATTTATTCCAAAAATAAAAAACCATTTTAATAAAATAATTTTCTAAATATGAGAAATTTAATATTTAAATAAATTCCTTATTAAAAAAATAGTTTTTATGAAACGATCAAATTTCTAACACTTGGAAAATTTACTTATGATTTCATAAAATTATATTATCATTTTTATAAAAATATATATTATTTCATGAAAACGTTTTATTAGAGTGAAATTTTATTTAAAATTTTTAAATTTAAAATAAAAATTTATTTTAATGATCATAAATCATATATATTTTTTTCCAAAATATAATTATGATTTCATTGTGTTAAACATTTATTTTATCATATTTAACACTTTTATTTAATTATATTATAATATAAAATAATTATATTATTTAAAAAATATTATTTCACTATTACAATAGTTAATTTACTATTCGTAATGGTTAGATTATTATTTCAATGGTTAGATTACTATTCCAATGATTAGATAACATTCATATCCTAACAGTCACATTTCCCTTTAAACCCTATATACAAACCACCATTCTCATACTTCATCATTCACTATTCACTTACAATGGTTCTTATACTTCCCTTGATAATTTCTATCATATTCCCAACACTTATCTTTCTTTTTACAGTTTTCATGGCATGAGTGGTCTTCATGGGATAATTTAGACCTATGGAGTTTGCCTTAGTGTTTGAACTACTCTCTGGTGTTTATCTACCTATATCATTATTTTTTGTTATAGAAAATATTATTTCATGATGTGTAATGTTCCTCTGAAATGTGACAGTCTTTATCTATTCATCTATTCTAAAATATAATAAAACAGTCATCATGAAACACAAGTTCTTTTACAAATAGAATGAATCTTCAAGCCATTACAATCCCAAATTTAAAAAATGGATTAAAAAGAAGGTATTTTAATCTCCTTAGTTTTTTATGAATCAAATATGGTTGATATAATTTATAACACTTGTTGGATTGATTATGGTTCTACAATCTATATTGTGAATACCTTGTAGGGTATGGAAAAACTAAGGAAACCAGTGGGTAGTGAGTTTGATATCTATTTAGGAAACAATATGTTCACACATTAGAAGTTGTGGGGACATTCATTCTAGTGTTAAGAATTGAGTTTACTTTGTTTTTAGAAATTTTTTACTTTGGTTTTAGAAACAAAATTTTATATTATAAGTTTCTCTAGAAACTAGATTTAAATTTCCAAACTTATACTGATTGGTTTTACATTCAATTTTTTCAAAATTATTTTTCATTAATATATGGAAATTAAATCTTTAGATATGGTACATTAAAATATATTCTTTTATACATTTATTTTCAAAGTAATATTGAAAATGATAACATGTATGTTCATAATAATATTAAAAAAAGTGTTATAAATGAAAATTCTTCCATGTTATGCCACTATAGATTAGGTCATATCTCCAAATAAAGGATTAAAATATTAACTAAGGAAGGGTTACTCAGTACTCTTGATTTTACTAATTTTGAAGAAGGTGAAGAAAACCAATAAATCAAATAAAGGTCCTAATAGAAGTTCAAATATATTGGAAATTATATTTACAAATATATGTATCTCATACATGGATTTACATAACCATAAATACTTCATTTCATTCATTGAATATTGTTCATGATATATGTATCTTTATTTGTTTCATAATAAAAAATGAAGCTCTTGACACCTTTAAATTTTTTAAGGATGAAGTAGAGAAAAAATGTGGAAAAAAAATTAAGTTCATGAGTTTATATTGAGGTGGATAATATTATGTAAGATAAACTGAAGATGTAAAATTATTGAGTCTATTTGAGAGGTTTCTTTAAGAAAATAGAATAATTTCTTAATACAAAATGATTGGTTCAACAAACCAAAATGGTTTTTCTGAAAGAAGAAACTGAAATTTAATGGAAATGGTATAAATTATACTTAATAACTCTAATTTGCCTAAATTCTTATGGACTGAATCACTTAAAATGACACCATACATTTTGAATCGGGTTCTAATAAATGTTATTTCAAAAACACCTTTTGAATTTTTTAAGGGTTGGAAACTGAGTTTGCGGCATATCCATGTTTGGGGTTATCCTTCATAAGTGCATGTTTATAATCCATAATAAATAAGTTGGATCCTAGAAATTTTAGTGGTTACTTCATTGGATATTTCAAAAGGTCTTAAGGGTTCCATTTTTATTTTCTATCATTGAACAATATAATTTTGGAATCATAAAATACTAAATTTCATGAAAATGAACTGATCAATGGGAGTGATCTAATAAAAAATTTACCAATGAAGATAATTCATAAGCTCATCCCTCTATCTTAGGTGATATATTGATAATTTCTCATAACACTCCTCTTTTATTGAGTAATATTAAAATAAATTTCATTCCATAAACTATTAATAATATTTTTATGGATCGGGTGGTTCAAGAATAAAAAACTCTTGAACAACCATTTGAACCAATTTTTTCAAAAAAATAATTGTGAAACATTAAGAAGATCCAAAAAGATGATAAATTCATTAATGTTTAGTGATTATATAGTATATCTATCAGAATTTGACTACAATATTGAAGCTGAAAATAATCCTAAAACATTTTCACAAGCCATGAGTTGTAAAGAGTAAAAAATGTGGTATAATGTCATGATTGAGGAGATTAATTCCATAAAGAGTAATGAATTTTGGGACCTTGTTGATTTACAACTTGGTGAAAAACCTATTGGATGTAAATGGGTTTTTAAAACTAAGAAAAATTCATTGGGCAGTATTGAGATATATATGGATCGACTAGTTTCTAAAGGGTTTAATCAAAAGGAAGGGACTGATTATACTGACACATTTTCTACAGTATTCAAAATGGATTAATTACCTATTATATTGGAATTGGTGGTTCATTTTGACTTAGAATTAGAACAAATGGATGTGAAAAATTCTATTCTAAATGATAATTTAAAAGATAAGGTTTATATGAAACAACTTGAAGGATTCCTCTCTAGTAATGCTGAGAATTTAGTGTAAAAGATTAAAAGGACAATCTATGGTTTAAAATAAGAATCCCGAAAATGATATTTGTGATTTCATGGTGCAATTACTTCATTTGGTTTTGAAGAAAACATTATGGATCAATGTATATACCATAAGTTCATTGAGAGTAAAATATGTTTTCTTGTTTTATACATTGATATTTTACTTACTATTAATGATAAGGGTTTTATATATATGGTGAAATAGTTTATCTCAAAAAGATTTAACATGAAATATATAGGTGATGAATCCTATTTCATTGGATTAAATATCCATAGAGATAGGTTGAGAGGCGTTATGGGCTTGTCTTAAGAAACCTATATTAAAAATGTTTTAAAGAGGTTTCATATGAAAGAATTTGCACCAAGTATAGCACCCATTATTAAGGTTGATAAATTCAACATGATCCAAAGACCAAAAAAAATATTTTAAATGAGAAAAAATTAAATCTATCTCATATATTTCCACTTTTGGTAGTTTAATCTTTTCCCAGGTCCGCACAAGGCCTAACATTGTATTTTTAGTAGGAATGTTGGGTTGATATCAGAGTAATTCAGGTATATACCACTGGAATGCCATGAAGAAGGTATTGAGATACCTTAAGGGGACTAAAAACTACATGCTTATATATTGATAGGTTTGTAGTTTGGAAGTTTTTGGATGCTTGGATGCATACTTTATTGTGATAAATGGAGGTAAACAACAACTTCTTTTCCATTAAAGAAATTAATTTTTTTAAAAATTCATTTTAATTAAATTATCTAACATATATTGCATGAAGTTGTTTATTTTTAACTATTTACTTAACCCACTTAAAAATTGTAATATAAACACCATTGTTGTTGAAATTTTATTATTTCATTTTTTTGATCTTCTTTCTTTTATTTTGGTTAATCTATATGAATTTTTTTTTCTCATGATGTTGATTTCATTGGGAAAAAATGTGATTCATTTAGATTTATTCCAAGATAATAATATTTATTGATAATGTTATTCTTCACATGTCAGTGGATATAAGTATTTATAATTTTGTTTAAAAAGTATAAATATAATTTATTTCAATGGTTGATGAAATATTCTTCCCTTTATATTAATGATACAATGCTTGGAAATTATTTTAATTTATTTCTTGATTTTTGTAGAAAAATTTAATAAAATAATTTTTTATTTTATCTAAAAATAAATAAAAAAAATATTTTTATCCTAACTTGGTTAGTGTTTTTAAATAATATAAATATGTAATTTGATATTGTATAAATATTAAAAAATTTAATTTAATCATGCAGATGTTTCAAATTTAGTTGGAATTTATATCATAGAAAAGTGTCTTATTATTATTATTATACCTAAATTATTTAAGTGTCTTACAAAAGTGTATAATATGGGTAGAATAATAATAATATTTTATGATCGTACAATAAAATGTGTTTATTAGTATATACCATCATTTATCTTATGACTAGTATTTCTAAATATAGTTTCATTATTTTTTATGCTACAAATGAAAATTATTTATCTTGAATTATGGATATATAATCTTAATAATAATAATCATGAAAGTACAATTATGAATAAAAATAGTTATTTGCGTTAATTCACATTATATTATTATTTTCATCATCTACATGATTTTTTAAAAAATAATGAAATATTGTTTAAAAACCTTTTGTTCCCTCAAAATAGTATTTTAATTTTATTCATTGAATTTAATTGAAATAATTATTTAACAAAAAAGTTGGGGAAAATGTTAGAAATGTATGCCTTATATCCAATCATGATACCTTGTGAAATCATACAAAATTTTAGAAGTGTATATTCTATATATAATCATGTGATGATAGATTTGGGATATTTGACACATGTATCATATGGTACTAATTTATGAAAAACATATCCAATTATCATTTGTGATCACTTCTTTACATACATGTAATTATAATAACCCAATAAGGAAATGTACTTATTGGAATCTAATGAGAATTAGATCCATTGTATTGGATTCATTGACATTGTTGGATTCATTGAAAACCTTGACATTGTAAGCTAGAGTATGTTGGATTTTTTGTTCACCCTTTCAAGAGTTGTGTGAATCATTGGATTCCATGATAGAGGTAATGATAGCACCCAATATGAAAATTGGTGCTTATGTGTGGATGGAATAAAAAGGTAGATTACACAAATACTAGTGTGATCCCAAAATGTTTATCATGACTATCCTATATAGAAGTTGTAAGACCTTAACTCTAGGAACCTAGAGTTGGTGTTTACTTTATTAAATTAATACAAGATACAATGGACTGCAACATGAAGGATCGATCAGTTTAGTAGTCTTAAGAGACTAGATATATACATGATTTCTATATTATATTGGAAAAATAAAACATAGCATGAAAAAATTTCTTGAATCATTGAAAATAAATCAAAGATTCCTTCTTCATATCCTAGTGAAAGAAAAACATAATAATGAGTGAGCTCAAATTCTCAGTAAGAAAAAGCATACAATATAATATATCATGAGTATATAAGACATTAACAATATAACAGAGGTTATAATCAATGGTTCAATATGTGTTTAGTGTGGTGATGATTATTCTTAGAGTATTGTTATGGATTCATGATGAGGAAATGGATATTGTGATTTATAAAGAATTAATGTAACTCCATAAGATGATTGAGGTACTGTAGTGATTTATGGAAAATGAATCATTAAGGCTATAACTTGAAGAAATAAAGTAGATAAGTTCAATAGATAATGATATTTATATCTTATGATTGTTTAGATTTTCATAAGGTTCAAACCATGTGCTAATAGTGGAGAGTACACATTTTTTACAGTAAGAAAGAAGTGAATAAGTTGAATCATTGAGAGTGTTAAAGAAGACAAGTGGAACTGGCCACATGAAGTGTGTGAACATTTTATGGGTAATGCAGATTAAACAGATAAGGATACAAAATATTTCATGAGGTGAATCAATAAGAGTAAATCAATGCTTCCATGTTAATAACATGAATGTTATATGAATACAAGAATCACCCATTACTTCATCTAAAGAACAACATGGAGCTACCATAAGAACACCGAGTGATCGAATGGTTGATGGAGTGACCGTGTGATGAATGCAAGAGACCACATGAGAAATGTGAAGCTACCATGAATCTAAATATCGACCATAATAAAGTGGCTGGATCAACCATTAACAATGCATAATAAGTGAAGTTGTTGTAAGAATAGATCATCGTTCACACCTTTAAAACTTCAAGTTATCATGAGTAGTTCAAGTGACCATGAGTTACATATACTACTATGAGTATGCTGGCTAGTCATATGTGGTATAAGAATCAACTTGAATGGACCATCCATACATATGAGAAACTATTAGTATATAATTTTGTGTGTATGAGCATGAACTCTGCACAAACATTTTATGGATGTTCCATAAGTTCACTATACATAAATGCAATGTTACTTGCATTTATATAAATTGATTGGGAAGGAAATATGATGATGCACTTGAACTAGAATTTATGGAATAAATATCACTGTAATGTAATCCTTATGAGATAAGAGGAAATGCATGTGAGTTGCTGCAAGTAAATGAGAAGGCCTTAGTTAACTATTCCTGAACCATGGGAAGAATAGTTGCATGGTGATAATTCACGTTTCCATGCAAAAAAGTTTTAAATTTAGAGGCATCACAATTTGAGGAATGAAATGAGGTAACAAAAGATTTATGATATGTTTAATATCATACAATGGATACACCTGAGTCTTAGGGTGATTTAATTGAGTAGATTTATGAACTGAAAAAATAATGAAGGTGGTTATTATTTTACTTCATGAATAAGGAAGAAGAATCAATCCTTTTGGGTGTTTGAATGAGTATGTGATAATCTAATATCGTATAAGGATAAAATCAAAAGTATTTAAGAGTTTTAAAGTAAGATATGTATGATAATTCAAGTTAGTAATAAATTAGGAAATTTGTTGACTAATTTGAATGGAATAAGATCACACCTGCTAAAGATTGTGGAGTTTCCAAATATGAATAGAAATTAAATATCCATGTATTGTTATTATGTGATTATAAATATATAAAGGTTATGAAAAAGGAATGTAGAATGAAAAAAATGATCGATAACCCAAATATATTGTGAGAAGAGATTTCTCAGAGTATGATACATCTAGTATTGAGGTGATAAGAAGGTGAGACAATGCCAAGAGTCCTTGAAAGAGGTAGATTTGAGTATTTTAAGAAGTTGAGGAGAATTCAGATCACACCAGATTTGGAAAGAGTTTCAATACCAGTAGACTTGTTTCAAAAGTTCATTGAATATATTTAAGGTTTACATGATAAATATTGATCCTACAAGCTCATGGAGGAGGATTATCTGAAGAAAAATTAGATCATCGTACCATTGGATCATCATTAAAGAAGTGAAGACTCTTCTAGTGGATTCTAGAATCCATGGGAATATAATGAATTCCATGTTGAGAAGAAATTATTTAAGGGAACACAATGATCTATGCGATGATGGGACTAGAATGTCATTTATTTTAAACAATTGTTAAAGATAGAGGAGAATCCATGTTGGGGGGTATAACCAACATGTAAAGGAGTAGGATTTCAGGCCAAACCTTGTAAATACCATGTATATATCTTTCTTTTATTTACTGCACATGAGGTGAGAACTGTGAGAAATTTTTGAGTGGATAGAGAACCTTAACAAGTTTTATAGGTTGAATTAAAAGGTAAATAATTCGTAAAAATAGTGAACCATTGATTCAACCCCCTCTTAGAGATACCTAATTGGTGCTTGGGCCCTATAATTGGAATCAGACGATAATTTACCTCTAAATATCCAAAGTTTTTCCTCGGTTTTTTATTATCTTTGATGAAGTGATGATTTATGGAAGATTTTGAGTTACCTTTGATGGATAAAAATGAATATGATCCTAGTGATAAAAATTTGTAGATCTCTTATAAGACTCAAAAAAATAGGAAGAAAAGAGAGGTAAGGAAGCTAAAGAAGAATCTAAAAGTAAAGGGAGAGAAACCACCAACTGAAGGTAATCGAAGTGGTACAAGTTGTAATAATTATTTTGATTATTATTATTATAATAAATCTTGTTCAAGCTGTGATGATGATATATCACTTAATGATATTTATTCTAAAATTAAAGATCATTTGGAGAAAGTTCCCAAATAAGTAGTAAATTGTATTTTTAGAACTATCAAGGGACTTTAGGATAAGAAATCACAATTAGAAGAATATGCTAATGAAATGTAAGAGGCATTGGATAAGAAGGTTGGGATATGAAACACCCTCATAAATCTAGTAAGAGTAAAGGATGAAGTAGTATCTCTTTGAAATGAAGGTATTTTGAAGCTATTTAAGACTTAAAAAAAGATCATTTTATGAATATGAAATATTAAATACTAAAATTAGTGAAGTATTATATGCATTTTAAAAGTCACATCAAGTCTCCATGAGTGTCAAGACCACCCAATTAGAAATAAAGGCAAAAAAATTGAATGATATTGATAATAAACTACAATAACCAAACAAAATGCATGAGGATAAAGTTCAAAAGTTGAAGGAGAATTGGGAAGAAAGGTTGATATTAATTGAGGATGAGAAAAAAAATTCTCAACCTTAAGTATCTAGAGCTGAGAATTAGATTAAAATATCTTAAAGGAGGAAAATATAAAACTTCCTAACCTACCTATAATTCCCCAGTCCAGTGTCCACTCACCTGGTGCCCTAGTCGAGTTCACCACATCACCTTAGGCATGCCTCCCCATATTCCAAAGGTGGATGACTAGTATTGGGGGTCTAGGGTAGTACTATGGGGGGGACTATACCCCTATATCATAGTACACAATCATAAATAAATAACCAAGAATCATATATACTTGAGTATTCAAAAATAATAAATAAATAAACATGCTATAATAAAATGAAAAATCTAACATATCGGAATATAAGATGGACCACCCACTAAGACAATCATTGGTATAAAATAAACAACTAAAAATAAATACATCAATATATACTAAAAATTCTGAGATATTCCATGTACTCGATCTCCATGACTCTTGATCTATAGTAGATTGATCCTAATACTTCACATGAATGTCTCTGCTCAATCATGTAATTCTAGGCCTCTACCCTACCCATTGTGCCCTGTTCTCAACCTGAAAGCAGATGTCAAGTTTGCACGCACATTGAGGTGCACATACAAGGGGGGAATGAATCTCAGTAGGCCACCCCAAAATATGGACCTATAACCCACATTAATAAGTGAATATCATGAAACATGCCCATCCTAATCGAGAAACAACTAGAATAAAAATAAATAATAAAAATAAATATTGACCCTCAGGTCTACAACCTCGATAGACTATAAATGTCATAACTAGTGCCATAGCATCTCTAATCATGTTGTGGGGACTGTGACAACCAAAATATCAAAACTACCCCAAAGAAGTATACATATAATATGATCTAATCCCAATAACCATCGTCGATCCTCAGGTCCATGACCTCGATTGACCATACCTACTTCATTCAATTTCGGAGTGTCTCTGAGCATAAGAATCACCTTAGGGAGACCTTTTTTTCATACCTTAGAAATATCATGCTCACACCTCCACTATGATGAGTATTAGACCCTGGGGTATCACCTGACATACCTCATCCTAAAGCCCTTAGGTTGAACCCCATGGTAATACTTGAGTGTTATTAATGTCAGGTCAACATCTGATTCATAGGAAGGGAGGTCCTAGATAATCACATACGTCTAGGCATGAGTGATTCCTAGGCATATCGAGAAATCAAATGAAATACCCTCCTGGATCCCACAGTCAGTTTCCTCATTATCCAAAAACATGTGGATCCTCATCTAAATCATAACCAGTACATACACTCAATCCTTGGGGGTATCCTAGGCATCGATTGAGGGGATCCAATAGCCACCCTTAGGGTGTCCAACATTCATGCTCAAGGATATAAAACCACTTGATAAATCAAACCCCATTCAAATACAAAGGATCCTGGGTATTCATAATGGTCTAATTGTATTACCATTCGAATACTGGGAACCCCAAACATTCAAAATAGTCTCACTATATCAAAGGAAACTCAAACATCCTAGGCATTCATGTATGCATGCCATCATCAGCTCTGATGCTGGATCCTAGGAAACACCTATAGGAATCTACTACTTCATTATCACACACACAAACACACACATTGGATACTGGTTAAACTGGGCATCCACACCCAAAATACCATGAGACCAGATCCCAAACATTTTAGGTATCCCAGGGTCTCATCCATATCAACTGGTTTTTCCCGAGTATCCCGGGAAATCACATCAATGTTAGGCCCAATGGTTGATTCCCAAACATCCTAGGAAATCACACATAATAACCAATAATAAAATAAACATATTAAGGGTTAAATAAATGGCCAAAACTTTTACCATCATCTCATCCCCATCAAGATCACATGTCATTTTAGGTTCCAGAGAGACACACACAACCATCACTACCCAAACACACTCACTTTCTCAGGTAAAATTTATCAAAAGGGCACCCACTCAGGTCCTCTGGGTTAGTATGTAAGCAGTGGAACCCCTCTTGGTATCCTTGGCTCAAAAATAGTCTCTCAGGACAACACCCTACACTCAGGGATGTCACACTTACCGACAATTTCAACACATAAAACGACCTCTTGGACTCAAGGGGTAAGCCACATAAACATAGATCCAGGGATATGTCTCATGAACCATCTCATTTACAAGTTCCCACTAGGTTGGTCCACTCACCCAACCCGATCCCAGTCTAACCAAAGGTTGTCCACCCAAGCTATGTCACTATTAAGGAAAATGTATGATCACTCCCAACCAATTCATCTCCACAAGTCTCAACTTGGTCCCACTAACTATGGACTGTCCAATGCAAACACCAATATAGGACCTTATTGATTATATGATATGTCCTCTACCCACTATCATGACCCTCACCTGGGTCCCATCCCCTATCACTCTCTCATTAGATCGTTGGTTTCAATTACTGGAGGAAGAACCTCCCTGTCATAACTCACTCACCCTGAATTGCCTCTTAGAATTCCTCAAAACACACCAAGGATTCAACCTTTGAATTATACAAGGAAAATGATCAGAATGGTATACTCAAAATTCCCATTCTAACTCCAAAGAGAAAACCTAAAAAACACCTCCAAGGAGGGAGTACACGACGTGTACCTCATGCACGTGATGTGTACCTCCAACATGCCTCCTTGGTCGCATTCCACAATCTAATAAACATGCACTTTTCCTAAGTTCATGACATAAACTCACCCTATACAAAGTGAACCCCACATGGGGTGTCACCCAAGAACCTATCCATGTACCCTGCATGGGGTCTAGCCAACTACCGTACACAGACACTGGCCATATACCTCACGTGAGATCTGGCTGTGTGTCATGCACCACCATGTGCCCCTAACACAGGGTGTTTGGATGAGTACCCAACCACACCTCAAGTTACCTATAAATGGAATGTAACAAACACACATCATGTAATGATCATCTTCAAACCTTTACTGAAAATAAAGAACACACAACATGTTTTCTTGAAAACCACATGGCATGTAGTCGGGTTTCCCGAACATAAATACCCTATGATGCCCCTGAAACCCCTATTTCTTACAAAATGAGATCAAATCAACCCTCTAGGGATATATAATAACACATATATGGATTTAAAATTAAAAAGAAACAAACTAAACCAGGTCTGGGGATAAAAATTCAAAACATGAACTGACTTATGGTGAAGTACGTTGACATTTCAAGCTTTGATCCACGCCATGTCCCCACCACACCCTAATCCACCTTTAGATGAAATTCATGATAACATCTCCCTCCCCCCTCTCTTTATATCCCTCTCCTATCTCGTCCACATAACACCCATATGTGGGATCCACGTATGAAGAAAGCTGGGGGGAGAAAAGGAAAAAGGAAAAAATAAAATTAGAAAAGAAATAAAAAGAAAAAGAAAAGGGGGATCGAGCTTGGGCTTGACTATGGTGATTGACATAAGGTTATGCCTCACCTAGAAAAAAACCCTCATTCCTGACTCATCCATGGAGTTTAAATCACAATCCAATTTTCTATTCAAAAGATATCACTGAATGAACACACATAAATAATTAATATCAATTAATTAAAAATTAAACATTTCTTAAAAATTTGACCGACTCAAAATTACATCAAACTCATAAAATAGGGTAAAATCCCTATTTTGAGGCCAATAGAGTGGTCATAAAATATTTCTGAGATCATATGGAAGTATAAAATTACCATTTTAGACCTCATGATCATCCCAAAACCAAAAATTCAAATTTTTGCTTGTTTTCACAACCTAAAAAAACATATTATTTTACAGTGTTGAGAAAAGGAATGACAATAAACAAAAATTATAATGGATCTATGTATAAAATGAGAATCAAAATGGTGGAAAAGATAGGTTGAATCATGTGGAGAATCATCCACCTCATTCTTAGTGAAAAGGTATCCCACAATCTAGTTCATTCAAGTTATATTGAATATATTTTTTATGTAAGTGTAAAAAAAAGTAAAAAACTATACAGATGTGGGAATATAAAAATGATGGTAAATCCACTATTATGTCAAGGATGAAATTAAGTAAGTCCTAGATAAGAATCTCCCCAATATAAAAACATATTGTTGGTGAAAAGGTCCAAAAAACAACAAGCTTATAAATCCAGATAGAATGCACCTCCATGTAAAACAAAGAGGTTTGTAGGATATTGTTAGTACCTATGGAGGTTCAGGTATATGGAAATTAATTTTTGGAATAAAGTCTCAACTTATACAAATGGTACAAGTCTATAAGTAAGGGGGAGTAGAGTTAAATGTTAGACTAGGCTATCCCATGTAGACTTAAAGTATAATAAAAGTTTCTTTTCTAAGAAAACTATGTGGTATCATCCTTCTCTCAAATAAAAAAGAGGAGAAGAGTATGAGTGACCTGAAAGGAAGAAGATGATATGAGAAGACCCCTACATTATTCCTTTTCGTTTTTTTTCAATAAAGGGGAGAAGAAATAATCAATCCAATAACACATATTGACATTTTGGAATTATGGTATTGCCAACAAATTAAAAGGGGGGATTATTGTTCCCAAGTGAGTATTTCATTTGTTTTCAATGGTTCAATATGTGTTTAGTGCGGTGATTATGATTCTTGGAGGAATATTATAGACTCATGAAAAGTAATTATATTTTATTATTAATAAATAATCCATGTAATTACATAATATTATTGATGTACTACCATGATTTATGGAAAAGGAATTATTGAGGCCATAGCTTGAAGAACTTGAGTGGAGAGGTTCAAGACACAGTGACGTTCATATCATACGATTGTTGATTTATTCATAAGGTTAAAACCATGTTCTAATAGTGGATAGTTCATATTGTTTACAATAAGAAATAATTGAAAAATTTGAAGTGATGAAAGTGTTGAAGAAGATAAGTGTAACTGACTGCATGAAGTGTATGCACCTTCCATGGGTAATTCATATCAACTAGATGAGGAGCCCATATCTTCCGTGAGGTAAATAAGCTAGAGTAAATCTATGATTCCATGTTAATTAAACAAATGTTATTTTATTATAATAATCAACCATAATTCTATATGAAGGACACCATATAGTTACTGCAGGAACACTAAGTGACTGAATGATTGATGGAGCGATTGTAGGATGAACGTAAGTGACCACATGAGTAATTTGAAGCCACAATGCATTTAAATTCCATCTATAATAAAGTGTATGGATTGACCATGTGAAGTACATGAAAAGTGAAGCTACTACAAGAAAATATCACCATTCACACATTCAAAACTCTAAGCCACCATGAGTAGTGCAAGCAACCACGAGTTACACATGCTACCATGAGTGCGATGAATGATCACATGAGGTATGAGAATAAAATTGAATATAACTTCAATTTTTATGTGAAACTGTCATAAAAAACCTTTCGTATTTATAACCATGAACTTTTATATCTTATATGAGTACGTACCTTTCATGAGTTCACCATACATAAATGTAGTGTTACTTGTATTCATGTAAATCGATTGGGAAAGAAGTACAATGATGTACTTGAACTGAAATTCATGGAAGAAATATCATAGTAATGTAATACTTTAAATATAAGAGGAAATTCATGTGAGTTGCTATAGGTAAATGAGAAAGACTCAAGGAACTATTCCTACACTGTGGGAAGAATAACTGTGTAGTGATAATGCATATTTCTATGAAAAAAGGTTTTAAATTCAGATCTATCATAATTTGAGGAATAAAATGAGTCAATAAAAGAGTTATGATATATTTATTATCATATAATGGATACACCCTAGTCTTAGGGTAATTTAATTAAGGATATTTATGAGATGTGGAAAATAATAAAGGTGGTTATTATTTTATCATGTGAAGAATAAATAAGGCTTGATAATTTTAGGTGTCAAAATGAACATGTGATAATATAATATTTCATAAGGATAAAATCTCGAGTCTTCAAGAGGTTTATGGGAATGTTTTAAAGATAATTCAAGTGAGGAATAAATTGGGAAATCTTTTGACTGATTTGAATGGAAGAAGACCGCACCTGCCAAAGATTAAGGAATTTATAAATGCAAATGGAAACTAAATATTCATGCATTATCACTATGTGATTTTAAATATATACTGGTTGTGAAATAAGGAATACAAAATAAAAAAAATTAAAACCCACATATATTGTACTAAGAGATTTATTAGATTCTAATACATTTGGTATAGAGTTGAGAAAAAGTTGAGCCAAAGTCAATAGTCCCTAGAGGAGACAAAACTAAGTATTCAAAGAAGATGAAGAGAATCCAGATTATACCAGATTTGGAAGGAGTTTCAAGACCATAAAAATTATTCTAAAAGTTTGTTTAATATATTTAAGGTGTATATAGGAAATCTCAGCCCTATATGCTCATGGAGGAAGATCATTTGAAGAAGAAGGAGACCATACTGCTACTAGATCATCATTGAAGAAGTAAAGACTCCTCTAGTGGATTCTGGAAGCTGTGGGAACATAGTGAATTCTATATTGGGAAGAAAATATTTAAGGGAAAACAATATACTTTGTGTTGCTAGAAATGGACTATCCTTAGTTTTAAACAAATTTTTAAGATAGTGGATAATCCATGTTGGGGGGTATAACCAATGTGGAAAGGAGTAGGCTTTTAGACCAAACCATGTAAAAATTGCGTGCTAATATATTTAATTAATTTACTATACATGAGGTGAGGATTGTGAGGAATTATTGAGTGGATCAATAAATTTAACAAGTTTGATAGGTTTAATTGAAAGGTAAATAATTCATAAAAATAAGTGTACCACTTATTCACCCCCTCTTAATGGTACTTAACTAGTCCTTGGTTTCTACAAAAAGAGAGGAAAATTGTAAGAAAAACATGGTAACCCCATAAATAACCATATGAGAATAAAATATATTATTTTTAAGTATATAAATAGCATATGATTATTCTAATGTAAATTTAAACATGAACAATCTTGAATAATAGTGAGACTATAAAATAAACTTTTACGACTTTAATAACTTTTGAATCAAAACCCCTTAAAATGGAAACATGGATTAACAATTTAAATACTATAAATAAAGAGTAATTAATGATATAATATGTCAAAGAGTTAGTATATACACTATATAAAATAAATTCGGCGTATAATATAATATATGACTCAATGGAGTAGATTTGAGATGAAAAACCCTTACCTTGGATTCTTATTTAGTCGAATGCACTATATACTCATAAATAATAAATTTAAAGTTATTAAATACTTGATTCAGAACCTTTTTCATCTATATTTAATTTTTAAGGTCATTTTATAATCATATTACATTTATTAATTTTATTTTTCTTGCTTACATCTACCACTTAAGGCTGTTCAATCAATTTCTACAAAATTACTTTGGTGAATTGACCATGGATAAAGGTGTTATGAAATGGTTCCATTATATCTATAATTTTAATAATTCCATTAACATAAATTTTATTCATCATATAAAATTTTAGAATCATCTATGTAAGGTGGAAATAGAAAAATTAATCACATCGCTTCATAGAGATGATAGTCCAGACATACACACGAATGATGTTATCATTTTCCAATGAATGGAAGGGCAAGAAGGTAGATAATGTATTATATTTATATAATAATAATTATTTCATAAATATAATATATATTCATTAATTCTATATTTATAACCATCCAAGTGAAGTAGTGATGAAAAAAATTACACCGCTATGTGGAGATGATAGTTCGTACGTACGTACAAACAATGTTATCATTTTACATAGGATGGAAAAAATATATAAAATATATGTACCATTAAAATAAAAATATATTATTATGTTAAATATACTTATGTAATTATTTTAATATGGTTATTGATGGTTTGGATGAGGTTTAAGAAGAAAGGAACTTAAAAAAGATTGGTAAGAACATATACCTCTTATTTTGGTTACCTACTTTGGCTTACACCTTAAGCCTTCTCAAAGTGGTCTTTTGAGAATACCAAAACCTCTAGGAAAACAAAAATAATTTTTATAAGGTATTAGGGTAGGTCATGGTCAATTTAAGTGTCTCAAGAAGCGTGGATAAGAGAGGAGAGGAGGTTCCCATTTATGAGTGATGTGGGTGGTAAACTTGTAAATATAAAGAAAATTAAAATATAATAAATTCACTATCATGTTAAAGTGGATAAATTTTAAATATGGGATGATATAGGGTATAAATATATTCAAACAATAATATTTTTACAAGTTTTTAGATTATTTTAACCCTTACCTATTTAATTTTACCCCCTCGTTAATCCTTTTTAACCTTTACCATAATGATAAGTTTTTTCCACGGTTACCATTAATTATGAATAAAAATAAGTTGAAATCATTAAAAAATATTAATTACTCTAATTATAAATATTTAATTCATTTTACAATATTCAATTCTTATAAGTGGTATAAATTACTTTTAATTTAAGTTCAAAAAACATAGTGAAAAACATTTTTTAGAAAAATGTTTGTTTTAAGCATAAAAATGGGTTTATACAAAAATCATGTATAATGTTGATTCATATGAAATTAATTTTGAAAACTTTATTAAAAGATAAGAACCAAAAATAGTTTTTATTTGAATAAAGAATTACTTAGAATTAAAAAATGTAAAATATAGATTTCAAGTTAAAAATTATATTTTTAAATGAATTATACTACTTCATAAATGTATATTTAGTCTATAAAATGGTTTCATAAAATTTTAATCCATTCTTAAAAAATTATAATTTCATAAAAGTGTCATTTTTATAAAATCAGTATTTTCACTATTCCTTCAAAAATTAACTATTTTAGAAAAATCTCAAAAATTCACCATAATCTAATTTTGACATACTGAATTCAGAAATGAAATTAATTTCATAAAATTAAAATTATAAAATTTGGTAATTTAGGTTTTAGTAACATTATTGAATAAATCTATGTGCATTATGCTATGGTTTCTCGAGAATAAAATATTTACTTACTATAATTAAAGCTCGAATGTTATATACCCCCTAAAAAATTTCAGCTTAAAAATGTCTAGAATGTCATATCATAAACAAATATGGGTAGTTCTTCATCATAACTTCTTTAGGTTATCACATTGCATCTTCTATCTTATGATTTCCCTAAAATACCTTTACCGGTTGAGTCATCCAATCCCACAACACTTTTTCTCCAGTGTCAAGAATATGGAAAGGCTCTTCATAATAAGATAAATCAAGATCCAATTTCATTTCTTCATAGGTGGGTACATTTTTTGGGTCTAATATATACTTCCTTAGTAAAGAGATAAAGAAAACATTATGCACTTTGGAGAGGTTGGGTGGAATTTCCAAAGGGTAAACTGTAGGTTTCGGGTGCAAAAAAAGTGTGTGATGGGTCATGCCCAACTTTTATTTTTTTCATGATTGATGATAAATCCAAGATTTACATGATTATAAACACCATGATAAAAGAAATTTAATTAAAGAATATAGATAATGGATAAAATTCTAGAACCAAACTACAAGATCGTCAAAAATTATTTATAATTAATTTAATCAATTAAATAATTACCCTATGATAAATTATTTCTTCATTGATTGATCTAAAAATAGATATAAAGCATACCATAATTGTATTATAGTAATCAAGAATATATTCCCTCTAGCGGTGATCCACATGTGTTCCAAAAATCTCCTAATGTCATGGTGGGAATCTCGAGGTGCTTGAACAATAGATCCTATCACTTTAATAATTTTCCTTTGATCACCCTGAGTATAACTTATAAAGGATTCTATTTGATCTCTCTTGACTTGAGAGTGGAAGGTGGAGAATGATAAATCTCCGTTCTTGGGAGAATTCTTGGAAAAAGGGAGCTCTCTAGGTCTTTGAGAGGATTCTCCAGATTTCATTGTTCACAAAAAAAGAAAATGAATTGACTCTCATGAAAAAATAATATAATTAGGTTTATATAATACTAGGGTAAAAAATAAATAATTTCAAAAGTTCCCTTTATTATTTATTTAATCAGTATAGAACCCCATATCTATAATAATAATATTATTGTTTCTTAACATGTGCTAAACTCATGAATTAAATTAAATGTTATTTAATAAAATAATATTCAATATATATTATTTATCACCGAACCATTAAACTTGGTCCATTGTTCCTCTACAATATTTATCAGGCCTTGAATAATTACTATTTATTTAATAAATAAATATCACTGAATTATTTTCCAATAAATAAATAAATATTATATTCACTAAATAACAAATAAATATTTATTAAGTATCCCACTTACATAATATACTCTTGAATAACTGGTGGAATAATATATGAGATCAATTAAACATTAATATGTTTTTAAACCATGTGCGAGAATAATATTTATTCAACTTGTTAAATAATAAATAATAATATATTATTTAACTGAGATTCTGGATACACTTAGTGTGTGACCCTCTAGGCCTCTTTCTCAGTAGAATTAGGTGAAGTAGCCTAAAGTACAAGGTTTGCATCTAGAAATATGCCAAGGCATCCATAAAGAAAGAATTTAATGTTGTAATGACATAATACCTCATAAGGACACTTACTATGTAATATAATCCCTTTATTGTGATATCTCTAATCAAGAAGGTTGCATGTCGGTGCTATCGACCTATGTGCTTGATGTCTCTTTCTTTGACTCTCTAAAAATTGAACTTGCCTATATAAAACTATATACATGGATTTGTTTTGGATATATCATTTCCATTAAAGGTCCTGAGATATTAACTTCGATTAAAGAACAAAAGGGACACATCTTTTCTCGCATTATTAATTAATGAAATATTACTCATGACGCACCCAACATATCCTACCTCAACGTGAACATATGTTGTCATGGTTTTAATTAGTATATCAATTTATGGGACTGATAAAAATCATCAATAATAATCATAAAGTCTAAGGATCAATACACACATATGAAGATAGGAACATCCAATGACACATATAAATGTGTATTTCTTACTGGAGGGTCTCATTCTCATAATATATTATACTAGATATTACCAAGGTTGTACACCATAAGAAGATGCTTAAAAGTTATATAAGTCTCCATCCCTGATAACTTATATCATATGTGTCCCTAAAATGATTTCATCTAGCTATAGAACATATATTTAAGAATACTATCATAGAACATCTAGGTTATCATCATAGTGGGGAACTGCTATAACCTTTCAATGCAACAACTACTCTTAGGAAATTATCGCATACTATGTTATATAGAAGAATAATCATGATGTGATAAGGAGTTTATTAATATTAAAAACAACAAATACATGTTATCATAAAGTACATAAAAGTTAGTTCTAGGAAACCAACTCCAATAGAGTTTCACTTGCACTAGATCCAATTGCTAATAACCACCAGTCCACTAAATCTCACATGATACTCATGATTCTACTGAGATGAGACTTTAGTCAAGGGGTCCGACACATTTTCTTTTGTAGGAAATATCCTTACTACAACTTCATTCCTTTTATAAAATCCCTCAATATGTGATACTTTTTTAGTATATACTTTTTCCATTGGTGTGGCCTTGGTTCTTTTGAAAGAGCTAGTGCTACAGTATTATCACAATACAACATGAGAGGGTCTTCACTACTAGGTACCACATCAAGCTCCTAGAAATTTTTTTATATCCAAATGGATTCCTTGGCTGCATTAGAAGCCTCTATATACTCGGACTCCACTATAGAATTAGCGACAAATGACTTATTTGAACTCTTCCAGCTCACAACTCCTCCATTGAGACATAAAATAGATCCTAACTATGACTTTAGATCATTCTAATCTGTTTGAAACCTAGAATCAGTATAAAATCTGATAACTAGCTCCTCATCTCATCCATACACCAGGAGCATATCCTTATTTCTTATTAGATACTTGAGGATAGCCTTAATAACAGACCAATGTTGTTCTCCTAGATCTGATTGATATCTGCCTATCGTTCTCAATTCATAGGCAATATCAAGTCTAGTATATAACATGGAATACATGATTTATCCTATCACTTAATCATATGGGATCTTACTCATTCTCTCTTTACCCTATTGTGTTTGAGTACACATTTTCTTAGAAAGATGTATACCATGTGACACTAGAACCAATTCCATCTTGGATTTTTCCATACTAAATATCTTTAGTATTCAGTCAATGTATATACTTTGACTTAGTCTAAGAAACATATTGGATCTATCAAGAATGATCATGATCCCTAGAATATAGACTGCTTCACGTAAGTCCTTAATGGAGAAACACTTGTTTAACCAGTACTTAATAGATTGTAATATTGGTATGTCATTTCCAATGAGTAATATTTCATCAACATATAATACTAGGATAAAGACCGCATTCCCACTAAAACTCTTATAAACACATGGCTCACATTCATTCTTAATTAAACCAAATTCTTTTATATCTTCATCAAATCGAATGTTCCATGACCTGGATGCTTTCTTTAATCTATAAATGGATATTTTCAACTTGAAAATCCTTTTGGCATCACCTGGAGTAACAAAACCTTCTGGTGGTGTAATATAGGCATATTCCCAAAGGTTCCCATTAGGGAAAGCTATTTTGAAATACATTTTCCAAATTCAATAGTAATGGTAAGTTTCTATAGAAAGTAGATTTCTAATGGATTTAAACATGAAAACTAGTAAAAAGGTTTCATTATAGTCAATTCCTTAATGATGTTTAAACCCTTTACTTTATAGGTATTTACTTTACCCTCCTTGTCCAGTTTTGTATTGAATACCCATTTTCACCCTTCAAGATTTACATCAAATGGTGCATCGACTAGAACCCAAACTTGGTTCTGATACATGGAATCTATTTTAGAATTCATGGCTTCTTTCCATCTTAGATCTTATGAGCTCTTTACTGCATATTTTTAAGATATAGGTTCATCATTGTCAACCAATAATGATTTACTATCTTTGGTGACTAAAAAACCATATCTCTATGTATCTCTTACCTCTCTTGTTCTCCTACATAGTACTTGTGTTTCAGGAACTAATTATTCCACATGGGCCTGTGGAATCTATTCCTCTACCAACTCTTATGTATCTTGAGCATCAACTTCATAAAATTCAATATTTCTCCCACTATCCTTTTTGAGGATGTTCTCCCTCTCAAGAAAGACAGTTTTTCTGGTGAAAATCACTTTCTTGTCTGAGGGTTTGTATAGGTAGTATCCCTTTGTTACATTAACATACCCTATAAAGATAAACTTTGTCCCCTAGGGTGTTAGTTTTTTACCTGATAAGGCCTTAACAAATGCCTCGCATACCCATACACATGTATGTGAAAAATTTTCTTCTTCTTTCCACTATACAACTCAAAGTAAATTCCATTTTCCACTTTAGTTGGTACTCAGTTTAATATATATTATGTTGTTTGTAATGCATTTCCCTAAAAGGATAATAGAAGATCTATACGACTCATCATCAACCTTACCATTTCTAATAAGGTACAATTCTTCCTTTTACTAGCACCATTCCACTATGGTGTGTAAGGTGGAGTGAGTTGAGATATAATCCCAAACTTCCATATAAATTCAATAAACTATTGGTTAAGATATTCACTACCTTGATCTAATTAAATCTTATTTATCTTCTTTCAAAGTCGATTCTTTACTTTATTATTGAATTCTTTGAATTTCTCAAAGGACTCAAACTTATACCTTATTAAGTAGATATATCCATATCCACTAAAGTCATTAGTAAAAGTTATGAAGTAAGAATATCCACCTATAGATTCTAATAGAAATGGTCCATATGTATCAGTGTATACCCATCCTAGAAGATTTGTGGATCTTTCACCCTGTCTATCAAATGGCAGTTTGGTCATTTTTCCTTGTAAACATGCATGACACATTTCAAGTGATTTTAGATCAAAAGATTCTAAATAACCATCTTGAAAGAGCTTTGTCAAACGCTTCTCGTTTACATGACCAAGACGGTGATGCCATAGTTGGGTGTTATATGAGTTGTGCAAACATGTTTCATTATCTATTTCCAATACCTATTTTTTTTAATTTAATACATAAAGACCATTATTTAAATGTGCCACTACAAAAAAAACAGCAAATTAGAGGTGGTTATTTAGAGGGGGTTATACACAACCCCCTCTAATAATCGAATTTAGAGGAGTTATAAACTCCCTATAAATTTATTTTTTGTATAAATTATAGGGGGATATGTGTGACCCTCACTAATCATCAAATTCAGAGGGGCTTAAGAACCCACTCTAATTTTTCTAACATTAATTTTTAATATCCGGTTGGATTTTAGAGGGGGTTTTGAACCCCCTCTAATTTAAGAAAATAGAGGGGGTTCATAATTGTTGTTATTCAATAAGATTAGTGGTGCTTCACAGCCTCCTCTAATATCTTAAATTAGTGGGGGTTCAAACCCCCCTCTAATGTCTTAAATTAGAAGGGGTTGTGAACCCCCATAATTAAAAAAAAACAAATTCCATAATATATATAATTAAAACACTATATATAAATGTATTTAAATACATTATATGAAAATAATATATAAAATGTTTATATGATTGTATTTAATTGTATTTATATGTATACATAAATATAATTATATAATTTTATGTACATTTATATATATTTATTTTTATAAATTGTATTTCATATAATATTAATTATATATAATATAAAATAATAAACATATTATATAAATATATACATAAATATAATTTATTTAAAAAATATATCATATAAAAACCCAAGCTTGTAGTTTTTATAATTTATATAATAATAATAATAAATATATTTTTAAATAATATGTTTATGCTTTTATATTATATATAATTAATATTATATGATATAAAATTTATACAAATAATTATATATTGATGTACACAATATTACACAATTATATTTATATATATATATATATATATTAAAGTACATAATATTATACAATTATATTTATTGAAATACATATATATTAATGTTCATAATAATAAATATATGTATTGAAATACATTATATAAATATTTGTATAAATTGTATTTCATACAATATTAATTATACATTTGTACAAATTATATTTCATATATTATTAATTATATATAATATACATATTAATTATATATAATATAAAATTCTATTTCATATAACATTATATAAATATTTGTATAAATTTTATTTCATATATAATATTTATATAAATTGTATTCCATATAATTTTAATTATATATAACATAAATATTTGTATAAATTGCATTTTATATATATGTATTCCATATAATATTAATTATATATTAATTATATATAATATTATACAAATAAATATATATTAATGCACATAATAATAAATATATGTATTAAAATACATTATATAAATATATTTTTAAATACATTATATAAATAAATTAAATAAACACACACACACACATATTATATAAACAAGTATGTACATAATATATAAATATGCATTTAAGTATATAAATAATTTACATAAATATATTTATAAATATATAAATATATGTGTATATACATAACATAAACATTATTATATAATATATTTAGTCAAATGTATGTAAATACATAAATAAAATATTTAGTTTATATAAATGTGTAAATTGAATATAATATAAATGTATTATAATATAATTACATAATATAAAAATGTATATATTAATTTATATAAATATATATAGGTTATATATTTATATGTATTTAAATATTAATTCTATTTATTTATTTTAAACAACTTATTAATATATATAAATATAATAATGTGTAAATATATTATAGAATTTAGTTTTCCATAGTGGTTGAGGCTCTAAGGAGATATTACGCTGATCACACGTGCGAAACTCACCTTGTGAAAATTTTATAAGGTGGGGGAGTTGGGGGTAGGGGTGCGAACTAGACACTCATGAATGGGAGGGGGGGGGGATCCCAGGAGAATGGGATGGGTACCACTATGAACGAGAAGTGGGGTGCTCCTAGGAAATCTAGTGAATAAATTTAAAATAATAATAATAATAATAATAATAAATAGAGGCGGTTCCCAAAATCGCCTCTAATATATGAGCTCTAACTCAATTAGTGGTGGTTGGAACCATTAATAATTTGTTAAATAAATTATATAGGATTAAACCCTCTCTAAAATGATATTATATGGTGAAATTAGAGGGGGGTTTTAACCCCCTCTAATACAACTGCCGCTAAATTAGACATTACTTTACCAATTATTCCTCAAAACTGCCTCTAACAAGAGTAAACATGCACATTAGTTGTGGTTCCTCATAACCATATCTAATATATTTATAGGGGGGTATAAAACCCTCTAATTTGGTCATTTGTTTGTAGTGATACCATAACATATTTTTTCTTTTTAAAAGAAACACATTTTATTTCCAAACTTTAAAATATAACCATCTGTATCTAGGCATGATACAAAAATTATGTTCTGGGTAATAATTGGTACATGATAAAAATCCCCTTTAAACCAAATCATTCCTATTAGAGATAAAAGGTGGTAGTCTCAAATGGCTAGAGTGTGCAGCCTCACACCATTGATAGCTTGCAAATCCACCTCTCCTCTAGAAATCTTTTAGAATCTACTTGCTTACTGTATTTGGATACAGATGTGAGCACCACATGTTGTATCTAATACCCAAAGTGTAGATATTGAAATATTACACTTGATAACGAATGCACATTTAGCTTCCCCTTACTTCTGGGTGTAGTTATTCTTCCAATGGCCTTGTTTACCGCATATAAAACAAACTACCTCATTTTCCTTGCCCCACCTCTAGATATTCCTCTTTTTAGAAGGACGGTTCTTAAGAGATTTATACTTTTTTATGAGAATTAGGCCCCTTTTAATTGATATTTATTTCTTATTCATCATAAGGACTGTGGGTTGGTCATGCCCCATGTCCTTATCCACTTGGAGAATCAGAGTAAGAAGTTCCAAAAGACTCTTCTCATCATTTCTCATGTTATAATTAACAATAAAACTAGATAAGTTCTTGGGTAGTGAGGAAAGTATGAGATCTATGCACAACTCATCTAGGAATTTAATCCCTAAGATGTTTAAGTGTTCAATGTAGACAATAATCTTTAATACACGAGGCCCAACTGGTGCTGACTCTCCAAACTTAGTTATAAAGAGAGAATTGAATATCTCATATCTCTCTTATCTTTCCTTCTCTCGATAGAGATCTCGAAGGTGAAACATCATGCTATACACATCCATGTACTCATATTGCTTCAAAATCTCTTTTCTCATGGATGATAACATGAAACACTAAACATATGTAGAATCATTCAAATTTTTCTCATAAAGAATTAACTCTTCATCACTATCCTCATTACCAGGCACATCAGGAATAAGTTCTTCCAGCATATACAATTTACTTTCACATCATAGGATAACACATAAGTGACTTTTCCACTCTTGGAAATTTATATTGGTGAGAATGTTATCCTTCTCAAGTATGGATCACAATGATATGTTTTAATACATTTTATTGTTATTTCTACAAATAATATGAGAAAATCTTTAGTACTTTATCTAATAAAATCTAGACAAATAAATAAATATTATATTTATTAATATCCCACTATTTGATCAAAACCCAATATCCCTCACCATTAGATTCAAAATATCACATTTCTTGGATTTTATAGTGCCAAGGATCATATCCCCCTTCTAATCACCCCAACTTTAGTTAGCCAAGTAATTTTAAGGGTTTTTGTTAGGCATTCAAAATTCCAACTACATTAACTCATAGTTCCTTGATCTATTGAGTGGAATCCCCAATATTGAAATACTTAAATTGGATTTCCTCAACCCTTACCTCTCAGTTATATCAAGTCCCACTTTGGCAGTCAACCCTTGATGTGAACCCAGTTAATTCCACCCAAATATTTAAGTTATAATTTCCTAATAATTGAAATCACCCCAACTTTGGCAGGTCAAGAACTTTGAACCATGTTTTGATTTTAACTGAATCAGTAGAAGGATATACTGACTTAATATTTATAATTAAGGTATTTTATCTTTTATATATAAATTTCCAATTATTATCTTTATTATATGATTATTAATATTAAATGGATTTAATTAAGTGATTAACCATGTCTTAGATAATATTTATTCATAATCCAATTTTTTTAGTACTATCTTGCATGCTTGTCAAATCATTAATTCACGTGATTTTAAAAAAACATCCATAATGAAATAACCATGAAACTTGAAAGAAATAAAATAATAAAGTGGTATGATCATGAGATTTTACTAATGGTTATTTTATCTATATGATGATAAACTAACCATCAACCTAAGGAGAAAAACCCCTTAAACCGATTAAGGCTTGCATTGAAACTTTCCACCTATCTACCCATGTATATCTCTTAGATTGGTTTCACCTTAGATCCAATCTTAGACCACCTCAAATAACTTGGTATTTCTATCAATTATGTATTCTTTTACTCAAACACAGGTGAGGATAAGGGGTTACATAAAAGAAACCATGGGCACACATGCCCTTACATAATGAGATGAGAGATAACACACATACCAACAATATAATTTAATAATAAATTAAAATAAACCAATCACATACAAAGGTTTGGTCTAAGATCATGATAATTAATATGCATGCAAAGGATTTCACAATTAATAAAATTATCATTCAATTCTTAATTGTTCTTATTTAAGATAAATCATGCTTGAATTAATTAATTATATTCTTTAATTAATAATTTTTTTTATCTTAATTCTCATATGAATTTTCTTGATATTCTCATCCATCATAATTTTAAACAAATTAAATAAATTTATTTAAGATTAACTGTGTATAATTAAAATACGTACCTTAGAGGAAACACGATGAGTACTTGTTCGAACTACCCAATGTGTATTATACTCCTATACGGTTTGCTCTTACGACATGTGGCATACATGACTTATCACATTATATCATGACATGTAATATCAACTTAATGATCACATGGTTTACATGATTAATTTTTTAACATAGCATGTAATGCTTTAATGCATAGATTAATAATTATAATATGACTTATACATGATATGTAGATCCAAAAATTACACTAAAATTAATTAGGCATTTATATATATAAAAACCCACCACATGGTGTAATAACCTAGAATTTTTAAATAATATTTTTTTCCTAAGAAAATGTGCGTTATATTATATTATACATAACAAAACCATATATCCTTAATAATGAAGTGAGTATAAAGGGAAATGTGGCCATCGGGATTTGACCATTATATAAACATTGGTAAAATATAACTATTTTTCAATATGACTGTTGGAAACTATACTCTTGGTAATAATTTTAATGTTATAATTAGTTTTTATAAGTATAAATAAAAAAGTATTATTAATTTATAAAGGAGAATCGATGACCTCAACCAGTAGGGTCATGTCGTATGAAGCCCATTCTCATAACTTGGGAGGGAGGTAGTGTCATTGGGGTTCACCCTTGACCAATCCCAATATGATATTTAACAATTGAATCTAGAATGAAATTTCCTATGGGATAAGTTCAAGTTAGTGGAAATTACCACCCGGTCGATATTAGCTGAGCCACCCCATGAATCTATCGCTATTTCACACCTTACCATTAGGTCGCATGAGAGTGTTATAAGGGGTTATGTGTCCATGTATTAGTTACTTAAAGTGTAATTCCTTTTTATAAATAAAATCTTTATTCCATCAATATTTTTACTTAATAAAAATATTGGTTTAATTAAGATGAAATTTGAAAAATTGATTTTTAGACACAAATTATACTTTTTATAAAGGATATAATTTTTTATAATAAACTAAGGTATTATGAATAATATTTATTTTTAATAAAATAATATTATAAAAACACTCTTATTTAAATATAAATGATAAAATAATTTTATTATGTCCTTGAAAATTTTTAAGTGTTAGGAATTTGACTATGCATTTCAACCCGCTATTTTTTAATAAATAAGGATTTTTATATTTAAAAATTAAAATTATCATATTTATATAATTATTTTGATAAAATAAACATCATTTTTGAAATCATAACATCAAAATTAGGTTAGGTTTAATTTATGATAATTTTCTAAAATGATTTATTTTTTCATGAACAATAAAAATACAATTTGGGTTTTTCATTATGTTTAATGAATTCATAATTATGTCATAATGATGTTATAATTAATTAACCAAAAACAATGACCTAAAATATTTTATTTTATTAATATTAAGTATTTTAATATATTTTAATTAATTTCCAAAACTATAATTTACTTTCCAAATTCTAAAATTGAAACTTTAACTTTAAAAACATTATTTTGTGGAAAATTTACTTTTCCATGACAAAAGAAATAATATAATATGATGATCAATTCTTATGGGTTAAAATATCATAAAATATTCCCCAAAAATACAAACCCATTAGAAAAAACCACGGTTAATACAATTGTTTTTCTTTTTCTACAACCTAGATTTCCAAAGCCTATATTTGGAAATTATTAAAAAAATACTCCACTTTTGTTATAAATACCCACCCATTTCTCCATTTCCTTATAATAAAAATCCATAATCCATGGATTTCTTGTATTTTTTATTCCTAAGGAGCCCCCCTAAGGTGTCTTCAATCCCCAAGGTTCCATTCCTCAAGATCTAGGAGTAACTCTTCATGATAAGGGAATTGTCCTTCTTTTCTCTTCAATTCAAGAACCTTTTTTATATGTATTATAAATTTTATGATTACTATTTTTTATTACCATTTTTATCATACCTTTAATTAAAAATTATGTTTTATTAATGAGATACACTTGTACCCTTCCATTTTACCCTTTTCTAAAACCACGTTTTATACCCGTTATGCTATCAAATTTATTTCACAAAATTTCTATTTTCTCATCAAGAAATTATCTTTTATTTTATTTGTGTAGATACCCAATTTTTTTTATTTTCAATGGGTATTCACCTATATATAAAAATTATTTATTTTATTTGGATATATATATATACATAAAACTGACATTTCCTTTCGTGGGTTAAAAATGACATAATGATCACGTCTTTAAGTTCTTTTGTATGTCAGGATTTTGATAAGAAACCCATTATTTATTCTCCATAGGTTATTAATGAAATGATTTATTATGATATATGTGGCTCACATTAATTAATACATATGAAGTTTATTCCTTGATAGTATTCCAATGCATTGGGTAAAGAATTTAATCTCTAGAGATGGCATGTTTTTATAATACCTTAGTGAATAACCTTTGTAATTTTAATTTTTGACACCCTAGTGAAAAACCTTGGTGATATGCTTATGAATATCTCATTTAAATTTTGTATCCACATTTCCACGTTATTATTCATGTTATTTTTATTTTGATGTGCTTTATGTTCCCTTGCTCATCCCATAATGATATTCCTTATGTTCTTATTGATATTCCTCATGACCACATGTAAACTATTTCCCTTACTTGGCCTCATGCTCACCCCTTTACTTTGATGTATGTCCCTTGTACATGAGATGTAGTAAATTTACTTAGTATGAACCCATGAATAATCTTTTCAAGCAGATTAGAATATTTTTTATGTTTTTATGTATTATTATTCTCTATTTCCAAGAAACTAAACCTTAAAAGATCCTATGTTTGTACCATGTAAATGAAACGTTTATGTAATAAAAAGGTGGGATTCCATACATGGTGTATCCTATCAAATTATAATGACCACATTAAAGCACATGCTAATAAGTTTTACATAGTATAATAAATTAATTTTTAATTCTGCATAATTTTGTATAAGTACATGGTGTGTTCAATCCAGATACACGACGTGTACTATTCTCAATGTTTATTCGAGGTACACGCCTAGGGACTCAGCATGTAACCATACCAAAAAAAATACTGGATTAAATAGCATGTACATGGGATACACATTGTGTGGTGTCTGAGTTACATAGTCAGGTTGGCCGTGTAAGAAGTTACACAACCCATTTGTGACCATGGACTACACACTGTGCATAGAAGTTACATGGCATGTACTCCAACTGACCACATGTCAGGATATCCTATTCAACACATGGTGTATAAATAAATTCACTATTTATAATAAATTCACATGCCTTGAATTAATTCTTAATTAATTCTTGGTGAATTAAACACTAGTACATGACATGTACCTTTGGGTTATATAGACTGTACACTTGTGTTATCCGAAAAAATTACTAGGAACCTCTAATTGATATCTTTAAATTTATTTCATTCATAAAATTAATATATTTGATTATATTTATGAGAAATGAAGAGGAATAAACATATCTCACAACTCATTTTTAAGAATGATTAAACTGGAATTGAAAACTAAATTACAAATGCATAAATCTATCAATGATCTTTAAATAATTTTAAATAATTATGTGACCCACTCTGATACCATTTGTAGGTTCCAGGCATAACAAAATTGTGTTATGGGTCATGCATAACTTTTATTTTTGTCACAATCAATGATCAATACAACATTTACACGATGATAAATGTCACGATCAATGGAATTGAATCAAAGAATACTGAAAATGGATAAAACACTAGAACCAAACTCTTGGAGCATCACATATTATTTATAATTAATTTAATAAATTAAATAATTACCTTATGAGAATAAATTATATGGGTGGTAAAATAATATAAATAACATATAATTCTTTCAATATAAATTTAAACATGAACAATCGTGAATAAGAGTGATATTGTGAAATAAATCTTTGTGACTTTAATAACTTTTATGTAAAAAAACCTTAAGAGGGAAAATTGAATTGAAACATTAAATACCATGAATAAATCTGAATTCATGATATAATATTTAAAATTTTTAGTATATATACCATATAAAAGAAATTATATGCATAATATAAAATATAACACAATGGAGTGGAATTGAGATGGACAACCCTTACCTTGGATTCTTACTTGGTCAGATGCATTACAACCTCCTGAATAATCAATTTAAATTTATAAAATAGTTTATTTATAACATTTTCATCTATATTTCATATATTAAGGTCCTTTTATAATCATATAACATCCATTAATTTTATAGTTCTTGCTTATGTTGACCACTTAAGGTTGTTTGGCCGATTTCTCTAAAATTTCTTTGGTATATTGACTATTTTTAAAGGTGTTATGAAATGGTTACATAATATATATAATGTTAATAATTTCATGAATATAATTTTTATTTATTATATATAATTTTATAATAATCCATTTAAGGTATTAATAAAAAAATGAATCACATCACTTTGGGGAGGTGGTCGTCTACACGTATGCATGAGCGGTGTTATCATTTTCCAATGAATGGAAGGGTAAGAAAGTAGAAGATATATTATATTTATAGAATAATAATTATTTCATAAATATAATATATATTCATTAATTCTATATTTACAAGCAATTAAGTAAAGTTGTGATGAAAATTTAATTACACCGCTACATGGTGAAGATAGTCCGTATGTACACATAAGTGATGTTTTCATTTTACATAAGAGGGAAAAGAGATATAAAATGGATGTACTATTAAAATAAAAACTTCTAAATATGTTTAATATAATTATTTAATTATGTTAATATGGTTATTTATTATTTTTATAATTTTTAAGAAGAAATGAACTTGAAAAAGTTCATTAAGAACATATACCTATTTTTCTGGTAACTACCTTTAGATTACTCCTTAAGCCTTCTTGAAACGGTATTTTGATAAGAACATAACATCTATATTTATAATAATAAATATAATAAGTTATTTAGTTATGGATTGTTCAATATAAGTTTCTAAATAAGTGTGAAGAATATAGGAGAGTAGGTTCTTTTTATAAGTGAGATGGGTGGTAAACTTGCAAATATTAAGAACATTAAAATACAATAAAGTCAATATAATGATAAAGTTACTCCAAATGGAAAAAATTTAGAATATTTATAAGATAGGGAATACATCCATTCAACCAATTATATCTATAAATTTTTTAGGTTATTTTAACCCTTATCTCTTTAGTTTAACCCCCTCATTAATCCGTTTTAACCTTTACTGTAATGATAAGTTTTTTACCATGGTTACTATTCATTATGATTAAAAATTAAGTTAACATAATTAATTAATATTAATTATTTTTATTCCAAATATAGAATCCATTTTATAAGATTCAATTCTTAAAATTGGTAGAAATTACTTTTAATATAAGTTTACAAAATGCAAAGAAAAACCGTTTTTAGAAAAATGTTATTTTTAAGCATAAAAATGGTTTTATACAAAAATAATGTATATTTTTTTATTCACATGGAATTAATTGTATTAGTTTTAATAAAATTATACTTATTTTGCTTTCAAACCAAACCAAAACTGAAAGTAACCTTGTGAATACTTGATTAAAAGAGAGGGAAAAAATAATTTTTATTTGAATAAAAACATTACTTAGAATTTGAAAATGTCAAACATAAATTTCAAAGTTAAAAATTATATTTTTTAAATGCATTATAATAATTAATAAATTTTTATTTAATATATAAAAAGTTTTCAAAAACTTTCAATTCATTATTAAATCATTATAATGTCATAAAAGTGATATTATTGTAAAAACGATATTTTCACTATTCACCCAAAAATTAAATATTTTTGAAAAATATAAAAAATTAAACTTAGGATAATTTTGACATGATGAATTCAAAAATTAAATTCATTTCATAAAATTAAAATTATAAAATTTGGGAATTTAGGTTTTAATCACATTCTTGAATAAAGTTATGCACACTATGTTATGGTTTCTCTAGAATAAAATGCTTACTTATTATAATTGAAACTTTGGTGTTAGATTCTTTCCCCCTTCAAAAATTTCATCCTCAAAATTTATATAATGTCACCTTATAAATAAATGTGGGTAGTTCTTCATCATAAATTCTTTAGGTTCCCAAATTTCCTCTTATATCTCATGATTTCCCCAAAGTACTTTTACCAGTTGAGTAATATGATTACACAACTCTTGTTCTCTAGTGTCAATAAACTAAATAGGATCTTCACAATAATATAAATAAATATACAATTCCATTTTTTCAAAAGTAAGTAAATGTGTTGGGTTGGACATATACTTCCCCGGTAAAGAGATATGGAACATATTATTCACTTTAGAGAGGTTGTTCAACATTACCAAAGGATAAGCCATAATCCCAATTCTTTCCAAAATATCAAAATGACTGATTTACCTGGGACTCAGTTTCCCTTTATCTCCAAACCATATATCACCCTTCCATGGAGATAAATTCATGAAAACATGATCCCCTACTTGAAATTCTAGATTTTTCTTTTGATTATTGACATAACACTTTTGCCTACTTTGATCCACCTTCATATGACTATGAATGGTTTTCAATTTCATCATTTTATCCTCAACAAATTCTAGGCCTAAAATATTCCTTTAAACAACTTCATCCCATTAAGTGGATGTATGGCATCTTTTCCCATACAACACTTCATATGGTTCCATTTGAATGCTTAAATAAAAGCTATTATTATATAAAAATTCAACCAAAGGTAAATACTAATCCCATGTACCTTGAAAATCAAGTTATCATGAAATCACCATGTTTTATAATGTTTGAATAGTCCTTTTAGATTTTCTATTTGTCTAAGGGTGATAAGCAGTGCTCAAATGTTTCTAGGTGTTGAGATCCTTCTAAATAATTTTCCAAAATTTTGATGTAAACCCTGAGTCATGATTAGATAAAATAAAAATAGGTGCACAATGAAGTCTCACAACTTCATTAATATCAAGTCATGCAAGGCACTCAAGAGGTTTATCCGCCTTTATAGTGAGGAAATGTGCATAGTTGGTAAGGTGATCAACAATAACCCATATGACATCATTTATTTTAGGATTCTTTGATAATATAAGGAAAAAGTTCATAGTATTATCATCCCACTTATATATAGAAATAGAGATATGTTTCATGACTCCTTTAGTATGTCTTCTCTCAACTTTTACTTGTTGAAAACCCAATCGTATTGATACATAGTCATCAATTTCCTGCTTCATATTATCCCAAAAAAAATATCCTCTTAAATCCCTATACATCTTGTTGCTACTAAGGTGTATATAGAAATTTAAGTTATGATATTCATCAATTAATTACCTCTTCAATTTAGGTATTTATGGAACACATAAACTCTTTCTTAATTTCATCACACCATCTTTTTTAATCAAAGTCTTCCAATTTCCCATCATTCATGACTTTTATTTTCTTTTGTAAACTCTTATCATCAATATGTGATTTTTATCTTCTTTAATAAATATGGTTTGAAAATCATTTGGAAAAAGATTTATGTTTCCCCTTCTCTAATGATTCCCATTTCCAACTTTACTAAATCCATAAATATAAGATCTTTTTCAATCCTCATTTTAGTTAGAACTCCATTGTCTTTCCTACTTAATGCATCAACCACCTCATTTTCCTTCCCAAGGTGGTAGTGTATTGAGAAATCATAATCATTGAGTATATCTAGCCATATCCTTTATCTCATGTTGATATATTTTTTGTGAAAATATGTATTTAATACTTTTGAGATCTGTATATATCTCAAATCTTTCACCATAGAGATAATGCCTTTATATATTCAAGGAAAATATTATAGATGCTAACTCAAGATAATGGGTTGGATAATTTTTTTTCATGTATCTTTAACTATCTTGATGCATAATCAATAAATATATCATTCTTCATAAGTACAAATCTGATTCCTTTCTTTGATTTATCACTATATATCACAAAACCATCCATCCTGATGGTGATGTTAATATCAGTATATTGACTAATATCATCTTTAGTTCTTAAAAACATTCATTAAATTCCCCTGACCATATGAACTTAACCCCTTTATGTACCAACTTGGTTAATGGGTTAGATAATCAGTAACTTTTTTAAACAAATCACTGACAATAACTTGATAATCTAAGGAAACTACATATTTTAGTCAGAGTAGGCCATTATTTAACCACATTTTTATTTTAAGGATCAAATAATATTCCATCCTTAGAGAAAATATGGAAAAGAAAATAAACTTCCTAAAGCTATATTTATCACTTAATAAATTTCCCATATAAATCACTCCCTTTGATAGTTTCAAGAACGATTCTAAATTTTCTTTTATGTTCTTCATATATTTTGGAGTATACCAAGATATCATCAATAAATACCACAAAGAAATTATAAAGATAATATTTAAATACTATAGTCATCATATTCATAAAAAATAGGGTGCATTAGTCAATCCAAAGGGCATTATAGTAAACTCATAACGTCCATAACTTGTAAAAAATATTTTCTTTAGAATATCTTCCTTCCTTACTCACAATTGACGATACCTTAAATGAAGATCAATATTTGAAAAATATTTATCCCCTTCAAGTTTATTAAACATGTCATCAATGTGAGGCATATGATACTTGTTATTTATAGTAATGACATTGATTTTTCAATAATTGATGGACAACCACATAGACTAATCCTTTTTCTTAATAAAAATAATAGGGGATCCCCAAGGTGAAACACTAGGGAGAATGAATCCCTTTTTACACAAATCCTATAGTTATTTATTAAGTTCCACCAATTCCATTGTCACTATTCTGTATGGAGTCTTAGATATAGGTTTTTCATCAGGGATGAGTTCTATAGAAAACTCAACTTTATGCTCAGGTGGATTTCCAAGAAAATATTCAAGAAACACTTAAATGTATTCCTAAAAAATATGTACATAGTCTATCCTAAGGTTAACTTTCCTATCCACAAGTTGCATCTACACTTATTCTCCTAGAATTTCATTAAGAGACCTACTTAATGTGGATCCAAACATGATTCAAATGATGATGTCCCCCCTCTAAAGACAAGGGATTCCACAACTCCTTTATGAATCGTAATACACTTCTATTGGAACTAATTTTTTTCATTATAATTTGAAATATAATCCATACTAAGGATTTTATCAAAGTAAACCATAGGTATAATAACCAAATTTGCAAACAGGGTATGTATATGCATCATAATAGGGACTGATGCACATATCCTTATTAAAATAAGATTTCCACCAGTAGTCTTGATTGAAAACTACCTTCTTAAGGTGGAAGGTAATGATTTAACATTCTTAGAAAACATGGAATATATAAAAGAGTGTAAAGATATAGAATCAAATAAATCATTAGATAAATTTGAGTTTACAATCAAATTACTCGCCACCACATCTTTAGGAACTTCAACTTTAGTTGTAGTAATCTCATAATCCCAGCCTTACCCCCTTCGAATCTTATATGGTAGGTTCCCTTGACACTTGGGGAATTAGTTTTAATGATTCCCCATATCCTTGTAGTTGAATCACTAGATAACAATGGTTTCTTTATTTCCCCTATATTCATGATATAGATGTACCTTATCCCTACACTTGTAATAAAGTCCCATTCCCTTTAAGAATTTATCATGATGTTTCTTTCCACAATTATCACATTTTGGAACTCCCATATTTTCCTTTATTCTTCTTTGACATAGTTTTTCCTTGGTGATCAGCCAACCTTTCCTTTTCTTTGTCTCCCTTTAAGACATAATACCTAGAAAATTATTTCTTTATCTTCATGACATATGATACTATATCATCATCTGATGAAAAAATTTAGGATACCGGTGCCCTTAGAAGGTTAGGATTAAACCCATTAAATAAATGATCAATCTTTATTTCCCGATTACATATGTAGTCCATTTAATGCCTTTATAATCTTGTGAAGTTATCTATACATTCAATAACACTTTCCTCTAACTTCTATTTTAGATTGAAGAATTTCCTCTCTATTTCAGCTCATCGATATTGAGGAAAATATTTATTGAGTAATATCACATTAAAAATTATCTATTCCATACTTTCTAGTTCACCATATTCTTTATTATTATAGATAAATAACCTCCATTGATTAACATCTCCCTTTAAACAATATACTTCTAGAATAACCTATCCCCTTTCATTAATTCCAAAATCTAGGAATATATTTTCAAGGGACTTGATCCATTGCTTAGCTATCAACAGATTAATAGATTCATTAAAGGGCAGAGGCTCATGTTACATAAAGAGATATTACATAGCTGCATCGCATTATGGAACAATGGGTTGCTCCATATGGTAAAGGTTATTTATCATAACCTAGGTTAGTTTCTTCAATATGGACATGATCTTCTCTTCTCCAACACCCGCTATATTGACTTTCTCATAAGGGAAATTTTTATATTTACTATAAGTGTTGATATGATTTCCCTTTCTTCCTACAAGATCAATATCTAAACAATGGAACACACATAATTATGTCATAAAATCATGAATATTGATCCATAACATAAAAAAACCAAAAATTTATTAAAAATTCTAAGGGTTTATCTTAATGATCGTGCTAGCTATATCCTTCTAAAATCTAGTTCACAAGGGTCTTACTAAAATTCCTTTGATACCAACTATAACAACCCCAAATATAATAACCCCGAGGTAGGTGTTACTTTGTTATATTGGTATAAGATATATTGGATCATAACATGAAGGATTTATTAGTTTAGTAGTCTTAGGTTACTAGACACATACATGATTTCCATATTACATTGGAAAAATAAAATATAGCAGCAAAAAATTTCTTGCATCCTTGAAAATCATTAAAAGATCCCTTCTTCATATCCCGAGGAAAGGAAAACAAAATAAAGGGTGAGATCAAATTCTCAGTAAGGGAAAGCATAATTTTTTTTATCATGAGTAGATAATCCATTAAAAATATGGAAGAGTGGATAATTGATACATATTCCATTTAATCAATAACTTGATCCTCAAAATGCATCCTTGTAAAATATCAATATAACAATCACATGGATAATAATAACTAGAACATTAATGAAGGAAATTCATAATGTTAGATGTCATGATATTTACATCAAGGACCTTTACCAAGACATCATGAACCTTACCATCAAGGCCTTGTGCTAATATATTTTAATGAATGGGAAGCTAACAGGTCCTAGTCCTATTAGAAACATTACAGTACAAGGCGCCCCAATGAAGGCAGTGGAGGAACCATTGAACCTGAGGGTGGATGAGGTTTTTGATAGGTTGAAGCATGATCTCAGGGTGCTTAATACATGAGAATTGGTAGCCACTGTGAAGCAATCTATTGAACCCACCGAGAGAAATGAGGCAGAAAGGGATGGTCCTACAATGGACTTACATGCAGGTGGCTCAATTGATGAAAGTGGTGAGTGGGTGGGGATTTCAGTTGGGATGCAACAACTTTCTGAGAAGCAGGCGACTGACATTGTGCTTGGTAATCGTTTTTTGGGATTGGTGAATGATGAATTGGATTTTGACCAAGATCGGGTTGTGCCTTTGAATGACTAGGTTCCACTTTAGATGGAAATGAAACCTATCAAAAAATTGAGTGACAAAGCTTTTGGGGGTCAAAGTGCTGTATCTCCAGGTGTCTATGCTGAAAAGTTTCAAGGGTGGGAAGATGGTGTTGTAGGTGTGATTTCCATAGTCTCAAATGGTAATCACTTTCAAGAACTAGAGCATGAGAAGAATTCTCATGTAGAGGAGGGTACTTCAATGTATGAAGGTGGCAGTACTTCTCAGGTTGCTGTAACTAGAGAAGGTGTAATGAAGGAGTGGATACATGATGGTCATGAGTTTGTGGAACATACAAAATGTATTACCGTGATTGACACTAATAGTCAATTTCAATAGGAACGACGAGTGGATGAGGGTTACCGAGAGGTACACATCTCTGGAAAATGGGGAGACATCTCTGACAGTGACAAGGAACATAATAATGTCATGGTCCGACCTTCCTATAATGACATTGTTCAGGGTGGGAAGAAGAAGGTGTCTCGGAATGAGGAAGCGATGAATACCCCACCACAAAGAAGGCAGAGGAAAGATTATTCTTATCTATCTAATCCAATGTCTACCAGGTCTTCTATCGGGAAGAAAGGATGGGTTGTACAGTCTTTTAAGGAGTTTATATCTTTGGAGAAGTTGAACCTTATAAGGAAGTATGCCAAGATTCTGAAGCACTATGAAAGTTCAGAGTGGTAATCGACTACTATGGAGGAATAAATATATCACGGAGGTGGTGACAGGTATGATTTTTATGATATTTAGTTGTCTTTTCTGCCTTGTAGTACCTGCTTGATGTACTTTTCTTTTATTCTAATAAAAGCTCAAAGGCTTGCCTCTAACTGAGCTTTTCTAGTATTTATCACATGAGACCTGTTGATGCATCAAGAGGATATCTATAACTATGCCTTACCCACCACTTACATATGTCCAATGCATTCCTCATACAATGAATCAATAATATAATATATAATTAGTATTATTTATAAATAAATAAATATCTATATTTAATAAAGAATATATAACATCAATATTTCCCTAGTAAATGAAATAACTTTCTTAATAATATTCTTTCAACTAACACCATATGTAGTAATGGTATATGATTAAGAAAAAATTGAAATAATAAATATATCCATGATGTTAAATAATATGTATATGAAGGAGAAAAATAATGTCTAATGAAAAATAGATAATAATAGAGAACATGATCATAAGAAAGTGAATGATCACAAAATAAGGTATAATACATAAATCAATAAAGGATGATATAAGACCATTAATTCATCATAAATAAAGGTTTAAAATAAATGAAAGTCTTTTGATAATTATAGAGAAAAATGGTAGCAAAAGTTTAAAAATAAATTTTCTTAAATCTTTCATAACATTATTGTAAAAATGAAGTTATAAACCATTTCCAAAATTATTTTCAACCTTTTTAAAAATAATGCATTTTTTAATATAAAATCAAAAAATTCATAGAATAATGGGAAAAAGTATTTTCTTTGAAATAACTTAGAAAATTTTAGAGGAATATAAATAGATAATAATGGTCATGGAGATAGGAAAATCCATTCACACCGTATATATTTAAAGGAATATTTCTTTCATACTTTGGTAAAATGTCAAAAATGAATTGTTTGAAAAAATTTAAAAAATTACTTTATAAAATGTTGAAAAGAAATTAAATATGGTTTAATATGAATTTAAATAACTATTGGATTATTTAAAATAACATTCCTTAATTTTTTAGATAATATCAACATGGAATAAAAATATTCTCAACCCAAAAGATGAAATAAGGTTGGTTTAGCTTAAAAAACATTATTTTGGTATTTGAGTACCAAAGAAAAGAAAAGTTGGAATAAAAACATGGTAACCCTAAAAATAAGTATAGGATAAAAAATATATGGGGTTTAATATGATAAATATTATATAATCATTACAATGTAAATTTAAACATGAATAATCCCAAATAAGAGTGAGATTGTAAAATAAACCTTTACATATATTAATAAATTTTGAATCAAAACCCCTTAAAATTAAAACTTGAATTGAAATTTTTATAACATAAATAAATTTGAACTAATTATATAATATGTCAAATAGTCAGTATATACACCATATAAAATAAATCATGCATATAATATAAAATATGTCTCAATGGAGTGGAATTGAGATGAAAAACCCTTACCCTGGATTCCTGCTTGGTCGATGCATTATATCCTCATAAATAATAAATTTAAATTTATTAAATTCTTGATTAAGAACTTTTTTTAATCTATATTTAATTTTTTAAGGTCCTTTTATAATCAAATTACATCAATTCATTGTATAATTCTTTCTTACGTCAACCACTTAAGGTTGTTGGTCAATTTCTCCAAAATTACTTCAGCATATTGACCATGGTTAAAGGTGTTATAAAATGGTTATATCATCTTTATAATATTAATGATTTCATGAATATAATTTTTATTCATTATATACAATTTTAGAATCAGTCATGTAATGTGGTAATAGAAAAAAATATCATATCGCTTCGTGGAAGTGGTAGTCCACACATAAACACGAACCGATTTATCATTTTACAAAGAGTGGAAGGGTAAGGAGGTAGATGATATATTGTATTTATAGAATCATAATTTTGTCATAAATATAATATATATTCATTAATTATATCTTTATAACCATCCAAGTGAATTAGTGATGAAAAAAAAGACACTACTATGCGAAGAAGGTAGTCCATCCATACGCACAAGTGATGTTTTCATTTTTCATGGGATGGAAATGAGATAGAAAATAAAAGTAACATTAACATAAAAAAATATTAGTATGGTAAATATATTGATTTAATTATTTTAATATTATCATTGATTTTTTTAGTAGATTTAAGAAGAAAGAAACTTGAAATTTTTTGGTAAAAACATATACCTCTACTTTTAGTAACCTCCTCTGGATTGCACCTTAATCATTCTTGAAGTGGTATTCTGAGAAGACCAAAACCTCTAGGTAAAAAAAATAAATTTTGTAAGATATTTGTTCAGGTTTTGGTTGATCTAATTGGATCAATAAGAGTGTATAAGAGATAAGAGGATGTGCCCTTTTATAAGTGTGGTGGATGAAAAACTTATAAATATTAAAAACATTAAAATACAATAGTTGTCACGAACCAACCTGTGTCGACCCTAAACTAGTCAACCAAGTCAGACTGTAGTAAGACCCGAAGGGCATTCTTGATCCCCATGGGATGTAAACCTGTACCGCGAATCAAGATTAAATAGTTGGGAATGATTTAGCCTGTGAACATAAGATAAAAAAATAAATAAAAATAAAACTGAACAACAAAAATAAGTGCTCATAGAGGAAATAAATAAAATTCTAAACATACCTCCATGTGACCTCATGGGTCACCACCAAACACTAAATGAAGCTTGCTCCGAGAGCAATGTAAAACTAGGAGAACCTGAAGCTGAAAAGATAGAGTAGGCATGAGCACTGAGATTCTTAGTAGGAATGCCAAAATAAACCACGCCCGATGCCTCGCCTCTAAAAATAAATCCTTTCTTGCTAATTTTAAAATAGGATATATAAAAATATGGTTTTACACTCTTTTATCAAAATAGGTAACAAGATTTTACTCTTAAGAAAACCCCCTTTTTCATTTAATTTTTCTAAATCAATTACCAAGGTATATAAGTCATTGCAATGAATTCTTTTAAAATCCAGCTAGTACCAAAATAGGTTCTCTCCAAATCATTTTTTATTTTATTAAAAAGCTAATTTAAGGCAAAGTGGGAACCATATAGAACATTCACTACAAAAACATACATGGACCCTCTAAAAACACAGTTCACTATACAGATCTCAAAATTCAAAAATTCAAACATCACCACGCCTCGCACTCCAACCGGGTATTAATCCCGCGACACGCACATGATCACAAATATTCAAAAATCAGAATTCAAAAGATTCATCATCACCATTCTAGAACCATGATCCACCAATGTCAGCCTTCACCATCAGTTGCGTCACCCATCGCCAGACCTGAACCCATCCACACTGGAGCTGAACACCGTCCTTCCTGCAAGCATCGATTCAACAGTGCATCCGTCCTCACCGTCCCGTCAAAGCAAACCAATCCAAACCACGAACACAACATCACCAACATCAACACCATTGTCATCACCGAAGAAAGACAACACCATATCCGAACAGGAAAAACACAAACCAGGGGTTTTTTTTCCGGACAAATCCTTTTTTTTAATTTTCCAAAAATCCACTTTATGGGAAAGTGGGAACCTTACAAAGTTCCAGATTCAAAAAACAAAACATCCCAAAAATAGACATTCAACCTTCAAAATAACCCACCCGGATTTCCACATTCAAATCTCAAAATTCGAAATCTAGAAGCACTCCTCTAGCCCTGGGCCTTACCAGAATTGATGCCACACGACGCTATCTTCATCATCACCGCAACTCATCAACATTGACACCGTCATCTTCGGAACCGTCGCACCACACCAGTAACACCGAATCATCACAGAAGTTCAAAACATGATCCAAAAAACGATTCACCCCAAACTGTATACATCCTCCATTCCAGTCTAAGAATTTTCCCCATAAAAGACTCTACCCTAAACCACGGGAGCTTCTGGTTCATCAAAAAGAACTCTACTTCATCGAAAAACACACCCGTAACATCATAAAATCCGCTTCTAAAGGCCAAATCCGAAAACAAAAAACCCCGTAAGTAAATCATCGATACAAGAAGGTCTGAGGAGCATTGCCAACCGGCGCAACGTAAATCCAAAAACTCTGGAGCAGATTCATCCAAATCATCCCATTGAAAAAACGTAGCAAAAGAAAGGCACAACAAAAGGCAAAAACAGAATAAAAGAAAAAAAGAGGACGATAAATAGAACCCATATCCATGACGGGACGCCATAGATCAACCAACCAAAACTCGTCGCTGCCAACAGTCTGGCCGGAGAAGACCACCACGAACCTTAAATGCATTCAATCCACTGCAGATCATGACCACAACCCTCAAGCTCCGACAGACCAGGACGATGTCACGCCTCCAGTAGCCGAGATCCCACAAACGCTCCAAAGAGTGTGTCAACGAATGAAGCGACCTCGTCACAAACTAGTCTTACACCCGAGAATCGTGAACCGAAGTGCAGCAGAGCCCGTAGCTTGAACCACAGCAGGAGGGAGAGCCGCAAACATGACATGAAGAGCACCGGAAGAGATCGAAGCAGATCCACCGCGGGGAAGAGGAAGGTGGCGATGGGGGAAACCCTAGCGCCGTAAGCCCTTTATGGGCTCATCGCATGGTCAATCAACCAAAATAGGTTCTTTAATATAAAAAGAAAAGTAAAAGTGTCATGATATCAAATAAACAAAAGTGATACAAAATAAAGTAATAACATACAAGTATGAAACAATAGACATTTCCTAAACATCCCTAGAGTGATCCCTAGACATACTTGGTTGGGAACCACATGTCGGCATATGGTGAATCTCCCTAGTCAATAACCAATTGGCTGCCCTAAACTGACCAATCTAGTGGCACATACCACCTAGACTTTCAACTAATCCAGGGGATAACAACCCATCTAATCAGGTTTGATCAGTAACCATCACTCGACCCTCTAAAAGATGCCCATGAAAACCATGGTAATAATATACTGTGCAAGTAAGAGGCCATCGCACGCGTGACTCACCTTAACTGTCATCACTACACCTGCCTACCCCAAACACGAACATCCCCTATATTATAACCCATAAAGATAAATCCTAGATAGAGGTTCCCACTATATACATATACATATTTCACATCATTTAAGGTGCCAATTGGGTTGTTAAATCACTTAAGAATTCAACACTTTATTTAAATACATGAAAATTTCCAACCAGGTCGTTATTTCACATAAACATTCAAATAATTTCCTAAAATAATTTAATTTTTAAATCTTATGTTCACATTTTTCAAACCACATTTCATCCCAAAACAAAATCAAGTGCCAACCGGGCCACATACCAAGTCCATTTCAAGTACACTCACACAATATTTCTAAGACCGTTTCTAAGAAGATATAAAACACAATTTTCAAATATTAAATGCCAAACATGACTTTACATTATAAGGTCAAATCCATATTAAAACCATTATGAATGCATATGATATAATTAGGGATTACAAATGGGCCTTTAATCCAAATCCAACTTTATTTCAAAAACCAAGATGAAAACTCACAACACACTTAAAGATGCCAATCATCCTTCCAAGTCATTTAGAAACCAATCATATTTTACAAAATACTAAACTGGCCAAGTTTTAAAGGGCACATTAAAAAACATATTTGAAGCCACATAAAGTACCAACACACCATTTAGAAATAAAGGAATCATTTTGAAAGGAGAAGGGAAAATAAAGGAGGAACCATTTGAGAACCTGGGTTCAAGGAAAACATTATTTTTAAGTGCCATATTCATTTGAATTCCCATCCATGTGTGAACCTCATGCACACATGAATGTTCCCTCATCCAATGAAACAATTTAAATATCCATGAAAACACCCAATTTTTTTTCTTCATAATCTCCACTTTCTTTTAAACCAAACCCAACCATTCCACATAATTACCCAAACACAAACAAGCATTTAAAAACCAGAAAAATCATTCCAAAACATTTTACCACAAATAATAATTCCATAAAGAGGCATATAAGTCACACAAATCACCCATAAGTCTCATATCACAATTATACATTCCACCGTAACATAACCAAAGCCAAACAAACCATTAAAATACCAAAATTTGTTTTAAAAGGCTAATTGGTATTTCATAGAACACTTGGAATGCACACCCACATATATATATAGGCATATTTAAGAAATACCTTGAAAAACCAATTCACACCAATTTTCCATCATACAAATAATAAGACAATTTATACTCACATGCCACAATAATATTATAGTAGATTTACAACGATGAAGGAAATATAAAGCATTAAAGAAATGTGTCAGAAAAGAAATGGATGGAAACACCTAGGATTGTATATATATGTATATATAAATAGCACATAAATAAAAAAAATATGCTTTTAAAATGCTAAGAAATAAGGGATCTCAAATTAAAGGTGCATTCATAGGAAACCTACCTCAACAAGGGAGTGTACCAAGCCGAGACACTTTGATGCTTGATAAATTTGGTGGAGACCACTTGTAACCGGCCCACGCTTTCACACACATACCTATATATATATATATCTGTAATACAATGCATGTATTCCTTGAACTATGATGGAATACTTACATAGAGTACATATATTTATTATATATATACATACCTTAAGTATATGCATGTGTTCCCTCCAACATTGACTAGAACTCAGTACAACATATCCTAGAATCACAAAAACATAGTGTCAAGGTTCAATACAACTCAAATAAATTATCAGAGACTCAAAAACATCTTAAGGACATAAAATAGAGGGTGTGAAACAATAACAGGGTTTAGAAACATACCCCAAATCGACATAAATAAAGAGAATTGACCCGAACCATCTCGTCTTCGGTAGCGGTTGCCGAAACACGAATCAACGGGTCCTGAGAGGCCCTTTGCATGACCCTAAAACTGAAGAACACTAAAAATAAGATTAAATCAAAACCCTAAGGTTCAGACTACTCATGTAGGGTGACAGATAGGCCAAAAATCACCCAATAGAGGAAAGAGAAGAGGGGAGAAGGCCTTACCATTGATGATCGAAGGAGAAACTGATGGAAATATAGACGAAATCAATGCACAAGAAGGAGGCTGGGAGTTGCATTGTGTGATGCTTAGAGGGAGGTCACTGGGGGTTGAGTTGCGCAGGAAGTAGGCCGGCCAAAGGAGATGGAGCACTGTCGAAAGGGAACACTGTCGGGGAGGAGATTCGGTAGGAAGAGGGTGGTGCACCAGAGGCGGCGTCACACAAGGAAGGGGGGCAGTGAGGGGGGTGGTCGTGCTGTGGGAGAGAAAGGGAGAGGGGGGTGTCGACCCCTTAGGGTTTTCATTAAGATAAAAAAACTAAATGAAAATAATTATATTAATAATAATAATAAAAGTTTTAATAATAATAATAATAATAATAATATTATTATTATTATTAATCATTATTTTAATTTTACTTTATTTTTCATTTAATTTTTTTTGACACAGAGCAGGCCGCACAGTCTGCCAAACTGTGTGCCAACCGTGTGCAGGATAAAAAATCACCTAAAATATTTATAATCCAAAAATTCACCTGGTACTCAACCTGGAACTCAACTGGAAAGATCTAAGACCAAGAAAAGTATAGAATAAAGGATTATCCAGGGTCAGGGTGTGACAATAGTCACTATCATGGGAAATTGGATCAAAATGGGATCTATTTTGAATATGGGATGATATAGTATCTAAATAAATTCAAACAATATAATTTAGGCAAGTTTTTAGGTTATTTTAACCCTTATCACTTTATTTTAACCCCTAGTTAATCCTTTTTAACACTTACCATAGGGATGAGTTTTTACTATGGTTACTATTAATTATGACAAAAAATTAAGTTGAATTCATTGATTAATATTAATTATTCTTATTAAAAATATTTAATCCATAGTATAATATTCAAATCCTAGACGTTTTAGTAATTACTTTTAATATAAGTTCACAAAATGCAAGGAAAAACCATTTTTATAAAAATATTTATTTTAAGCATAAAAATGGTTTAATGTAAAAACCATGTACAATGTTGATTACCATGGAATTAATTGGATTAGTTTAAATAAAAGGATAATTATTTTAATTTCAAACCAAACCAAAACCGAAAGTAACCATGTAAAAACTTGATTAAAATAGAAGAACCAAAAATAGTTTTTATTTGAATAAAAATAATACTTAGAATTTCAAAATATAAAACATAGATTTATAAGATAAAAATTATATTTTTAAATGAATTATACTTATTTATAAATATATATTTATTCTATAAATAGGTTTCATAAACTTTCTAGTATTTATTAAATCATTATAATGTCATAAAAGTAACATTATTGTAAAATCAGTATTTTTCACAATTCTCCCAAAAATTAAATATTTATGAAAAATCTAAAAAAATAACTATAAGATGATTGTGACATGGTGAATTCAAAAATTAAATTAATTTCATAAAATTAAAATTATAAATTTTGTGAAATTAGTTTTAAATCACATTTTTGAATAAATATATGTGCATTATATTGTTATTTCTCCAGAATAAAATATTTACTTACTATAATTAAAGATTGGGTGTTAAAAAAGTGGACTAAATCTATCAAGAGGATATTTAAGAAGTATCCAATAGTAAGTGTTGGACTGTTCCATGATTAACGACCTGTTCATTACAAATATCTAGTTTCCGAGAACATGTGAGGACTTTCCCAAGGAAAATGAGCATCAAGATAGAGCTGCATCATGAAAAGTCTGTGGTGATGTTCTAGGACCATGAAGAGATTTAAATATACATTAAGGAATGGTTATATATATTTTTGAATGATTTCATAAAATTTTCAGATAAAAATGGAGAAAAGGAAGCATTCTTGTGAAAAAACATGTGGGGACTCATGCAAGTATGAAGTTTTATGAGTTTGGGAAGTTGCATAGAAAATCAGTGAAAAGGAAGGATTTTCAAGGAAGTATAGAGTTAAGTGAAAATGAAATCATAAATCCTAAAAAATTTAAATAAAAGGAATAATTTTTATACTAGATTTTATTGTTCACCAATACAAAAAATAAGGTGACACACAAAGTCCAAGCTATGTGTAGTAGAGTTGCATGAATGAAGAAAGTATTAAGGAATTACGTGAAATGGAGTTATAAAAATTAATATTTTTTTAACTTAGATAAAGGTTAAGTTTTTGACTATAAATATTCTATCCCAAAATAAGAATTAAGAGATATTTATAGAGGAAGATTATTTAGAGATAGAAAACACTATGATTTCACCAAAGTTAAGTTGTGAAAAAGGAGTTACACGAACCACTGTGTTCTGTGAGTGACTTGTGCAAACTAATGAGTTCCACGAACATACTTTTTTCATAAACCTTTGTCTTGAATATGGTATAGTCTTATAAAAACAAACTAACTTGAAAAGGTTGATACATATCATATTACAAATTATTACTTATGTGAATAGAAATTTGTGTGAAATTAAGTACTGTGAATTCACACTAAGTGAACAGTATAGGAAGTGAGTTGTAAATCATTAAATACCTTTCCCAAGGAATAATTTATTCCTTGAAGACTAGTTTATCTAGAAAAGTGAATATATTTTTTTCAATAAGAGTTCATATCCATTATGTGAAAGAGTAGTGTGAAGATCAATGAGCACCTAACTATACTCGATTAAACAACAAAGAGATAGGATTATTGCATTAGATTATGTTCCAAAGATCTTTCCCTCATAGATCAGTAAGCAATGTGATAAGAAAAATGAAGTGACCCTTAGGAGGTAGTGATACATCCCTAGATATTTTAAGGAAAGTGACCTAGAAAATGGAGTGACCCATCCTAAACCCACAATTAAAAGTGATTTAGTGGATTATAACACATCAACATGCATCGATTTATACTCCTTGGATTAGAATAATGTGGTTAAACTAAGTAAAATTCTTGTGTATTATATTAATTATTTACTTACACTCTCTAGGACGATGAAGAATATTTGTGGGTTAAGTGATTCTAGACCTAATGTAATTTAGGTATTCCATTTATCAAATCATTATTAAAGTACACAAGTGTGACCCTACAAATAGTGAGGTCAAGATCCTTTAGTTCAGTTAGAGTTTGAGGATTAAGTGGGGAAATGAGAATGAGTTTCATACCTTGATTCACCCCCTCCTAGGTAATCTCTTACTAAAGACCTATGTGTGGCTAAAAATTGGCACCAGATCAAGGTTTATCCTTTTAAATTTGTTTTATTATAAATTGATCCAATAGGTTATTGGATTTTAATTATATTCTTACTACAAGAAATAGGAAAGGTAAAGAATATGAAGAAGAAGTTTAGCTCCAAATGAATTCTATACTATAGAATATATTTTAAGAAAAGTGAGATTCAGATGAAGGATTCTAGAAAATTTCAAAATTGAATGTGGCCTTGAATGACAACATTTTGAAAATGGGTGCAAAAATGAAGGGTCTATGTGAATTTATTAAAAACATACACATGAAGTGGAAAAACAAATAGAGATAGAAAATTATTTTAAATCTTGAATTATCCCTCTAAAATCAAAACTTTAAGAGAGGTTAAAATCTAGAAAAAATAGAGCTCCATTTTAAAGGTGACGACTTCCCAATTGAAGGAAAAGGATGGGAATATCAAGAAGCTTGGGGATAGGTTAAAACCTTATAGTGAAAAGAAGAATATATATCCCATGGTAGCATAAAAAAGTGGAGTCCAAAAATGTGAAAATTCAGAGGCAATGAGTAAGTGGAAGAGTCTTTCTAAATTTGGAAGAGATGAACCTCAAAGGAAGGTAGCTACAAAGTGATACTATTGTAGAATAATGAGACATACCATGAGTGCATGTTTAGAATCTCGAGGGATCGAAGGAAAAATAAAATTTTATATAACAACATCTCAAATGATGGATATACAAGGTATAATTTTAAAGTGAGATGCTTTATTTGTGCTAACCATGGACATATGGATAGAAATCATAGAAAAAAGGGAACTAAAGGTGTCATAATGGATTCTTTTATACCTACAAAAAATAAGAATAATATTCACACCAAAATAAATTATATTAAGTTTGAGAACTTATTTATCTCTTTGGAAGAAGATAATAGAGCTTAATGAAAGGTGAAACAAGAACTAACATAATTTTACTCACAATAACCCTATTATAAATAACACAAAAAAATTGGATGAAAATGATGGAAGATACACAAGTTGTGAGAATGGTGGATGATCATATAAAGAAATATGCTTTAAGGAGGAAAACATCTAAGGTGGATTTATTTCCCGTCAAAGAGGGAAGACACGAGGTATGTTTGAGTGGTTTCAAAAAATATACTACAAGGAAAGAAATAAGGATAACCATGGAATTTACCAAGAAAATGGAAAATAATGGTTTGAATAGGAGTTCTAAATTTTTAGTTGAATAGAAATTGTCCTAGAAAGACTAGAAGAAGATTTGTAAAATTAAAATTACTCCAAAATCCACTCATGTGAAAGAAGAATAAAAAAAGGCATGGGTTGTGAAAACTAATGATTCATTTAGAGATAAATAAGGTAAAAATAAGGTTTTGAGAAGAAAAGTCTAATAAGTGATCCTTCAGGATATCATTGTCGGTAAAAGTTCCAAAGGAATAAAATCATGTGATTTGGGACACGAATAAAATAAAATGATTAAGGTAATAAAGGGTAAGTCTAAAGAAAATATCTAAAATGAAGTATGTTTAAGTGACATCACTCAAAGTAGAGCTAATAATGAGGTGTTAAAGAAGATTACCACAAATAATGATCATTAAGAAGAGGAGGTTAATGAGGTTATTTTATTCATTTTTTCAAATATGAGAAGTGGATAAGGGAAGTTTAACAGTAAGGGGTTGGATCAACATGGCCAACAACATTCCTTAACTTGAGGAAATTTGAAGCTCCCCTCCCCCCATATAATTAAATTATATAACTATTGTTGGAGTGTTGTAGGTTTTTGGGGAGATATAATCTATGGGGAGATTTCATTAAAATATGAAATTAGTATTGAGGCATGATCCAAAGTTCCAAGTGATGGAATAATACAAGTATATATAAGTGGTATTTTATTGAATATGAAACTAAAAGAACATGAATACTAAAATAAGTATTCAAAAAATTATGAGTGGTATCATGGTCCATCTTGAAGCATTGGAATCAATAGTACCTAATTATTTATTATAATTAGACCATGAAGATGGAGAATCAGTAAATGAGATCACATGATATATTTTTTTGATATAACATATAAAATCATTTGACTATTATCAGGATATCAAAAGTTGCTATAGATGGATGACTATCATACTGAGTATTGATTCTATGTTTAGTGGTAGATTTAAGATAGTCAAGAAGAGTTGTAAAGTGAATATATAAAAGGTGATATCCCCAACTACCAAGTAAATAAACCTAGTAGATAAAGGAATAAATCAGTTATAATTTTTTTTTCTTTTCTACAAGTAGTATCAGTCTCGAATGGGTATCAGTTTGGTGTCTGGCATTAACATTTAAAGAAAAAATATGATATGTATCACACACTCAGTGGTTCATTTTTATTCACTAATGGTTGTGTGAAAGTGTGATTGAGATCACACAGAGAGTTCTTTGGTAGGAGTTATATTTTTATGGCTACTTGAGAGGTATATAAGTAAGTGAGTGTAATGGAAAATGATGGTTTTATTTAATTTATCTCTTATTTCCTACACCGTGTTCCAACTAAATAGGCTTAAAAGTTTTTTTATGGATCTTTATTAAGTGGTAAGTTCACCCACTAAAAATATTTAAAAATTTATCTTTAGGAGAGAGAAGTTTTTTATCTTGATAGATTTCTTAAACCTATAGTAACATATGAAAAAATGATATAGGAAGAAAATAAAAGTTGTGTTCTTAACCAAAAATTTAAAATGTGTAAGATATTCATATCATTGGGGAGGGGGGTAATATCTCTTTATAAGATTCAAGGACTATGTTGATGAAGGGGGGTAAGTTGAAATTCCCCCATGCACATCATTGATATAGGAAATGGAGCTCAATGAAATAATTTATGGTCTCAATGGTACCAACAAACTGAATCATGACTTGTTTTATATCAATAATACATGGGTAGAATGATTACAATGATTTGTGTGAAACCCTTATTTCCCAATGTAAATGTTTTCCATAGATTCTTTATTTGGTACATGTGATACAAGGTATACTTTAGATTTAATGTCATAGGGGGAGAAATAAATATCAAGAATCTATGTATGTGCTCAACCCTTAATGGGGGAGTAGAAATAAAGAAACTTGGAAACATCATAAAAATGAAGAATATTTGGATTCATGATAGTGTTTTCAACAAATATAGGGGTTGTTGGAATCCAATGAGAATTAGTTCCACTATGTTGGATTTGTTGACAACTTTAATATAGTGAGTTAGAGTATATTGGATTTTTTTTCACCATGTCAAAATTTTTATAAAGAATTGTATTTCCCAATAGAGGGAATGATAATATTCAATAGGAGTGTAGAGATTCTGTTTTTTTATTTTAATACTTTTAAATATTTCTATATATATTTCCAGAGTTAGGTGTTAAGAAAGAGTGTTCTCCTGAGGCCCGGTGTGACTAGAATTAATTTTATAAAAATATTAAATATATTTTATATTATGTGTGAAAAAATTCTTAAAGAAAATAGGATAACTCTTAAATGGTAGCTTGGATCAGAAATCTGAGACCAAGGTTGATTTCGAAACATGGTGGTTACCCAAGGCACGACATAAAATGGGTCAGCTCGGGGCATTCAGACTCCTCGATTGTCGACAATATATTAAGTGGATCAATTAATTATTAAATGAATTAATTAAATCATTTTAGTGAAATAGATAACTCTATAATAGTATCTCCAAGATGATTTATCCAAGGTTAGCTGCATAAACCCTGAGATAAATCCAAATCTCTTCCTACCTCCTCTATTGGTGAATTTCCCCAGATGACGATGAAACTACGAATCAGAGTAGATCAGAATGCAGTGAATGCAATGAATTCACTCGATCATTGGAGGATGCATTATTCATAAATGAAAGATCTATATTTGAGTTACGACTCATCATTTTGTGTCTTTATGACCTTTTGATTAAATTATTGAGCAGATCCACCCTTTTTCTTGGATCTGCGCCAATTGTGGCCTTTCATGCACATGAGTACCAATTTTAAATTGATAATTCAATGTTTTATAACCCCAACATCACAATTATTGATCACTGGACAAAAATTCTTGGCCAATGATGTTTAAACTTTAGTTTTTGATGTTTTTCTCCCTCATTGATTCAAATTTTTCACCAATTGTCCCCCACGGTCCCGGTTCAACTTTGTCGGGTAGTACTAAGCCCAATCAGACCTCTATATTCATAGTAGTTTCACGAGAAAATATTGGTTCAATGAACTAAGACTAGATCAGGGATCGTTACAAGTCATGGTTGTTTTTTTGGTGGTTTGAGATCAAAGAACTGATGATGTAAGGCACATGTGCATGTAGAACGAATGATGAAACTTCCGTGGACCGCCGGAGCTGATTTTTGGTGAACGACAGCCAAAAAGTGTGATTCACAGCTGAATCTGCCCATCTTGGATGGATTTGAGGTGAGATCTATGATGGAATATATATATTCAAGTTGTGAAGATCAGATATGAAGTTCTAGGAAAAAACTTGACTACACGCCTTATAGTGGGATGAACACACAACATGTAGCCCTTCCATGACAATGAATAGGGTTTTGAGAAAACTTAAGTATGACATGGTGTGTAGTACTCCTACATGCCATGTACCCCTTCCCTAGGTGGGAACCCATGTGATATGTCACATGGGCAGGAATCCATGTAGAAGTATATGGCCAAGATCATTCCATGTACTTGAGTATGTGGATATGGAGTTTGGTACACAGACACAGGGTCTGGTACATGGACATGAACAACAAACATGGATTGGGTCCCATTTAGCTTGGGTATGCCATGTAGTACACCTACATGGAGTGTATTTCTTCACGGAAAGGGATATGTGTACTAGATAGGGACACGAACAGGAGATGAAGTGAGACCGCAGGTCATGTGGGTCCCCTCACATGCCATGTATGCCAAGTTTACTTTTTAGAAAACTTTGATCTTCCACATATCCTTTGTTTGAACTCATATTTTGGCCAATGAGTAGCTTATCTTGAGTGTTTTTTGCGTATAATGTGATAGTTTCATCGATTGTGGATTTCAATATATGACGTGGAATGTTATGGGAATAGCGCTTACTGAGGCGAACTCAATGATGGTAGTGATCAGGCAAGATCACCAGAGACTCCTTCTGAGTGGTACCCTCCAGTAGAGCTGGGCAGTGAGTCCTTGATGACTTCCAAGTGGTACCCTCTAGTAGATCTAGACAGTGGATCCTTGATGAATTTCTAATGGTACCCTTCAGTTGAGTTGGGAAGTGGTTCCTCAACCCCTTCAAAGTGGAAAACCTATGACATACCGGGGTGTGGGTCCTCGACTTTAGAGTGGAACCCTCCTAAAGTATTAGGTTATAGGTCCTTGATGACTTAGAGTGGAACCTTCCAGCTGGGCTGGGCATGGGTCCTTGACTTTCTAAGTGGAACACTCCTGTGGTATCAGGACATGGGTCCTCGATGACCTAGAGTGGCACCCTTCAGCTGGGTTGGGCATGCATGAGTCATCAACCATTAAAGTGGAACCCTCCTTTTGTACCAAGTTATGTGTCCTCTACCTAGAAATTTTCCCCTCGACTATGTGGCACAATGATGATGCGTGGATTGACTTGGATGGTTATCTTCTGGGAAGACACGTGAGATGCTGGGCATCGTTGATAGAATTTTGGAACTGTTGTCTACTCTTCTTCTTGGGTTGAGTTATGGGATGTAAACCCCCTTACTCTATTGTTTGGGTTTATTTTAACTGAGTATATATATATATATATCCTTCTATATCCACACCTTGTATTTGGTTACTCTCTTTCCAGGAGAGGTGAAGATGTGTTAGGTATGACACATGATTTCCATGTCTAGATTCTCATGGTTGGATGAGTCTACTCTCCTTATATAGGTGGTGAAGACTTGATGATCAATTCATATACTCATCATGTTTATCCCCTTATGTTTGGATAATCTTACTTTTACTCATGGTTTGGTTGAGCTATACTCTTTTAGTGTAACTTATTTTATTTACTATCTTTCTCTCCTATTGTATCTCATACTGCTCCCCCTTCAGCTTTTAGGGCATCATACTGGGTATGTTTATACTCACCCCTACATGGGATTTAATCGCATGTATCGTTTCTTATAAAGATGATGAATAGATCGACTGTGACTATCAAGGAGCTTAGGGATAATGGGTGCTTGGACCACGTACGATGGTCATAACTTGGGATTCAGGAGATGGGCTCTCTTAGCTATTTACCTTTCCAGTTTCTATCATGTTAGGATATATTTCTAGTTGGGTATGTATTTTTTCCATTTACCTTTCACTTTACACTACTATACATTTTTACTGGCTAAAGGTTCATGCATGGTTGGTTTAATTTATAGTAGTGTTGCATATATTACTCTTACCCTCTACACTTTTTCATTGAGATGGTTGTGTGCATGCATACAAGTACATAGGAAAATTACTCCCCAATTTAGTTATGCCTTTGACACTGGTGTCCACCCCCTAACCTATGGAGGTGGGCATGGGGTAGTTGCGGCTTGAGTCCTGACTTAAGTCGGGTTGTGAAAAATTGGTATCAAATAAAGTTCATTCCATGGAATATTGTTCAGATGTATCCCCTTAAGAGTATTTGGTTGGGATTAGGACAACAGTGTAAAAGTGTCTCAAGTGAAACTCTTAGTCTAGGTAATCCAATGATGGTGCGGTGGCTGACGTATCCATTCACATGGACCTTGACTACATTCTTGTCGACTCAGCATGCCGAGATATTTGTTGCAGGGTAAATAGTATATTCATCATATAGGATTTATTATTTATCTATCCTTATTGAGTTAGATCCCCATTGTTGTTATATATATATATATGCTCATCTGACCATGGTACCCCTTGATAACTTTCAAGATTCCTTCGAGACGATAGCCATCCAGGATACCAGTTTCAGTTCATGACGATGATCCTATGAGTGAAGAGGCCTTAGTTTAGGGTCCATCCCATGATCCCCTTCCTCCAGGTGGGTATGTAGAAACACATACACCTATTGAGTAGTAGATCATACCAGTAGGGCAGACTAAGAACATGCGCAGGCTTAGTGCGCTCCATGAGTTCCAGCGCCAGAGCCTGCTAAGGTTCCATAGTGAGCCAGATCCTCAGGAAATAGAGGATTGGATAGAGTTGCTGGTCCATATCTTCAGGCTTATTCAGACCTTGTAAGATCATGTGGTTGTGCTAGCAGCTAGAATTTTCCATGGAGAAACTGGGTACTGGTGGAGCCTCATTATATAGATGCATGATGAGTCGACCCTCTCATGGGACAACTTATAAGAGCTATTCTGTGAGAAGTACTACCCATCCTTCTTGTGCTCAGTCCAGATCTAGAAGCTTATGGAGCTGCATCGGGGAGGGATGATGGCGTATGAGTATGAAATGAGGTTAACAAACCTTATATAGTACTCCCTTGACATGATACAGGATAGCTACTTCCGAGCACAAAAGTTTGAGTAGAGACTCCACAGAGATATCTGAGCCGGCGTTTTACCCTTGTGCATCCCCACCTATGTCGAGGTTCTGAAGTAGGAACTAGTGATAGATATATTTTTGTCAGAGGGATGAAAAAATTCTATATATGGTAGTTTGTGCCACAAATCTTAGTCGTTTGTATTAGCTAACAGACACCAGACACCAGGTTTTTTGATATAGGATACCTTCTTGTGATTAGGTTCAGGCATGTGGTCAGGGATAGTGAAAAGAGAAAGGGAATCCCATAGAGGGGTGGTGCTTTAATTGTAATGTGTGAGTTCACATGTCATGAGACTTCATGATCAAATGTGCTTAGAAGCACAAAGAGATAGCTTATGGACTGCCATGACAGAGGCAATGCTGTGATCAGGGATCTTCCAAGAGAGGAAAGGGTGGTCTATAGGGAGGCATATCTAGTAGAGGAGTATGAGGAGATATGGGTGGTGTATGCCACTATGATATCCTTCCACAACCACCACCATTTGGCCCACATTAGGCTCAGAGAGCTTGCGGTCAGGGCCGCAGATAGCTGCAGACTTTGGATGTCTATGATCCCGTAGTGCACAAGATGATAAGAGGTGTGATCTGTGTGTTTTATATTCTTTCTCCACTATTAGTAGACACAGGTTCCATTAATTCCTTTATCTCTATACTCTTGGTGTGAGATCTAGAGATCCCATTTGAACTGCTATCCCAACAACTTCGTCTTGAGGTTCATACAGATAATGCTTCTTCTGTGTCTTTTATCTACCAATAGTGTGAGATATCGCTCAGAGGATAGAGGTTCACACGTAACCTTTTGGTAATCATTATGGAACCCTATGATTCCATATTGGTTATGTATGTGATATCCATGGTCTGATCCCAGATCGACTATCACCATAGAAAAGTCAAATGGCTACACACTGATGGGACACAATTCTCCTTTTCTGGCGAGAGAGATCTCATGGCAGGGAAAGAGAGTTTTGTGAACAAGAGGATATACCCCATCACCCATAATTTGGAAAGTATATCCCTTGGTTTATCATTATCTTCAGGCATCTAGGTTTCTTCAATTATGGAGGGTTATATGGATGTCTCCCCCGAGGATGTTCTAGGACTACTTCTAAAGTGGGAGATGGAGTTTTGCATTGAATTGCATCCCAGGAAAGCTCTGATATCTTTTTTGGAATATTGGATGGAACCTACCGAGCTATGGGAGTTACAGTTTTAGTTAGAGGACCTTTGAGAGAAAGGTTTCACCTGACCCAGTGTGTCCCCCTGGGCAACTCCGGTGTTGTTTGTGAAAAATATGGACAAGAGCTTATGGATTTGCATAGATAATCATTGTATAAACTAGGAAATGATAAATAAAAATTACCCTTTTAGAGGATTAATGACTTATTTGACTATTTGTGAGGTGTGATATAGTTCTCAAAGATCAATCTTAGGTTCATCTACCACTAATTGATGGTTCTCGAGGCTGATATTCCAATGTTGGCATTCTGATGTCGCTACAGACACTATGAGTTCCTAGTGATGCCCTTTGGTGTGATGAATTCCCCCATCGTGTTTATGGATTTTATGAACCATGTTTTCCAACCGTACTTAGACCATATTTTTTTCTTCATTAGAGACATACTTGTCTACTCTGAATCCAAGGAGGAGCATGCAGAGCACTTTAGGATGGTTCTTGATTTGCTTTGAGAGTACCAACTTTTTGGGAAACTTTCAAAGTGCCAATTCTATATTCATGAGGTTCACTTTCTAGGAATGTCATTTATGAGCATGGTTTATCCATGGATCCATAAAATATTGATGCAGTGATTTCTTGGGAGCCACCCAAGAGAATCTCATAGGCGCAGAGGTTTCTTGGCTTGGCAAGGTACTATAGGAGGTTTGTGATAAACTTCTACAGAATTTCAGCCCCTTTGACCAACCTAACATGGAAATGGAAGTCATTTACCTAGTCTGAGTATTATCTGAGGACCTTTGAGGAGTTGAGGATGAGGCTTATGAGTTCTCCAGTATTGAGACTACCATAGGAGGGCATAGAGTTCGTAGTGTATTGCGATGCCTCAGGATCTAGGCTCGGTTTCATGTTGATGTAGCGGCAGGAAATTGTCACATATGGTTCGAGGCAGTTGAGAACCCATGGGAAAAACTATGCAACTCATGACCTAGAGTTGTTAGTGGTAGTATTTTCCCTGGGGATATAGAGGCACTACCTTTTGGGAGAGTGCTTTTTGGTTGACTCAGACCACTAGAGTCTCAGGTACATCTTCATGAAGAGAGACATGAACTTGATACAGTGGCGATGGTTGGAGTTCCTATAAGATTATGATTTAGAGATATTCTATACTCTAGGAAAGGGTAAAATTGTTATGGATTCATTAGTAGGAATTCCCAATATCTCTTGGTTTAGGAGGCTTCAGAGCAGTTTTCCTCCTACAGCTGGCCCTGGTGGAGAAGGAGGTAACAACTCTTCTTCAGTCGATGGTGTTGACTCCTTATCTCATTAAGCGTGTGAGAGAGTCCCAACTAGGAGATATCTAATGTGAGGTATTATGTGATCATATATCCATAGATGACTCACTATATAGATATTATGAAGGAGGTAATAACATCATCTTGTTGTAAGGTAGAACAATGGTTCTAGTCATGATGTGGGAGGAGGTGATGCGAGAGTTCCACACTTCTCCCCTAGCTGTACATCCTGGTGTGTGGAAGATGTATAGAGACCTTCAAAATTAGTTTTGGTGGTTTGACATGAGATGAAGTGTAGTTAAGTTCTTCACTCAGTGTCTCACCTGTCATCAAGTGAAGGATGAGCACCGAGTTTCGATAGGTTTGTTGCATCCCCTTGAGATCTTAGAGTGGAAGTGGGATATAATATTCATGGACTTTTCCATAGGGATTCCATGCACAATGGAGGGTCATGATGACATCTGGGTGATAGTTGACTAACTCATGAAGTAGGAACACTTCCTTACAATCAGAGAGCAGAGATCAATGGAGAGTTTGGGGAAGTTGTACGTACGAGAGATCATTTTCCTTCCTGGGGTGACCTCAATGATTATCTCTGATCGTGACATGCAATTTACATCATGATTATGGAGATTCCTATAGGAGTAATTCAGGACCCACATGAGGATGAGTACAACCTTTCACCCCCAGACTGATGGGAAGATTGAGCACACTATCTAGGTGTTGGAGGATATGCCGAGGGCTTGCATGTTAGAATTCAGATGGAGATGGGAGGATCACCTACCCTTGGTAGAGTTTTCATACAATAACAACTACCACTCTACCATCAGAATGGAAACTTTTTAGGAATTTTATGGGAGACCCTATATGTCACCCTTGTGCTGGACATAGATTAGTGATTCATCTCTTGTGGGGCCAAAGATAGTGTAGGTGACGACAGAGAAAGTCCAGGTCATCCATGAGTGGATGAGGATGGCCCAGAGAAGACAAAAATCTTACACAGATCTCCATTGTATCTCCTTGTAGTTTGAGTAGGGAGACCATGTTTTCTTAAGAGTCTCCCAATGAAGAGGAATGCGAAGGTTCGACCAGGGAGGAAAGCTATCCCTAAGATTTATTGGGCCATTCAAGATCGTGTAGAGGGTTGAAGTGGTTTCTTACTACCTCACCCTACCCCTAAATCTAAAGAAGGATCATTATGTCTTCCATGTGTCACAAATGAGGTAATATGTGCATGACCCCACACATATCATCGGTCGGGGTGAGTTAGAAATCATGGATGGATCCACCTTTGCAGAGCACCCAATGGTGATCGAGGATTAGTAGGAGAGGACTCTGTGTGGATGGACTATTCCCTTGGTATGTGTATTGCGGTAGCATGGGAATGTGCATGAGAGTTACTGAGAGTGGGAGAGTCAAGTATGGGCTCAGTATCCTGAGTTTTTTTCTTAGTTTTTTCTTTTTGGGGATAAAAATATTAAAGGAGGGAATGATATAGAGACCTGATTTTTTCTTATAAGACTTTGAAATAATTCTATATATATTTCCAGAGCTTGGAGTTGATATGACGTGTGTTTCTGAGGCCTGGTGTGCACATAATTAATTTTATAAAAATATTAAATTTATTTTATATTATACATGGCAAATGTCTTAAAGAAAATGAGATAATTCTTAAATGGTAGCTTAGATCAGAAATACAAGACCATGGTTGAGTCTGTAACATGGTTTTTACCCTAGTAATGGCATAAAATGGGTCATCATGAGGCCTTCATACTCCTTGCTTGTTGGCGGTACGTTAAGTAGATTAATTAATTATTAAATGAATTAATTAACCCATTTTAGCACAATAGATAACTATAAAAGAGTATCACTCAAATTATTTGTCCAGGGTTATCCACATAAACCTTGGGATAAATCCAGAGCTCTTCCTCCCTCATCCATTGGAAAATCTCCTCTAACAATGATGAAGCTCTGAATCAGAGCAGATCAGAATGAAGTAAATGCAAAGACTTCTCTCGATCATTGGTAGACATGTTCTTCATCAATGAATGATCCATATTTGAGTTAGTACTCTTTATTTAGTGTCTTTATGCCATTTTTATTAAATTATTGAGTAGATACACTATTTTTATTGGATCTACGCCCATTGTGGCCTTTGCATGCACCTGGGTACTAGTTTTAAATTCATCATTCAATGTTTTCTAACCTCGAAATAATAGTTCTTGATCATTGGCCAAGAATTATTGGCCAATGATGTTTAAAATTTAGTTTTTTATGCTTTTATCCCTCATTACATTTCATTATTCACCGATTGGACCATGTGGTCGCAGTTCAACTTTTTTGGGTGGTACTGAGCCTAATCAGACCCCTAGATTCATAGCTGTTTCACGAGTAAAGATCAGTTCAATGAACTAAGACCGGATATGTGATCTTTGTAAGGAATGGATGTTTTTAGTGGTTTGAGATTAAATAATAGATGATTTAAGGCAAGTGTGCATGCTTAATGAATGTCGGAACTTACGTGTACCACTAGAGCTGATTTTCGACGAACGATGGCCGAAAAGCGTGATTCATGGCTATATCCGCTCATCCTGGATAGATTTGAGGTGAGATATATAGAGGCATGGATATGTTCAAGGCGTGAAGAATATATACGAAGTTTTGGAAAAAAAACTGACTACACGGCTAGGGTTTTGAGAAAAGTTAAGTATGACACAACATGTAGTCCTCCTACACACCATATACCCCTACCCTAGGTGGGAACCTGTGTGATGGGTCACACGGCCTGGGTCCCGGTTATCCTGGACATGCCATGTGGTCTACCTAAATGGTGTGTACTACTACATGGAAAAGGATCCATGTATTGTCTAGGGACACAACCAGGTGGTGAAGTGGGACCACACACTGTGTGGGTCCCCTCACATGCCATGTACCCCTACTTTCCTTTTTATAAAACTTTGATCTTCCACATCTTCTTTGTTTAAACTCATATTTTTGTCCCACGAGTAGCCTAGCCTGAGTTTTTTACACTTAGAACATGATGGTTCCCTAGATTTTTGATTTTGAGATGTGATATGGAATGTTTTGGGGAAAATTCTTACTGAGGCGATGCTCGATGATGGTAGTGATCAGACAAGATCACCAGATACTCCTTTCGAGTGGTACCCTCCAGTTGAGATGGGTAGTGGGTCCTTGAAAACTTCTAAGTGGATTCCTCTAGTAGAGTTAGTCAGTGGGTCCTCAATGACTTCTAAGTAGTACCCTCCAGTTGATCTAGGCAGTGGGTCCTCGACGCCTTCATAGTAGAACCCCCTGACATAACAGGGTGCAGGTCCTCGAATTTTGAGTGGCACCCTCATATAGTATCAGGGTACATGTCCTTAATGACTTAGAGTGGAACCCTCCATCTAGGCTAGGCATTGGTCCTTGACCTTCCGAGTGGAACCCTCCTGCGGTATTAGGACATGTTTCCTCGATGACCTAGAGTGACACCCTCCAACTGAGATGGTAATGGGTCATTAAGCATTAGAGTAGAACCCTACTATTGTACTAGGTTATGGGTCCTTTACCTAGATATTATTCCCCTAAAATATACAACATAGTGACGAGTTGTAGCTTGACTTGGATGATTATCTTCTGGGAAGACGCATGAGATGATGGGCATCGTTGATGGATTTTTTAACTGTTGGCTAATCTTCTTCTTAAGATTAGCTATGATATGGAGATCCCCTTACTCTATATTTTGGGTTTCTTTTGAGTGATAATATATATATATATATATACTTATGTATTCACACATTGTATTTGGTTACTCTTATTCCAAGAGAGGCGAAGACGCATGGGGTATGCCATGTGATTTCCTAGTCTAGCTTCTTATGGTTGGATGAGTATACTCTCCTACTATAGGTAGTGAAGTCTTGATGAGTAGTTCATAAAATAACCATGCTTCTCCCCTTATTTTTGTACAAGATTAATTAACTCTTGGTTGGGTTGAGCTTTACCTTTTCATCATACCTTATGTTATTTACTATAATTCTATCCTATTTTATCTCTTACTGCCCCTCCTTCAGCTTTCAGGACATCATACTGGGTATGTTTATACTCACCCCTATATGGGATTTTCCCACACATATCATGTCTTATGTAGATGATAGAAAAGTCGACCATGACTACAAATAAGCTTAGGAATACTGGGTGCTTGGACCGTTTATGATGGTCATAACATGGGATTTAGGAGCTAGGCTCTCTCAACTATTTACTCTTCTAGTTTCTATCAGGTTGGGTCATATTTCTGGTTGGGCATGTATTTTTTTCCCTTTACCTTTCAATTTACACTACCCTAATTTTGTACTGTCATGTGGTTCATTCATTCTTGGTTTACTTTATAGTAGTGTTGCATCTTTTACTCTTTCCCTATGCACTTTTGCATTGAGATGGATCTGTGTGTTCATACAGGTACATAGGAAAAGTACTCCCTATGTTATTTATGCTTTCGATGATAGTCTCCACCCCCTAGCCTATGGAGGTGGGATTGGGATAGTTACGGCTCAAGACCTGGCTTAGGTTGGGTTGTGACAATGAGAATTGGTGCTTCTCTGTGGATGGAATAAAAAAGGAGATTTCATGAAGACTAGTGTGATCCCATAATGTCTATCATTACTATCCTATGTAAAAGTGGTCTAAATCTATCTAGAGAACATTTAAGGAGTATCTAATAGTATTTTTTGAATTTTTCCATGATTGAATACATTTCTATGGAAAGGATAAAATTATTGATAGTATGCAGGGAATTTCCTAAGGAAGATATACATCAAGAAAGAACCACATTAGGAAAAGTCCGTGGTGAAGTTACAGGACTATAAATATTATGATATATTCCAGAAGGAATGGTTTTAGAAGTTTTTGAGTGATTTTAGGAAGTTTTCACAGAAAAACATAGAAAAATGACCATTCTTGCACAAATTCATACTGGAACTCATGCAAGTTTCGAGTTTCATGAGTTTGGAAATCTACACTAAAAATCAATGAAAAGGAAGGATTTTCATGGAATCTTATAGGTGTGAGAACTTAGATACATGGATCCACCACAATTTAAAGCAAAGGAATAATTCTTGAATAATATGTATTTTTACTCCATTAACTAAACAAAAGGAGATCCACAAAGGCAAGGTTGTGTGCATCAGAGTTATGTGAATAAAGAAAGTATTTAGGACTTATCTGAAGTGGAGTTGTATGAATAAATATTTTATGACTTGAAAAATGGTCAAATTTTTTCTATAAATACCCAATCCTCAAATATTAAGTAATAGATATTGAAATAGGAAGATTATTGAGAGAGTAAAATTCTATGATTTTTCCAAAGTTAAGTTGTGTGAAAAGAGTTACGTGAACCACTATGTTCTACGAGTGACTTGTGAAAACTATTGAGTTTTTCATATAGACTATTGTGTGAACCTTTGACTTGCATGAGGGATAATATTGCATGAATGAACTAATTTGAAAAGTTTTAGGTATAGGGGATTACAAGGTCATACTTACATAAACATGAAGTTGAGAAAAATTAAGTATTGTGCATTCACACTAAGTGAACAGTACATGAAGTGAGTAAACACTCATTGAATACCTTTCCAAAGTAATAATTTATTCCTTGAAGACTAGTTCAATAAAGAAATTGAAGTTAATTTTCAATAATATTTCACATCCTATTTTTGAAAGAGAAGTGTGAATATCAAAAATCACCTACCCATACTTGGTGCAAAAATAAAGATACAAGAGTCTTGCATTGGCCCATGTGAAAAAGATCTTTCCCTCCTAGAGTAGTGAGATAAGGGAGAGGATAAAGGGAGAAACCCTTAGGGAAATGATTCATCCCTACATCTTGTAAGGAGAGTAAATCCATATAATTGAGTGACATAGCCTCAACCCACCATTGAAAGTGATTTAGTGGATTTTGGTACATCAATAGGTGATAATGTATACTCCTTGGATTATCCCAGTGCAGGAAAACAAAGTAATTTTTTATGTCTTGTACAAATTATTTATTTGCACTTACAAGATGACAATCAGTGTTTTTGGGTTAAATGATCATTTACCTAATCTAATTTAGTCTAAGATAAGGGCTCTATCAATCAGATCATCATTGAAGAAAGTAATAAAGTGTGACCCTATTAAAAGTGAGGTTACGATCATTTAGGGAAGTGAGAGTTTGAGGTTTAAGTGGGGAAATGAGAATGTGTTTCATTCCCTGATTCACCCTCTTCTCAGGTCATCTCTCACTAATTAACCCTATGGGTAAAATAGTTCTCCAAGTTTTTCTCTAGTCGATATACACCATGGAGCATTATGGGTCATGATGTAATGTTAATATTTACATGTGTAAACTATCATATAGATCTATGATGATTTCAATCATGGAAGTATAGGTTTTGAACTTTTATCTGAAGACCCTCCATATTGAAATTAAATGAAATTTTGTATATCAACTATTTAATCTCACCATAGTGTATAATGATTATTATTCATTAAGCATAAGGTTATATATATCTTCAATATGAAAGGTTTTGTACTTTAACATTCATCCTATGTCATTATTGATTTTAACTCAATAGAGGGTTGTTGTGTACACTAATAATAATGTATATGAGCCTATATAAATCAAAATTGTATTTTTCACCTATATAAAAGGCATAATCTATCCATCAAATGGACCGAAGGCCTTCATTTTTTATTGATTTTTGATAATCCACCTTTCAAGGGGTGAGGTGGAACCCTTACAATTCCCGTAGGCGTAAGTATTACATGGCCCTATAGGCCTTAGAGGAATTCATTGCCTGTAGGCTTCAAACATTATATACAACCCAGACTAACTACTTTGAACTGCTCCTCCTAGCATCTTTATCGTGAAATCAACTCTCCACATTCGCATGGCTGTTCGGTTAGGCTATCCCATGCATACACAGGCTTGTCCCGATGGTAGGTGCCATACCCTCTCATTCTTGCAATCTGTATAGCTTCTGCTATGGTGAAAGATCCTTACTCATCCTCATATAGAGCTTGTTCCTTGTAGGTTTTCTGGTTTACATCTGCACTAAAGGTGGCCCGAAGGCCTTGAGGTGGCTCGAAGGCCTTAAAGGACTCGGGGGCCAAATTAGTGGCCTGAAGGCCCAAACGGGGAAAAATTATCATCTACTACAGTGCCAAACAGTGCCTGCTATAGTTCTCACTATAGTACCTTCTATAGTACTGCTACAGTACCCAAAAATTATGCCTCCACCTGGATTTGATCCCGGGTCTCCTGGATGCACTTAAGAGTCCTCACCAACAGGGATGAGGCTAATGTGCTAATAGGCATACTCTATAAAGCGTAACTAATAATGTGTATGGTCATATATAGATATTAACATGAGAAGTGAATATCTATGTTTCATTAGTCTAACTAGAGTAATCAATATATCATGAGTTAAAATTTGTGAGAATTATTATCTAATGTATTAGGTTTATATTCAACATTAGGAACAAGATAAAGTATAATCATTCTATGTGTACATAGTAGTTGAATATATCAAACCAAATTGTTTTATGGCTTGGGTAGAAAATATTTATTACAAAACATCACTCATTGTTCATGGTATTTACATATTAATTTCAACATCATAAAGGTATTAAGGGTTTTCATGCGGGTCAATAAATATTTGACTTATTATTCAATGTTATTGAATAATGATTAATTAATCTATGTAGGTGTTGAATTAATTAACTAACTATGATATGAAATCATATAATCACATTTGATGTATTAAATAATTATATTTATTTAAATTATATTTAAATAATCATGGTGGGAGGATATATATCATGAATGTCACATAAATTAATGATTTTTTTCTATATCTATTCCCATGTTTTGTCACGAAGAAACATGGGATACCCCTCATCTGGTAACTGAGTTAGTCTGTGACATGGCCTAAAGGGCATTCCCAATTCTCACAAACTGACAACTAGTGAGTAGACATAAATAATATACCTTGGGAATGGTTTCACTTGAATAAAAAAAAAATAAATGAATGAAGAGGTTAAGTTTGAGACTTCAACAAGACCTCACCTTAAATTGGTGATTTATACTTATATGTAAGTAAAATCATAGATAAATTAAGTACCCATACACAATTAATATAAATTAAGTCTTATAATAAATCATGAAAATAAATATAATGATATTATAATCCATAACATTAAAACATAATCAAGAGGTCAAGCATACATATACAAGATGATCTAAAATAAAATATAAAGGCAAATGAGAGGGAAATATTATATGAAAACACAAGAGAATGAGTATACTAAAAAATTAAAGATAAAAACAAAAAAAAACAGTTGTTATCCATCACTATGTAAAATGAGGGCTATCTCCCACCATGTCACCTCCACCACAGCCGAAACAAGCTAACATGAATATCCAAAACCTCCAAGAAAAGCCTTGAATTTATCCACATCAGTCAAAATAAGGTCTAAAGACACCCATAGGGTGTATGTAGGGCATGATCATAACAAGATGAGTAGGTACCACTATTAAATCGATGTGAAAACCATAATAAATAAGTTATAGATTGTGAGTTTAAACTATAATGTATAAAATTAAGATTTATATTTTAAATAAAACAAGTAACAATGATAGATTTATTTTGAAAAATTTATTAATAAGAGATAAAAGTATGTGGGTAAAGTAAAAAAAATCCACAGAATAAATAAAATATAATGGGATAAGCTATAGGTAACTAAGGTAGAGTGACCTAGAGACACCACACAGACATATCTATAAGCACATAAGATATACTAGGTTAAGTCACATCATGCCCTAGTGTATTACCATATAAATAAATACTAACATTAGAGATGGATGTATCCACTAGCCATGGGTTACCATACACTAGCATGTTCCCATACTATGTAGGACTGAAGATATCTAATAGGAGGTCCATTATCTAAGCCTAGCAAGCTATAAGTCTTAGTCCCCCCTAAATAACCAAATCTTACCATGAGTCTCATTTATTCCAAGGACCACCAATAATTCATATCTAAATCATAAAACTCATTTATTACAAGATATTTTATTTCAAATGGTCAACCCCCTTTACACAATCCAAACGCCTCATTAAACAATAGGTTTTATCATAAAATAATTTGGAAAATATTTTATAATTAAAGGGTAACTATCATCATGAAACATTTATAATTATTCCAAGGAAAACCTATTAAATATTTTCATCAAACACTCAGTAGGTAGTTTGTAAAGATAATAAAAATATATATGTCTTAGAAACTATTATTCCACTAAATATTTGATAAACCATCCAAGATCACAATTAAAAATACTAAAAGGCCACATATACATCAAAACACCCATTAGTGCACTATTTTTTTTATAAAATTTAAAGTAATAAATTTTTTACAACTATGGGAAGGTACAAGGAGTCACCTATATAAAATGTGATCAAATCCACCCACACTTGCTGTTTTCTACCAAAATAAGAAAGAAGGGATCCCAATAAGCCAAAATAAATCCCTAATAAAGAAAATACCTAACTTAATTTTGGATGAACATGAACACAAGTCCATTATATACATAGGGAAGGATATGAAAAAAGGAAGAAGATTACTAGAGAAGAGGATAATAACCACTTTCTTGAAAACCTTTGGTTATTTAATGAAGAAATCCACATGATATATATACTAAAGAGAGGGAGAAGAAAGAGGTTGATGATGAAGGATTTAGAAATTTGAATAGGAAATAAAGGGGAAAATGACGGTTGAAATGACTAGGGGAAAGAAGGTAATTTCTTAAATTTAATTCCTGGTAAGCCCCAACGGTTTAGTCACATGGTTTAGTGAACTGTGTTCCAACCACGCGAATGGTTCTAAAGCCTATATTTAGGCTCCCATGGGTTCCCCAAGCTATGTATGATTAATCCACATGGTTACTCCTAATCATGAACTAACCATGCACCTATCATTGTAATATATTCACCCTAAATTAGCTTAATCCACATGATTACTACTAACCATGTACCAACCATGTGATAACTGCACAAACCATACTACCTCCCTTTTTATATAAATTTTAAATAAATACAAACTGAAAATAAAGAATAAAGATAAAAATCAATAAATAGAATATTTCATACCTTAATGAGATATCAAAGTGTGACTTGTTTAAATGATTTAAACACGAGGTAACATCATATGAGATCTTTATGGATAAATTTTAATTGGCTCGGTCAAATAAAGAGAGAATATATCATTTGAATAATTCAGTCCATGTCTCATGGACCCTCTATAAATATAAGGGGGTGCCTATGGTTTTTGGTGTTAGAAATATAATATGGCATTGATATTTTAATTTCCCTTTACAATGAAAATAATTCAACCTATTCCTCCACATCATGTACATCATTTTCATACATTGTTATCACAACTAGGATAAGATAAAATCCAACCATTTTATAGTGATTTTTATCAGCTCATAGATACTCCTAGAGGTATCAATATTATATTGGTGTTTGATCTAAATCCTATAAAAATATTATTCATCTACATATAATGAAAACATAAGAGGATTTATAAAGATATGATTTTTTAGATTTTTTATAGTCTCATTAATGTTTACACGACCCTTTCTAGATTTAATTCTTATTTTAATATTAGTTTTAGCATTACACAACATGAAAATAACATATTATTAACATTGAAAAACCTTAAATTTATATCATAGTGAGTTATATCATATCATTTCTAACAATATTATAGATTTTTTTTTCTTTTTTATGTTTTTTGATCGATATGCACTAAAATATATTGAATTCTATTACATGATTCAAATATATTGTAATATGTGATATGAATAAGATGCATATCACATGAAACAATATAATATGATATGATAGGTATGATATTCCAATATCATTTCACATGATATATCATGTATTGCGATATATGTGATATGGAAATTCATGGAGCATTGCCATGTTTCCTGAATGATTTCTCTTCAATTATAAATTATCTTAGTGATTCATTTATGAATTGGTGAATGTTATATGATCCTTAAAATGTTTGATGATCATAATTAATTAATGATTATATGTTAAAATTAATCTATAATGGCTTCTAAGCATTGGAAGTGACACTCAAGCTCTTTCATTAATTTAAGTGAGGTTATATAAAGGATAAAATCCTTCCCATTTATAAAAAACATGCATTATTGAGCTAAGACAAAGAACTCTTTTTCCTAATTCTACATTAATATTATAATAGAGGGTGATAGAACACATTTTAGAGATCTGGGGGTACTTATATAGTATACATAGATTTTATTGGATAATTTACTACCTATGGAAACAAGAGTTCGAGTGTTGTTACTTAGTGATCTTTATCAGGAATACATCATCGAGATAGAGCACACTGAACTTGAGGTATGAATGTTTATTTATTTTCTTAAATTTTCATGTTGAATCTATGATGATATATGCAACATTTAAATGGGTTTATTCTACTTTTTATGAGTATATGACATTTTAACAAAACCCATCAGTGGTATTAGATCCATGTTCATTGTGGAATCAACATGTTTTCATACCGATCTTATGAAGAACATGTATATTATAATATGATATTTTATATATTTTATGGTATGATATGATGTGTCTAAGTATTAACTATCAGATTAATATGCCACAATTTACAATATAAGATATCATAAAGTATAGTACAATTTATTTTTATGTTGTAATGTATGGAGTTTTCATGAACCGACCCGGGCTAAACCTGACCCAGTACCTGATCCAACCTACAATAAGGCTCAAAGGGAATTATCAATCCTCATGGGATGAAAACTAGTGTCTAGGAATCAAATATACATTTTTTGGGAATTATGTTTTTCCAATAACAACCAAATAAATAAATAAACAATTTTTAAAACATTAATATAACACACAATCCAAGCATAAATATAAATAACAATCCTAAATAAGAAAAAAAGGTAATGAGATGTGAAGTTGATAAGGGGATGTAATGATTACGTCTACAACCAAAAACCCAATCTAAATAACCCCAAAATAGTTACTACCCATATCTATGTGACATAAGGGCTCACTCCCATCGTGTCATATCTACTGAACCCAATCACAACTAACATAGGAATCCACAACCTCTAAGAAGTTCCTTAACTTTACCTATATATATGTTAAAACAAGGTCTACATATTCCCATTAGGTGTATATAGGGCGTGGGAATAACTATCTCAATAGGATATCACTAAGTGTTCCATGAATAACCTTTATTAGATAACCCATCATGCTAGTTTGGAAATAAACATATAAAGATACACTTTTACCTTTAAAGAAAAAATAACATGATTTGTACATTTAAAAAAGAAAGTAAAGTTCCAAGTAAAACACATATTTATAAACAAAAATAATGATATAAACCATATGGTCACTAAGGCTAAGTCCTATTAGGATCCTTGTAATAATCCATAACTAATATCTCAAATTGTATGCATGACTGCTAGCCAAAGTGGCATACTAAACTATGGACCACTCCACTATCCAGAGTGGCGTACATAACCAAGGAGAACCGGCTTGGTAGAGTGGCATCATTCCCTACTAAGTATTTGTCTTATATCCCTACCTAAGAACCTTGGGTACCCATGATACATAATCATATAAGCATTATCATAAAACCATTCCCAATAAAAGAGCGATTTCATCAAAAATATAATGGGAAAATCAGTTTTCATACATAAAACATGCTTTGGAAATCACTTGGATTACTCATGTCAACATGGAGGGATGAAAAATGATTATGAAATATATATCACTCCTCAAATATAGTATAAAACCACTTAAAATAATTCAAATCATTTATATTAAGAACCAAACATATATGGTTTCCCAAACAAAGGAAGTGCATATAACCACCAACCCTAAACTAAAGAAATCACTAGTTGATGATGAGAATTAACTAAGTAAGAAAAAGGAATAACCTAACATCAAGAACCCCCTTATCACAAGTTCATTTATCAAGAACCCTAAGACATTATGTCTACTAGAAGGAAATAAATCCAAAGAAGATATAATATTAAAACTAAAAGGGGTAAATCACTTAATAGATGATCCCTTGATGATTCTAGAAGAAATACACATGAATCAGGAGGAAGGGAAAGATTAGTGATAGAGTAGATGTCCATGAACTAAGAGATTTGAATGAGGAATTTTCCATGACACAACTACTAGAAACAAAAAAACCATCTTTTTAGATCCCATGTAATTAATAAATAAATATTTTAAATAATTTGGGTAACAAGGGTCATGGAATGACCTCCCCTATCAAGAAATGGAACACCTACCTAATACTAGGTTGAAATTATGACTCCACTATCTAGGTCACACCATGGTGTGACCATGATATACATGACATGGAAACCTCATGAAGATAAGCCTATAGGACATGGATCTTGGATGTGAACCCCTAGTACGACATGTCACACACTCATCACAGTGTGACCTCTTCCATAGACCAATTTTTAGAAAGGTTGTGACTCTTACATATGAGTACTTATACACGATGACCCTTATGTATGGTCATGAAATAACCTCCACTTTCTTTAATTTTTCACAAACACTAGAACTTTTACATGGGAGTGTGTATATGTAAGAGACTTTTCAACAACTCTTACATATGGGTATTATCCATTTTTTCTTGTCTTGGACACTCATCATGGTATTATACCCCTTGAACATGGTGCAGCTATCCCTTCAAGTAGAGGTAGAAAAAAATCTTCATTGGAAAATAAATATTTGTCACATTGTGATACCCCTAGGCCATGGAATGACCCTCAAATAGACTCAACCCAAAAATTCATAGGACTCCACATCATGATAGGTCTCACACACACCTTTCCATTCCATGTTCCTCTTGAGTCATGGCATGGTGTTATAAAATGTTACGGGACTTTAACCCTAATTCATGAAATTGAAAATAAAATAAAATAAAATAAAATAAAATAAAAATAAATAAATTATACACCTGAAAATAAAACCATGAGTGTTACAATTCTCCCCACCATATCAATTTTTACCCCCAAAAGTTAAATCAAAGATGGATGATCAAAGAAAAGGCAAGATCATTACCCCCTAATAAAATATTCCTACTCCTAGGTCTCATGAGGATCACTCCCATGATACCATAACACCCAAATCAATGAAATGGATTTCCCACACAACACTTTATAATAGGAGTCAAAAATTCACATTAATTGATTATTCATCGAAACATTTGGTACAAATTTCAATTCTTTCTAGATCAATACATGAGAGGGATAAAGGTGATATTTCTTTAACTGAGATACATGGGATATTTTATTAATATATGTCATCTAAATAGAAAATATAACCAATAAGAAATATTCCCGATCCTATCTATGATCTTGAAGGGTCCCCATGTATCTCAGTGAGAGCTTCCCTTTCTTACTGAACCATCAGTGACCTAAATGAGGTGATAAATTTAAAATCACATAAACACTAACTAAAAATTTCAAGGGATGATGATGATGATTGAAATAATATTTGTATCGACTTTGATCCATAACTAGTAACTGTTAGATAATCTAAATCTTACCCATCATCTCTTGAATGATGCTTAGTCCCACTAGAGAAGTCTCACCCACCTCAGTCTAACAGAGGTGATATCGATATGATAAATCATATAAGTATTTTAAAGGATCCATATAGATATATTATTGGTGGTTATTATTATAAGAAAACTCTATCAATTCAAAATCAGTATCCCTCAAGCCTCTAAAATCTACGATGTAGGGATGGAGTATATCGTCCAAAATATGGATCACCTACTCTGTCTTCCCATTTGTTTGTGGATTATAATATATTATTATCTTTACTTGGGATCTCATAACCTGTTGAAGTAATTTATAGAATTGGGAGGTGAATTGGGTATCCCTATCAGAAATGATGGCATAAGGAACCTCATAAAGCTTTACAAGTACTTATACATACAACTTCCTGAGATCCTCTACCTTAGTGGTATCCTTGATTGGGATGAAATGAGCTGACTTAGTTAGTTAATAAATTACAACCTAGATAGAATTATTTCCTTAAGGGATATGAAGAAATATAATAATTAAATACATGGATATATCATACCATTTCCAAGTACAGATAGAAAGTGGCTGAAGAAAACTAGAGTATTTTTAATGCTCTACTTTAACATTCTAGAAAGTATAGATTCACGATACAAAATTTACTATATCACACATCATACCAATACATAGATATCTATTTCTCATATTATAATATATATTGGTGTCTTTTGAATGAACTATCCATTGAGAGTGATAAAAATCATTCATCTTTGCTTTTTCATAGATAGAGGAACCATATAACAGTTCCTAAAGTAGAGAATACCCTTGAAATATAGATAGGAATCACTGGTTGTCTCCCCACCATTTAAAATTTTCTTGATATATTGGAATTACCCATCCACTAGTTGATCCTAATAAGTTCAAGAAGATAAGGTTTAAAATGGATATTATCTAGAAACATATATTACTTCTCTTCCTTCACCTCTAAGTGTATATCAATAAAGAGTCTCATTAGGTTCAATTCACCATTGAATTATTTCAAATATTGCAATGATAACATCCTACTAAGAGCATCAACAACCACATTTCCCTTTCCCAATTTGTTGGTGAGGTCAAAATCAAAGGTTTTAAGGTATTCCACCCATCGACTTTTCTTGAAATGTAACTCTTTTTGGGAGAAAATACAACATGACCTTTTATGATATATATATTGATAAATTTTCACTAAAAATGTAGTACTTCCGGAATTTTAGAGCATACATAACCACTTCTAGCTCAAGGTCATGGGTTGGGTAATTATTTGCATGTGTATGAAGTTGATGAGTATTATACACTACCATATGATCACCCTATATAAGCATGAAATTCAATATTATACCAAATGAATCACAATAAATAACATAGCCTCGTCTGGACTTAGGTAGAATCAAGATAGGGATAATTTCATCTACTGTTTCAACTCAGTGAAGGATGCTTTGCACTGAGGGTGAATTGAACCAAGCTAAATATGACATAAATAATACATTAATATCATGTTTTAAATAATATATCTCACAAAAAATTGCACAACCCAAGGACCCAAAGGTTTAATTTATTGGGGATTAGTTACATAAACATCTTATTTTACAACACTTGCAAACATTCCTCCATAATCATGCTCTTATAGACCCTTTACTAGAAATATCACATGATATAGTCATCTTTATAACTTGAGTTATAAAAAACATAAGAAAAGGGTGAGATTATATGCTCAATAATGGGAAAAAATATCAAAATGTACCAGATCATAAACATAAAGGAGAACATTTAGAAGACATAAATATCTTAATAAAGGATCATAATACCATATATGATATTCATAAAAAATTATAGAGAAACATAAGATCATAATAATATTGTTAAATAAATGTTAAAGTAATGATGTGGCTCAAAATATATATCAATAATCATAAAACATGTGAGCATGATATAAGGGTGAAAAATAATTAAAAAATAAAGTGTAATAATGAAAACATTCCATTTCATGGAAAGAAAATGCATCTTGAAAATTTGGGAAAACATGACAAAAAACTTAGAAATTTGGAACAACCATAATCATAGGAAAACCTTTAGAAGAAAATCCATTATTCACTACTGGAAAATAGGTCTATACCCACAGTTTTGCAAAAAACCATGGGTATAGGGTACCCCTATAGCCACTGTTTTCCAAAACCATGGGTATAGGGATAATATGTGAACCTATACCCACGATTGTGCCAAAAAACGTGGGTATAGTTTTCTTTTAAGACCTATACCCACGGTTTTGGAGAAAACCATGGGTATAGGGTATTTTCCGAAGACCTATACCGATGGTTCTTGAAAACCGTAGGTATTGCAGTTTCTTTTGAAGACCTATACCCACGGTTCTCCAGAACCGTGGGTATATATTTCCCGCGTTATGGCGGGGAAAGAAAATTAGGCAGGACACGGAAAAAATTTGGCAGTGAGACATTTATTCACGGTTTAGATTAATATATTTAGGTAAATATAAATATATAATTTCAAGAATTCAATAGCTCGGTTGGTAAACTGTTCGCCACGGATGCTGTAGGTCGCCGATTCAAATCACCTTGGCCACGTTTTTTGAATTTAATTACCCCACGTGGATAATATTAATATAAATATGCAAATTTATTTATGGATAAATAATATAAGTAACAGATTGGTTGGTTTGTTGGTGGAGTGCAGCCGCGATGCTTAACGTGAGACGTAGTTTCGAATCCCGCGGTTCGTGTTTTTTGAATTTAAATACATTGGATTAATATATATTCGCAGACATATTTATATATAACAAATAAAACTTACAGGTCGGTTGGTCCGTCGGTGGGGCGCAGCCGCGAGGATCATCCCGACGTGCGGGTTAGAAACCTCCCCAGCCTGTTTTTTGAAAAAAATAAAAAACCCACAGTTTGAAAACCATGGGGTGTGTTGTGTGCCACGCTGTTCTAGCGGGTGCCACATTTGACTCCCCCTATACCCACAGTTCTCCAAACCGTGGGTATAGGCTAAGACCCCTATACCGATGCCATTCCAGCCCACAGTTCCCAAAACCATGGGTATAGGCTATACCCACAGTTTTGGGGGCTATACCCACGGTTTTGAACCGTGGGTATAGGTCGTTTTTCCAGTAGTGATTCCCATTCCTATTTGAACTAACTCATTGTGTCTATGCTTGAAAATATGAGAAAACCCATCATTCTCATGCCTATGTGAACAAACTCATTATATCCACACCTGAATATAACATGAGATATAAACTTAAACCAATGCATTGGATAGTGATATAGGACCCCACCCATCATCTTCCAGAAATATGTGTGCCACTTAAATTAAATCATTATCATATCTTAAAGAATCCATGGAAAAAGAATGGGTTTATTAAACATCCAAATAGAAATCATTTAATTTTTATAAAGAACCCATGAAAATAAAATGGGTTTCATAAAACATCCAAATGGTGAAAAATAACATCATGAAATAAATCATTTGATACTAAAAACTTGATCATCCAAAATAATCACACAATTGAAGAAAATATGGGAAAAAACATAAAACATAACTCCATTGGAGATATATCATTTAAAGATAATTAAAACTAAATCATGAAAATATATTTTCGAAAACATTTTGTATTCATCATTATAAAAGTCATAGTTTCGAGTCTCTTTTCAAATAGTCTCTATTTTTTTAAAAAAAAATTAAAGAAAAACATTCATGAAAATGGATTTTTATCAAAAAATATTTTCACTAAAAAAATAACATCTTTTAAAATGGAAAATTTAGTGAACATAGGGGAAAATAAATCAAGAAGAAAGCGTGTAACTCAAATGAAGAAGTTTGAGTTACTAAGTCCCTTACCTTTAAACTTGATCTCCACATAAGTAATTTGACCTCCTATATAATGAAAAAAACTATATTAATCACTTATATTAAAACCTTAATAAAAACATACTATCCTTTTTATAATTATTTTATAACAATATATTACAAATATATTAACTAAACGTAGTTTATTTTAATTATTGGATGTTAGAACTTTTAGTTGTTTGTTTTGTAAAAACTTCATGAAGATAGGATTTATTCTCACTAAGTGATTTCAAGTTCATAATTACTATATAATTAAATATAGAATGATAATTTTTTCCAATTATTTCTTAAGTATCATTTTAATTAGGTGAAAGATATGAACATGACTTGAGAAAATGGAAATCAAGATGAACTAGTTTTTGGTGTGTTTAACAATTGAAAGGTAAAATTTTAATAAATATTTTAAATATAATTTTTTTTGGAATCATTAAAAAATATTAAATATATAATTATTTCATAATATTACCATTATATGTCATACCATAATCATTTATGAAAAATCTGTTATAACATCATTTACATATGTGGTTAAAATGACTCAAATGGTAAAATTTTATAATGTTTTCACAAGTAAGGTAATGTATTTAGATACTAATAATAAAAAATATTAAGAATAATAAAAATTTAATTATTATCACATATAATCAGTAGATCCATTATTATAACCATCCATGATGGATGGTGATGAACAATGAAATTCATTGTTCGTGGAGGCGACAGTCCGGTGTACACACGATTAACGATCACATTTCACAATGAATAGAATAAATGATGGTATATGAATAATGGAAATTTTATAAGTTAAATTTTGAAATATAAATTATATTTATTCATTAAATATATCCTTAATACCATCCTTGATAGGTAGTGATGAAAACAAAAAACATTGCTTCGTGGAGGTGGTAATACGAATGTACACAGGATTGATTTTATTTTGCTTTATAGTGAATATAAATGATTGAATAATTGTTGTACAGTTAATATAACAAAATTTATCTATACTAATGATACTATTTCAATTATATTAATAATGTTATGGAATGTTAGAATATAAAAAGTTAATAAGGAAACACCAAGAAGAAGTGGACACTTACCCTAGGGACTTGAAATTTAGCTAGGATTTATTCTTTGAAATGAAGGCCTTATACTAACTAATAGTAATTTGAGGATTTTGGAAGTAGTATAGGGTTATAGGTAGATAAAATAGATATATTTTTAAGTAGAAATTTGAAGGGAATATGAGTCTTGATATGTGGAAGTGTTGTCTTTTTATAAGTGAAGAGAAAGGTAGTTTTGGAAGTAACCCTTACATTTTCAATAATGTAAAGTTAATATTCAAGGATAAATGGTAAAAAAATGGATAGAAGTGGAATAGAAAGTGGGTTTGGTTCAAAACTCACCTCAAAAACTCATTTTAAAACATATTTTTAACATGTTTTGTCCCTTTACCCTTAGTAAAAGACTTTTTACTGGGGTAACTATTTTTTAACCTCAGTAATTAATTTTAATGAAAAAAAATTAAAATTGACATTATTAAGAAATTTTAAACCTTTTATTTCAAATTTAAAAATAATTTTATCATAAAAAATTTCTAAATTTGTGAGAAGTTAATTTTAAAATAAACACACTTAATCACGTAAAAACATTTTTTAGAAAAATAATGTTTTTAAGATTTGAATTTATATATGAGATAAAATTATCATTATTACCAATTTTAATGAAATGGATTGATTTATTATAAATTAAATGAAAGGTATGAGTATTTAAATTCAAGACACAACTAAATATCATCTTGAAAATACTTCTTTGAAAGAAAATATCTAAAATGGTTTTTATTAAACTAACATTTTAATTTAGTTATAAAAATGTTGGATATAGGTTTTATAAGCTCAAAGAATATATTAAAATAAATAATATTATTCATAAAATACAAATTTTATTAATTAAAAGGTTCTTTAAACCTATAATATATTCTTACATAATGATAAAATCATAAAAATTATAATTTTTTTAAAAATCGTATTTTTTGACTAAAAATCAATCTTTTTAGAAAATATTAAAATATTCATACTAAGTATAATTTGACAAGAGGAATTAAAAAATTAATTTTATTTTATCAAATTTAAATCCTTAAATATGTAAATTTAGTTTTTAAAATAAAATACAGAATATAAATAAAACATATTTTATTGAAAATAACCTTTTTTAGTATTAAATCATATTAATTATTTATCTTCTAAAGATAATAGATTTTAATGGTTTATAATCTTAGTGTTTATTATAGATTTATTAATAATTTTATTCTAATATGTTTTGGGTTATTTACATTGATTTATTAATAATTTTATTCTAATATGTTGTGGTTCATTTACGTTGGGTGTAACGTGTAATGCAAGTTATCAAATATAACATTAATTTTACAAGGTATATAATTTCATGGTGTTACATTCTAAACCACTTAAAAAGATATTTATCCTTGAAATTTTATTACATAGTGGAAAAAAAGTGAGTGTAATTTTTCCTCATTACATCCTCAGGTTCCTTTGTAGCATACTCGAGCTTATGGTTCCAGCACAGAACTTTGATTAGATGGGTAGTCTTGTAACTCATAAACTTTTCTCTTCAATCAAAGATTTACATAGGTTTTTTTTCATATGAATGGTCATATTCCAGTTGTATAAATTTCAAGCTCATTACATGTAATGGATTTGGTATATACTTCCTCAAAAGTGATGAAGAACACATCATGCACTTAAGAGAGGTGTGGAGGGAGTGATAAGTGATAATCCATGAACCTGACATGATCAAGGATCTCGAAGGGACCAATGTATATAGGGATCAACCTCCATTTCTTTCCAAACATCATAACTCGCTTCCATGGATATATTTGAAGTGACAAATTTTCACCAGCTTCAAACTCTAGATCTCATCAACTATTATCCGCATAACTCTTCTATCGACTTTGTTCCGCTTTCATATGCCACTGAATGATTTGAAACTTCGCCATCATTTATTAGAAAAATTTAAGACCTATAAGATCCCTCTCTCCAACTTTATCCTAGCATATTAGAGTCCTACATCTCTTCCCATATAGAGCCTTATATGGTTCCATCTAAATTTTATAATGGAAATTGTTGTTATATAAGAACTCCACTAGGGGGAGGTATTGATCCGAACATCCATGGAAATCCATCGAATAAGATTTTAGTATATCATCTAGAGTTTGAATTGTCCTTTAATACTGACCATCTATCTGAGGATGATATGTAGTGCTAAAGATCAGCTCTATCTCTAATATTTTCTTAATAATTCTACAAAACCTCATGGTAAACCTCAGATCCTAATCAAATATAATAGATAGTGGTACTATATGAAACCTCACCACTTCCCTTATGTATATCTAGATGAGTTGGTCAAGGGATAAATATTATTAATGGTAATAAAATGAACTAACTTTTTAAGGAGGTCGAAAACAACACAAATAGTATTATGGCCTTTAGATGTTTTGGAGAGTCCTACAACAAAGTCTATGTTGATATTTTCACATTTACATATCTATATAGGTAATGGTTGCAACATAAAATTATACTTTTTTTGTTAAAAATTTACTTGATGGAACACCAAATATCAAGATATATACTCTATGATTTCCCTCTTCATGTTATCCCACTAGAAATTTTTATTTAGATCTCTATACATCTTTGTGTTTCCAAGATAGATAGAGAAGGATGAGCTATGTGCATCATCCAAAAGTTCATTATTCAATTCCATTTTTTATGGGACACATATCTGAGTTCTAAACCTCATTACTCCATCTTTATAAAAATTGAACTCTAGAATATTCGCTACCTTTTTTTTGTAGATATGCATCATATTTATTGGATTATTTGATATTTATGTGAATGGAATGTTGAGAAACCAGTTAGACTAGATATGATTTATCTCCTTTGATTATGACTTTAAGATTCATCCTCTATAAATCCACGAGTATCAGAACTTTTTCAATCCACATCATTAGGGGTGTCTACGGGTCGGGGTGGGTCACATGATTCATGAGCAGGTGAATTGACCCAACTTGGCCCATTGGGGGTCAATTTAAGTGATAAATGGACAAACAACCTGACCCAACCCGATATGTTGTGGTTCAGGTCAAGTTAAACTAGTTATATGTGTCAGACCTGACCTAACTCAATGGATCCAAATCTAGACCCAACCTAATCATTATAAATGGAAATACAGAAAAATAAAAATACAACAACAACAATGGAAATATTGGAATGGTAATGAAATAGCAATAATGGAAATGTAAAAAATATAAATGAATTTCAAGGGAATAAATACAGAAGCAATAAATGAATGAAAATCACTGATAATATAACCAAAATTTAAATGAATTACAAAAAATAATCCTTGAATAAAATGGAAAATTTAAAAAATATAATGAAACTTACAATGGACTAATTGGTAAATAACTACATAAACAATGTATTATGATGAGATTCTAGTTACCCAACCATAAAGATCCTTCCTTGGTTTCCTTTTCCACCTCAGCCAAAAAACTCTTTGGTTTCCTTTTCTATCTCAGCCATAGTTCTATTATATACAACATGACTCCCAAATTTTAAAGTGTATTTAACCCTTGTTGCAATTGGAAATGAGTTATAACGCCTAAGTTGATTATATAATTTGAGGAATGGAGAGGGGGAATACATGAGTTAAGGAATTGATAGCCCATACCATTTCATAAACCTATCCATTAACAATATGTTTACCATGAAACCTTTTATTCAAACATTATATAGTGATAAAAAACTCAAAATATTCTACATTTAACATATATTCATTTCTACATTCATATTAAAAAGTATGAAACTCACAACATAACATATTCACAATATATGGAAATACATAGTCATTCTTAAACAATACTTCCATTACAGAAAATATAATTCTCATAACATAAATCATGAGTAACCCACCCCATGAATACTAGATTATAGTTTCAAAATACATAAATAAGTAAAAATAAAAAAAATATTTCTAATGATTACATATTCCCTTGTATCCAAAAACAATGGGTTATACATCAACTAATACATCTAACCAATGAATCTAATAAACCTAGAACTCAAAATAAAAATTATTTTCATGTCTATCGAGGTTTATAGAAAGGGTTTGTGCATTAAACCTAGTAATATTTCCCCCAATGACACCAAATTCTTAACATGTTAAAGTAAACTATGAAATCTTATGAGTGGTATAAAATTAATGAACTCATACCGAATTAATAGAACACAAACACCCATATATTCTAAAATACTCACACCAACCATCACTAAATAAATTATTATTATTTTATCTAAAATGATTTTATAACCAAGAAATTATACCTATGAAACACTTTTCTAAAACTAAATCATTGTAACACAGCATTGATTTAAAAAATCATATTTTTTTCCCACTCTAAACATTTGAGAATTCAAAGTTTTGTGTCTATTCTTACCATTTTCAAAACATCCAAGTGTAATATATAAGAACTAAAATCCATTTTTAACCTACTATAAAACCCAACACCTAAGTGAAATATTACCACATGGCCTTGAATTTTCACTTATCTACTCAACCTAATAATCAACTCCTTATATAAAGGATGGGGACACTATACTCCAATGGGAGTTTATATAGATTCAAATACTTATTTGAAGGATGGTGCTACAACACTAAAGTTGGAATCCACGGTCTCATGATTTATATAACTAAACTACACCAAAATAATCATTGGTGAATAGAAAAAAAAATTATTTTCATGTCTATCGAGGTTTATAGAAAGGGTTTGTGCATTAAACCTAGTAATATTTCCCCCAATGACACCAAATTCTTAACATGTTAAAGTAAACTATGAAATCTTATGAGTGGTATAAAATTAATGAACTCATACCGAATTAATAGAACACAAACACCCATATATTCTAAAATACTCACACCAACCATCACTAAATAAATTATTATTATTTTATCTAAAATGATTTTATAACCAAGAAATTATACCTATGAAACACTTTTCTAAAACTAAATCATTGTAACACAACATCTATTTAAAAAATCATATTTTTTTCCCACTCTAAACATTTGAGAATTCAAAGTTTTGTGTCTATTCTTACCATTTTCAAAACATCCAAGTGTAATATATAAGAACTAAAATCCATTTTTAACCTACTATAAAACCCAACACCTAAGTGAAATATTACCACATGGCCTTGAATTTTCACTTATCTACTCAACCTAATAATCAACTCCTTATATAAAGGATGGGGACACTATACTCCAATGGGAGTTTATATAGATTCAAATACTTATTTGAAGGATGGTGCTACAACACTAAAGTTGGAATCCACGGTCTCATGATTTATATAACTAAACTACACCAAAATAATCATTGGTGAATAGAAAAAAAAATTATAGGTCACACAATACTTATAATCTAATTAGAAATTAAAAACTAAAGAAGTTTACACATGTCAGAATCCAAATACAAAAATATCCCATAAATAATTCCAATTAAACAAAACAACTCTTATAAATACAAATAAATATTAAAATAAAATAAAAATTTAATACCTTTTTTTAATCGAATAACATTTTGAAAAAGTATTTAATACATATTTAAGTAACTAATATAATATTAAAATAATTATCTTGTTTGGTGTGGAATTTTGGCTGTAGTACCTTCACTGTGTTTAAATAGAAACATGAACATGTTATTGGAATTAACACTATGAATCAAATATAAATAAAGAAATGTATTCCCAAAGAATAAATAAATGTATGCTCTAAATAAATTATAAAACAATCAAAAATTTATACCTTAATGAAGAGTGCTCCATCATCCTTTCTTATTCTATTTTAGATAGTGAAATTGTGATCATGAATCATGGATGGTGGCATATCATAAAAACAAAATAGAAGAACAAGTTAGTATTTTATTTTTCAAATAGAGGTTTATAATTGATAAATATAAAATGATAAAAAATCATAATATTTTTAATGGAATCCAATTCAATCAATTCAAATTATTCAAGTTTCTTTTGAATGTTAATTGGTTTAGAATTTTTAAACCAATTTTGGGAGAAAATTAATACCTTAATGCTATTGGGATTCAAACAACTATAAAAGGGATCAAGGAATATTACTCCTATACTAAATGATGACTCCAAATATACTGTAGTTAATGGAATTTCTAGAATATATCTATAAATTCATGAGATAACATGATACTTGCTCATATTTACGTTCCACCATATTAAAATATCAAGTCCATAAAAATCAGCCTCACAATCATAAATATCTAGATATATTTCTAATTCATTACTTTGTTGTGTCATTTTTATTTTCCTTTTCTTTGATCTATATGCATCTTTCCATTTCTCATCATCCTCACTACCTCTACTAGCATCATAAATATGTGAATATTGATGAGAAATTGACTCACATTGATCAACAGGGATGATATATTTTCATTTGTAAAAATCAAAGAGATTATTAATAACCTCTATTAATTTACTAATCAATCCATTGTTATATTTATCATCAAACATAATTTTAAAAATATCCCAAACATATTCTAATTTATATCGAGGATCAATAATATCTGCTATAAGTAAGAGATAATTAAAATTGGAACCAATACTACAATACTTCTCTAATTTCACCTTAATTACAATATCTATTGAACTCAAATTAGTATCATTACCCTTTATCCATTTCTTAATTTTTCTATATATTTCATAAAGAGTATGAAACAATTTGTGACATGTAACATGTATAAATATAAAAAATTGAATAATTTTATCATAAATTATTTTTTAAAAATTGAAAAATACATGATAATACTCCCAATAACATGTTTTAGGAGTCCCACCTTAACAAATAAGATCACTCCTAAAACATGAATCCTCCTCAGGGTGAATAAATAATTTCTCATACTTCTCTGCAACATTAAACATAAATTAATAATAATTCCACCTTATAGGAATATAAATAATTATGGACTGTTTACTAGGAATTTTTAACTCCTCAAAAATTATTTTAAAATGATCCAATATGGAAGGTTAACTTCTCACAAAATTGTAGTAAACTCTTATTTTAGCAATTTATGTTGATATTTCCTTTAGTACTTCACTAACAATAAGGTTTGAAATGTGTGCACAATATCTTATATGAATATACTTTCCTTTAATAATAGACCTATTCCAATCATTATCCCTCTTCATCAAATAATTAATCGTTGTATTATTAGAACTAGAATTATCCATGGTAATAGTATTAATCCTTTCAATCCCCCATCATTTCACTGTTTATTATAATACTTTGCAAATTGTTTCCCATTTATGTTATGAAACAAGACAAAATACGATTACTTATTTATTTAATATCCAATTATCATTAATAAAATTTTCATTCACACACACATAATTCAGATTCTGAATTAAATCCCATGTGTTAGTAGTAAGACATAACCTATGAGAGAATATACCAAACATAGACTTTAATTTTTATTTCTCAGTAAAATATGATTGCATGAAATCTCTAGCAATTGATTCTCTAGATGTAACTTGAAATTGAGGTTGAAAAACTTCAATAAATTCTCTAAAACCTTGATTCTCAACATATTTAAATTATAAATCACTAATGACTATCATTTTAGCAAGATCTATTATGCATTATTCTTGGTTAAAATGAGCTACTAAAATTTTACCCATCCCATCATCCTCATCTGTACACTTATTTATAAGAACAATAGTGGTTTTAATTTTCTCAATATTTTTGTGAGGATTTTTGTTGCACCTTTTCAAATGCCTATTGAAATTACTAGTTCCTTTTTGAACAGACATGAAATTATAATATTTAACCTAATAATTGCAAACATCCCTTCCATTGTTCTTATGAAAATGATCCAAGCTTAAGAAACTCTAGAAGTAGACACTTTAGGAATTGTTACCTTTTTAGGAGACTGATTACCCTTAGTTTCTTCAACTGATTTGATACTTCTCCCCTCATTTATTTATATAATTTAATGGATAGTTAGAGTAGAACCCATCATACTTTGAGTTTATATAGCATTTGGAGGATAAGAACCACTTGTTGTACCACCTTCCATAGATGGATAGCTATCTATGTTGTATTTCTAAAAAATACTCCCAACTGTGACCCACTAGCGAGTATCTGACTATGAAACACCCCTAGAATACGAATAAGAACTAGTTTTTTAGTGATAGGGGTAATAAACATGAAAACAAAAATGAAGAGGGAAGATAAGAAGAAAGAAAATGATAAAAAAGAAAGAGCTGAGTACGTACTAGAGCGCACGCATATGACCACAAGGATGAGGCGAATCAAGTGATTAGGGTTTCTTCTGATTTCTCATGAGGGAAGGTCAGGGGAGGAGGTGAACAAGGAGGGAGGATAGATGGGTGGGTTAATTAACCATGGTATGATAGGAGGTGGGAGAGGAGGAAGGATGAGAATTATAGAGTAAGGTTTTCTCACGAGGAAAGGAGAAGAGAAGGTGATTCGGTGAGTATGGTTTTCTCATGAGGGAAGGTCGGGGTAGGAGGTGGAAGGAGGATAATATAAGGCAAGAAGGAGAGGAGGAGAATCAGAGAGGGATTAGGGTTTTATTCTTACCAATCACAAGGGAAGTTTGGGGTTGGGGGAGGAGGTGAGCGTGAGGGAGAGGAGGCAGCTGGTTGGGGGTATATGGATGGGGAGATTGAGTTACCGAGTATTTTTTTATACATCCAATGGATCCATAAGGCTAGGTTGGGTAAATATTTATCCAACCTGAGACCCGAACCAACCCGTTCATAGGTCAACCCAACATAACCCAACCTGATTTATTTTTCATATAACCTAACACAACCCAATCTGACCTGGAAATGTTGGATCAGGTCCATCAGGTTGGGTTGGATATGGAAACCCCTACTCATCATTGATAGAGTAACATGGTATTTCCTACTCAAAGAATCAACCAACTTATTTTCCATTCTTGAGTGGTAATGTATTGAGAAATCATAATGTTTTATTAGTTCCAACCATATCCTGTGGTTCATATTCAATTCCCTCCATGTGAAAATATATTTCAAACTCTTGTGATCAGTATATATATCACAATTTTCTCCATAGAGAAAATTTCACAAAATATTTAATAAAAATATCACTACTGCTAGCTCTAAATTATGCATCAGGTAATTTTTTTCATGAGGATTTAATCAAAAAAAGTTATATTCAATTACCTTATAATTATACAATAGGATTAAACCCAAACCCTTTTTTAAGCTTCACTATATATTAAAATACCTTCCCCACTATACGGTAATGTAAGTACATGAGCATTGTCTAACCTATTTTTTAGTTCCATAAAACTTTATTCACATTCCTCTTCCAAAATGAACTTTAATCCCTTCTATGTTAAATTGGTTATTGGATTTTATAGCCATGATAAATTTCTCAAAAAGTGTCAGTAATATCCTATTAACTCAAGAAAAATATAGATATTAGTTACAGTGGTTGATCTGGGCCATTTCTTGAGAACTTCCATCTTTGATAGACCTACTGATATGCTATTTATTGTTATTACATAACCCAAGAATGATACTTTCTGTATCCATAATTCACACTTTATAAATTTGGCATACAATTTCTCTTTTCTAATGGTCTTTAACATAACCTGCAAATGATATCCATTCTCTTCATTTATCTTTGAATATATAAAAATATTATCTATAAAGGAAACCAAAAATAGATCATAGTAGTCTATAAAGACTATATTAATTAGATCCATAAAGATAACATGAGAATTGGTAAGTCCAAATTAAATCACTATAAACTCATAGTGTCCATACAATGTTTGGAATACTGTATTTAGAATATCCTCCCTTTTACCCTTAACTAATTTTAATATTTCAAGATTTAAAAGAGGAACGCGTTGTTCTATAGCGTGTATGAAATGAAACACCAAGATTATAAGAGAACGTAACACCCTAATACTTTATGATATATTTATCTTTAAATAAATTCAATCCTTTTGATAGCTTGTAATGTATGCAATGTTGAGTTTAAATGAAATACGACACATTATTAAAATATTATCATTTAAACATGACCATTATAACCAAGATTTTTAGTTGGAGGTTATGAATAAGGATAACTAAATTATCAAAATTATATGTTTTTCAAATTTATAAAATAAATTCAATGGTTATCTATTTATTAGAAGTAAAATAAGAATCATTTGAAAGAAAAAGAAATGTTTTCTGAAAAACTGTATTTTCTAAAAGAAGATTTAGTCACTCTTTGCACACATAATTTAAAATTATTTTTTACCAATTTTATAAAAATTATTTTAAAAAATAAAAATAAAATTTTAAATCTTCATGTAAAAATTATATTTGGGTGAATTTTTGATACTTTTCTGAAAAGATTGATTTTTTGATAGGTAGTGAAAAATACATTTTTTATTGAAAACTATATTCTAATTTAATTATTTAAAAAGTTAAATTATATTTTAAATTGGTTTTAAAATAAAATTAGTTCATTTATATTAAAATTTAACTAATTTAGGTCATTTTAATCAATTTTATATTTAATTATAATATGAAAACTGTTTAAACTTTTGAAAGCTTTTCTTTGAAAAAAACATTTTATCGATATGCCTGTGGGTTTAATTTTAAATTAATTTATTCCACATATATGAATTTAATTTGAAAAAATGGATTAAATATTTGTAATAAAAATAATTTATATTATATAACAAGTTCAACTTAATTTTTTTCCATAATGAATAGTGAAAATAGTAAAAATTAATTATTGTTGTTAAGGTGAAAACGAGTTTACTGATGGGTTAAACTAACAAGATAATGGTTAAAAATGATCTAAAAATTTTCAAAATATAAATTTATAGACATATTTTGACTGTATTACCTATAAGGTTCTAGAATTACACATTTTTTATCCTCGTGACATGTGAAAAATGTGGGTACACTTTATTCTTTTAAAAAATCCCATATGTGTCCTCTCCCCCACTTATAAAAGGCTACCCCATCTCCTCTTTTATTCACACTTAAAAAACCATTTGATTCAGAAAATAATTTCCAAAATACCTTAATTAATACCATATCAACATTCTATAAGCCTTTTTTTATCATAAATCTAACCTAGGAAGGCATTTGGTGAAAACCTTAAGAAGTTCCCTAAAGAAGAGGTAACATTATTAAACAAACATTTTTATTTTATTTATTCATCGACCTACTTAAAATATTATTCAATCATGATAATATAATAAAAAAATATTACATATAATTATATTTTATTATTATAATATCATTACATATATCTGTCTCCTCTTCTGTGAAGTGGGAAATGAAATTGCCGATTTTGTGTACGGTGAACTAGCACCTCACGAACTGATGTAGTTTGTTTTCCATCACCACCTCTCATAGATGGATATAATTATGATTTTTACATATTTATATGATATTTATGACATAATTATACTTATGGGGTTATAATATCACATATAATTTCTCACTTTCCATTTTGTGGGGGGATATAATAACGTCGCTTGTGTGTTCGGCGGACTACCGCCTCACGAAGCGATGTGATTCATTTTTCACTTATGATTTACATGGATGGTAGTAAGTATAAAGTTAATGAATATATGTGATATTTATGAACTAAAAATACTTGTGGAAATATATTATCACATCTAACTTTTACCTTCTAATCTGTTGTAAAATAATAACATTGCTCGTGCGTAAGTGTAGATTATCGCCTCTACGTACCAATGTGAAATGTTTTTAATTTTTTTTAAATGGATGGTAATAAGTATTGATTTTATTAATATAATTTATATATATAACATAATAATTTTTTTAATTTTTAATTAATAATTATTTCCTTTTTTTTTCTATCTGTCGAGAAAAATTGAAAAAACGTTCATGCGTACGTACGACTCACCGTCTCCATTAACGGTGTAATCAATTTTCAATATATAAATTTAATTAATTAATATAAAAATATATATAATTAATATATATTATATTTATATAATTTTTAACATTATGTATATGATTTAAACATTATCAAAGTAAAAGGATTGAAATTACTAAACCAAAACATACATGAAAAATGAAATAATTATCACATGAAACAATGATTTTAACAAAGAATTATTAATAAAAAGGTGTTAAAAGACTATAATTAAATCCTATATTTTATGAGATATATGATTATGGTTATTTAATATATTTATAATAAATCTATATTTATTATACATGAGGTTCTGACACATATAAAGGAAGTCAAACCTGAGGTAAGGGTTTCTTATCTCAATTTTACTTCCATGAGACATATTCCATATTCACCAATTATTTATTTTTTGTTGTGTATACTCTACCCATTTTATTTTTTATATCATGATTCTATTTATCTTAATGGAATTTAAATTTTCATTTTATGTTATTTATTTTATGGGGCTTATGATTCAGAAGTTACCAAAGTGGTAAGAGTTTATTTTACAATCTCATCAGTATTCAAGATTATTTATGTTTAAGTATCCCTTGGGGGTAATTATTAAATATTTATATATTAAACATAAAATATTTTCTTTTAATATGGTTATTCACTAAATTTTCAAGTAATTATACCATTTTTCCTCTCTTTAGTACTTAAAATTACTGGGAAACTTTTTTAAAGAAAAGTTGACTTCATTTATCTCTTCCGTCAAAAATATTTTTTTTCTTTTAAAACCATGTTTTCTAAAAATGTTTTCATTTTTTTAACATTCAAAAAACGATTTATTAAATATATTTTTACCCATTTTTTACTTTTTACAATTTTTTTGAAAGGAATCTTCATGTCTTTCTCTAAAAAGGCCCGTTTGGATTTTACTAAAAATGAGAAATGAATCTTTGTTTTAATGTGTGAAACATGTACTGAATTTATCATCATCATGAAAACTCAATGGTTTAAATATTAATTTATAAATTTAAAAGTTTATTTCAAAATAAAATTATTTTTGAAATATTTTTTTTGAACTTTTAGTTTTAAAAATATTTTCAAAACGAAAAGGTTATTTTCCTCAAGAATGTTTTTAATGACATTTTTATGATGTTTCTATTCATCAACAATATCAACTATTTATTTTACTTATGATACAATGGAGATATTTTGTATTGATATCATACTTATTATTTCTTTGTATGGTTTACTAAGAATGTATACTTTTATTACCATTAACCATATTACTCTATATAGTTTATGATTATGTTTATTTGATTGGGGTAAGTATCAACATTTCGTATGTCAGTTTTTCAATATTAATGTTTATGTTGATTATTTTTCAAAACTTTCATATGAGTAATGAATTTTAATTATTAAGTTATGTGTGGGGCCCTATTATAGATATCCCCTCGATGTATTGACATGTCTCATGAGATAGAATAATTGTCCAAATTAAATGGGTTTTTACCCATAGTTTTAAACTATATTGTGAAAGGTTATGAAAATATGTTTTAGATGTTTGGAATTATGAATTACCTCATTATGAGATTAGATATTTTTTTCCATGTGATTATTCAATTAGTTATAATGTCCATGGATAAGTTTCATTCTCATGTGATTATTTATATGGGTTTATTTGATCATCCTTTATCCTTTCTATATTATTCTCAAATTATTGTTTAAATGGTATGTGTTTTAGTTATTTACCTTACCATATGGATTATGCTTATTTTTTCATGATAACATCTGCTATATGAATAACCTTACTAAGAATCTAAGATCACCCCTTTATTATGTTTTATTTTCCCCAGGATACCCAGAATTGATTTATGATTGATATACATGGATATGCTAAGGGGAATAAAGGAATTATCAAAGAAAAAAGTTTTTTTATTATATGTTTTTAAAATGTAATATGAATTTCAAGTATGTATCTAGTTTACCAAGTATAATAAACTATTCGGTCCTTTGGGATTCCATTGTTTGTATCTAGTGATAATGTAATAAAGTATACACCAACTTCAGGTTACTAGATTTGGAGTCATTACACTAATGATATCTAGATTAAAGGTTAATCTTCAAGAAGTATTGAGATCCTATGAGTTGATTGAGTATATCATCAATATAGGGTAGATGATACTTATTTTTTATCATGATTTTATTAATCTCATGATAATCATTTCAAAGATGCATTAATCCATCCTTATTTTTGACAAATGGGACTGGTACACCCCATAGTGAAGCACCGGGGAATATAAAACCCTTGTCCAAATTATCTTTTAGTTTATTATTTAAATCCTCTAATTCAATGGGATCCATTCTATATATACTCTTTAAGATAGGAATGGATATAGGTATGAGTTCGATTGAAAACTCAACCTTATGACCTAGAGGAAGACTGGTAAGTTCATCTAGAAATACGTCAGTATATTCCCATACAATGGGCATGTAATCAATGTTTACTTACTCCCCTATCATTTGATTTAATATTCCTACTATGAATATATAGGTTTCAATATAGGTTACCCATGGTTAGATTTTTTACTGAACTAATTATATACTCAAATACTTCATAATTTTTAGTAAAGATAACGCGATTAACTAAAACATATCCTCAAGAGTTTCAAACTACGTGTGTATTTAGGTCTCTTTATCATGCACCAGGTTACAGTGGAGTTAATACCAAATACACCCTCTTAGGGGTTATTACCCTTAATTACAACTGCACTAGATCCTTTATCTGCTTATATTATCTAGAAATATATTTAATTTTTAATAAAACCATACAATCTTTACTTTAACAAAACATCATAATGTTATCCTATACTTTGAGTCATCCCTTAGAGTTTTCCCTAAGGTTTTCACTAAAGTTCTCTATAATAATATCCAAAAATAACTAAACCCTGACCTGATACCAACTAAAACAACCCAAGCTAAATATTACATAAATAATACATTAATATCATGATTTAAATAATACATCTTAGATTCAGTCACATAACCCAAGGACCAAAAGGTTTAGTTCCCTGAATATTAGCTACATAAAAATCTTATTTTATGACACCTACAAACATTCCTCCATAATCATGCTTCTATAGACCATTTCCTATAAATATCACATGATATAATCATATTCATAGCCCGAGGGATAGAAACATAAGAAAGTGGTTAGCTCAGATGCTCAGTAAGGGAAAAAATATCTTAATGTATTAGATTATAAACATGAAAGAAAACACGTTAAAGATATAAAAATATTAATAAAAGATCATAATACAAAAAATTATTATCATAAAAAATGATAGAGAAATATAATATCATAAAAATATTATTAAAGAAAAACAAAAGTTATTACATAGATCAAAATACATATCAATAATCATAAAAAATATGATCATGATACAAGGGTGCTGAATACTTTATAAATAAGGCATAATCATGAAAACACAACATTTCATGGAAATCAAATGCATCTTGAAAACTTGGAACAACTTTATAAATAACTTGGAAATGTGGTACAACCATAATAATAGGAAAACCTTTATAAGGAAACCCATTATTCCCATGCCAATGTGAACTAACTAATTATTTCCATGCTTGAAAATGTAAGTAAACCCATCATTCCCATGCTCGTGTGATATTATGTCCACACCTAACTATCTCATGAGATGTACACCTAAACCAATGCATTATAGAGAAATATAAGAAACCACCCATAATCATCCATACATATGTGTGCCACTTAAAATAAATCATCATCATATATTAAAGAAACCATGAAAAAATGGGTTTATTAAACATACAAATGGAAATCATTCACTTTTCATAAAGAACCCATGAATATAAAATAGGTTTTATAAAACAACCAAATGGTGTAAAATAACATCACGAATTAAATTATTTGATACCAAAAACATGATTACCAAAAATAATTGCATAATTAAATAAAATATAGGGTGAATCATGAAACATAAATCCATTATAGATATATAATTTTAAGATAATAAAAACAAAATCATGAAAATATTTTTGAAAACATTTTGTATTCATCATTATAAAAGTCATAGTTATTAGTCTCTTTTCAAAAAGCCCACTTTATTTAAAAAAAGTAAAAATAAAACCTTTCATGGAAATCTATTTGGATCAAAAAATATTTTCCCCATAAATAAAAAAGGGAACATCATTAAAATGGAAAATGCAGTGAACATAGGGGAAAGTAAATAAAAAAGAAAGTGTATAACTCAAAGGAAGAAGTTTGAGTTACCAAGTCCCTTGAATTTAACTTTGATTTCCATGGAAGTGATTTAAACTTCTATATAGTGAAAATAACTATCTTAATTATTATCTTATAACCTCAATATAAGAATAATATCCTTTTTATAATTATTTTTATTATTATTTATTAAAAATATATTAACTAATATTGTTTATTTTCATTATCAGGTGTTCAAAATTTCAGTTGCTTGTTTCATACAAACTTCTTGAAGATGGGATTGATACTCACTAAGTGATTCAATTTCATAATTCCTAGATAATTGAAGATAGAATAATATTTTTTAATGATTTCTTATATCTCAATGTCATTAGGTGAAATACATGAATAAAACTTGTGAAAATAGAAATCACGATGAACTTTTTTTAGATGTGTTTAACAATCGAAATGTAATATTTTACTAAATTTTTAAATATAAAAAAAACTTAAAAAAATTAAACATATTAAATATATCATTATTTCATTATATTTCCATTTTATGACATCCCATAATCATTTATGACATATTTTTTATAACATCATTTTCATAGGTGATTAAATCGACCCAAATGGTAATATTTTATAATATTTTCATGAGAAAGGGAATGTATTTATATAATGATAATATGAAATATTAATAAGAATAAAAATTTCATTATGATCATATATCCTATGTAAATCCATTCTTATAACCATTCATAATGGATGGTGATGACAAACAAAATTCATTGTTCATTGAAGTGATAGTCCATCATACACACAATTAATGATCCCATTTCTCAATGAATGAAATAAATAATGGTACATAATTTTTTTTTGTGAAATATAAATCATATTTATTCATAAAATCCATCCATTATACCATCCTTTATAGGTAGTGACTAAAATAGACAATATCGCTTCGTGGATGCAGTACTCCACACGTACGCATGATTGCTATTATTTTATTTTCTTAGTGGATGGAAATGATTGAATAATTGTTTTCCAGTTAATATGAAGACATTTAATTATAATAATTATTATAATTTTATTATATTAATATTTTTAGATAAGGTTAGTATAGTATAAGTTAAAAATAAAACACTAATAAGAGATGAATACCTATGTTGAGGACTTCATTTTTTAGGAATTATCCTTTGAAATAAAGGTCTTTTTTTAGGAATTATCCTTTGTAATTATTGGCTTTTTATAAGTGAAGAGAAGGGTAGGTTTGGAGGTAACCCTTAAATTTTCAATAATGTAAAGTTATTATTCAAGGGTCAATGGAAAAAATGTAAACAATTGGTGGTTAAAGTGGGTTTAGGTCAAAACAAACCTCAAAAACTCATTTGAAATCATGTTTTGGTCTTTTCCCCTTAGTAAAAAACTTTATACCATTTTTACTTTTTACCGGGGTAACTATTTTTTAACCATAGTAATTAACAATAATGAACAAAATTTAAATTGAAATTATTACCTAATTTGAAGATTATGATTTAAAATTTGAAAATAATTTTATCATATAAAATTTATAAATATGTTAGAATTTTATTTTAGAATAAACAAACTTAATCATATAAAAATAGTTTTTTTAAAAAAATAAAAATTTTCAGCTTTAATTATATATAAGATAAAATTATCATTATTTATAATTTTAATGACATGAATTTATTTATTATAAATAAAATTAAAGGTATGAGCCATTAAAGGAAATAAACAACCAAATCTCACCTTGAAAATACTTCTTTCAAAGAAAACACCAAAAATAGATTTTATTAAACTAACATTTTATTTTAATTCTAAAAATGTTGGAAATAGGATTTATAATCTCAAAGAATATATTAAATTGAATAAATTTATTCCCAAAATAATTATTTTATTACTTAAAAGGTTTTTTAAACTTAAATGATGCTCTTATAGAATTATAAAATCATAAAAGTTATATTTTTTGCAAAAACCATATTTTCTGACTAAAAAACAATATTTTCAAAAAAAATAAAATAAAATTCATACTAAGTAAATTTAGATTATAGGAATTAAAAAATTAATTTTATTTTTTCAAATTTACATTCAAAAATCTATAAATTCATTTTTTATAAGAAAATACATAACATAAAGAAAACAACTATTATTGAAAATAGACTTTTTCAATATTAACTCATATTAATTATTTATCTTATAAAGGTCATAGATTTTAATGGTTTACCATATTAGTGTTTATTGTAGATTTATTATCGAAGTTATTATAATATGCAGTGGTTCATTTATGTTGGGTGTAGCATATAACATAAGTTACCGAAGATAACATTAATTTTACAAGGTCTAGAATTTTGGGTCATTATAGAGGGCTCTATAGAAACTTCACCCCCTTCTTAGTGAGAGAATTAAATGGAAATTAAATTATAGAAGTCCTTAATGAATCAATGATATTATCCTACTATACCAGATATGCTATATATCCTGAAGATATTCCCTAGTTCTTCCCAATAGATTATAGCTCTCACTTTCTCAGGATCTACTAAAATTCCTTATTCTGACACCATATATCCCAAGAACATGAATTTATGGATTCAGAAGATGCACTTTGATAAATTTTCATGAAGGAAATGATCATATAGAGTTACAAAAACAATATTCAGGTGATTCTCATGCTCCTATTTGGTTTTAGAATAGACCAAGTTATCATCCATGAATACCACGAAGAAGGTGACTAAATATCAATGAAATATCTAGTTCATAAGTGCGATAAATACTACATGATCATTTGTTAAACCAAATGGAATCACTATATATTCATAATTACCATATATTTTTATAAAATAGTTCTTGAGAACATCAAACCCCTTTACCCTATACTGGTGATATCTTGACCGAAGGTCAATCTTAGAGAGATACCTAACACATTTTAGTTGATCAAAGAGGTCATCGGTATGATTCAAGGGTTATTTATTCTTGATGGTAACATGATGAAACTATTTTTAGTAAATACTCAAGAAAATATTTATATCTTCCTTCTAAGAAAATATCATAGGAGTAACCTAAAGAGAGACACTAGGTTAAATGAATCCCTCAAATTCTAAATCATCTAGACGAATCTTCAATTATTTCAATTCTATAGGCACTATATGATAAGAAGGAAATGAAATCATCTATGTATTAGATACTAAGTTTATAGAAAACCTGACTTATCACTCCATAGGTAACCCCTAGAAGTTATCTGCAAATACTTCAGAAAACTCTCTAACCACTAAAGGAAGTTTCTTTTAAATTTCCCTTCATCATCCTCTACTCGAAGAGATTATATGTAATATATTAATATGATATACTTGGGAAGAGTATTCCTCACTCAAATAAACCATAGGTCCCATTATCTTTAAAATAAATAAGAGCTACCACCGAGGGCATTAAAGTTCACCCTCCAATGATAAAACTCTATATGGGCTTTAAATGTGGCCATTAGGTCCACCCTAAGAATAATATAAAAAATATCCATGTCAAGAATAAGGAAGTACCATGTTAAATCCAACTAAAACATGTATATAATCCACAAAGGACAATGAAAACCACACTTCTTTTTCTTCCCAAGAGGTGTAGATATTTCGATATCATACAACATAAGCTTAGATAGAAGATTCAACAGATCCATAACATGGGAAGATATAAATGAATTATGGGAACTTGTATCAAATAAATAAGTATAAATAGACCATGCATCCAGAATAGTACCTCATACGGTATCCCGACCTATATCTGATTCCATAGGTACTTCTTAAGAACTGATAGAATTATAAAAGTATTCGACCCTCTTTCTGCTTCTACCTCATTATTATTTATCAATGGTACTCTTAGAATAGGTTTTCTTCAATTTATCCCTCAACCCTACACTTGAATATGACTTTACAAAAGTTTGAGATTATGTTGTAAATATACCAATGGTGACATAAACTAATATTAGGATAATATTAACCCAATTTCCCTCACATGCCAACATACACTAAAATTTGATCATAATCAATAAATTCTATTCCCAATAAATCCTATAATGGGTTTATGAATGTACTTCCATGGGCATAATTTTTTTTAGAAAATTTAAATAGTTTCCAAGAATCATCAACAATTTATACGTCAAAAAATGTAGTGAGCATATAAACTTGAAATGGTAATATATATGAGTGATACTCAGAAATAGAATGATATTTATCAATCATTATTCCAATTGATGTATCTTATGGGGAAAAATAAATCTAAAATGGATCACTGGAATGATTGTAAGAACCTTATTGTTCATTAAAATTATCCAAATATTGACAATATTCCACTATAATGGTCAAAATTTAGTTCAAGGTATGGTAATAAAATTATGAAACTAATTCCCCCCAAGTTACAAAACTACCCAAATATTAAAAAATTATATAGGGGAACTATAAATTATAATTATTTTCCCTAACTAATGTGATTGAGCATCCAGTGTAGATTTTTTGAATTGAAAATATCAAATTGATATGTTGACCGTATGATAACATCATAGTAATAAAAAAACTGTTTGTTTGAAAATCTATAAGAGATTCTATGACTAACAATAGCCACCCAATTTGAAACATGCTTATGAAGCTTGATAATTTGAGATGGACCATAACTCTTAACTTAACATGGAAGCGATATTTAGTGTATATGCACACTTATAATTTTTTTATGGACACCCTTTTACTAAAATTTCAAAGAATTGGGATAATTTTTTTCCTTCTCACCATCAACATTGACATGTAGGGATCCAAGAATATTTTAACCCAATACTTTAAGAGTATGTATAGTTATAGTTAAATGTTTTTTTATTATGGTTCTTGGTTTCTTCCTATAACACTGTGGAAAAAAGCGAGGTTTTCTTGCAATCATCCTAGATATTAGAAGAATAAATTAATTCATTTTATAAGATTCCAATAATAAGATTTCCCCTATACTTATAGATATATCAAAGGCTGAAACCCACTTCCTTATATAGTAGGTGGAAGTTATAAATCTAAGGAAACTAATAATAATTTATCTCTAAAATCAAAACAGAATGGTGGTAGATAAATTTGGTGGACCAATAAGGACTATTCACAATCATCTATAAATTTACACTAGGTGAAGGCCCCAATATAAACATCAACCCCTCCTCTATTCAGTGATTGATGGACTCAAAATAATGAAGCATTTGGGGATTATGGGTTCTCATGAATGATATTTATAGGCATCCATTAGGTGATAGTTTCATAGGTGGAAAATATCATGTTTTTCCCACATGGATGATTTTTTCATTCAATGAAATATTTTCCTACCCATGAACTATAAATGGAATAGACCACATGGTTGGGTTATTAAAATATGAAACTAAACAAAATTGAGTCTTCAAAAATTGAATCAAACAAATATAAACATTCATGAAGTAAACCTAATTAAATGTAAACATATCAGATTATAATGAAATATAAAAAAAAACAAACTAAAATAAAAATAAACAATGTAAACCAAAAAAACTTGCAATGAATAATACAAAGTGAATCAAATAGAAACCAAAAAAGTTGAAACAATTTTACTTGAAACAAACCAAACCAAAATCCAACAAACCAAACCAAAATCAAACAAACCAAACCAAAATCAAAAAAACTAAACAAATTCAACTAGAATCAAATTTAATTGTATTGAATCAAACTAAATAATCCCATAAAACCAAACCCAAAATATACCAAAAAATAGAATCCATCAATAAAGAATTAAATTGAATTAATTATAACAAAAAATTCAACATTATACAAAGAAAATCCAACATAACTATCATGAGTTTAATCAAGGAAAACTGAATATACATGACTTAACTAGACCTAAATCAACCATAATTGAATGAATATGAAAATATTAAAACCAATAATTAAGTCACAAAACCAAGTCAATGCATAAATAACCAACTAATCCAAAACATAACTAAATCAATAATGAAAAAAAATTCAAGAATACAAAACTAAAATGACTAGAATATGATGAAACTGAACTAACTTAACTAGAAGTGAAACCAGTATGAAAATAAAAAAACTAAATGTACTAGTTTAAAAATGACCCAAAAAAGTGAATAAAAAATGAAAAAAAATCACACTAAAACAAATAAAATTGAATTGAAATAAATTAAATGAAAGATAACTTAATTAAATGAATATAAAGTAATATATAAAAAACTGGATCACATGGGGGATGAAAAAACTAAAAATAATAAAATTTATTTGAAATAAAATAAATGAAATCCAACTTAATTAAATTAATATAAAGTAATATATACAAAACTAGATCATATGGGGGATGAAAAAACTAAATAAAATTAAAATGAAAATTTATAAACAAATATAGGTGAATCAAAATAAATAAATCTGATTCAGAATAAATCAAACTGAATTAAGTTGAAAAAATAATCCAAACATAATGAAATGTTATGCCATTAATAAAATTGAATATAATTGAACCAAATGAATTGAATTGAATCATAATTAACCAAATTGAATTAAAAATAAATAAATAAAATTGTACTATGTAAAAATGAACAGGAATAATAGGGATCAAAACCAATTTGACCTTACATACCCTTATTCTAACTAAACATTAACATTATTTAACCAAATAAACAATAAATCCAATTATTTCATGTGTATTTTTAACAAAAAACACCAATATTAACTATACCCCATCATCAATATCTATCAATAAAAAATTTACCTTGATTTTCCCTATTTTAACCCCTTTCAAATTAAATCATAGAAATATTGAAACCTAAATAGGAACACATATATAATACATTTCACCTTTCCATTTTACCATATTATACATTTATTTAATATTGATTATTTTTTTTCAATAAATACATTCCATTTCCATTATTGTATAATTAAATTTCCCTTATATTCATATAAATAATATATACAAACAATAATCCTTAAATTCAACTTTAAGTTAATTTATCAAATCATTATTTAATTATATTCTAATTTCTCCCAATTTGTTATATAAAATTTATTTTGTTAACCAAATCATATCATACTAGCACAAAGTAATCAATCATTACTTCAAATCATATTGCATCATTGAGTATATCCATTTGATTTTAGTTATAAAATTCAATATTAATAACCTATTTTCAATTATGGTTTTCTAAATTCAATTTCATTATAGAGGGAGGTTTTGAATATTAAAGGATACGTGCCTCGATAAAATTATTTTTCTTGACCAGAAATATAAATATAGAAGCACAATTATTTACCTCCTTATTTCAATGATCACAAAATCATGATTATTATAAAATTAACGAGTTTTATGTTTTCTCTAAGTATCTTATACTTTGAGACAGGTGATGAAATTTTCCTAAGTATAAGTCACCGTTTAGGTTAAGACACCGCTGAGGATGGGACACCATTGTGGTTAAGACACCATCAAGTTGTCACACCACCAAGACTAACTCACTGCCAGACAAGGTCTCATGATTAGAATGAAAAAATGGAAAAGTCATGAAATTAGTCATTGTAAAATATAACACCATTGTAAACGATTCACCGCCAAGATAAAATTTTGACAATGTTTGAGACGCCTCCAGAAGAGTGACATCGTCATTCATGAGAAACTTCTAGCTTGACATACCACCATAATGAGATACCATTAGAACAAGACACCATCAACCCAAGAGAATACCAAAATATGGCACCGCCAATGTCACATCACAAGACTTAGACATCGCTATAGAGAGACACTATTACAAAGACATACCACAAGTATTAAGTCATCATTAATGACTCACCATCACTATTTCTATACTTTATCTCTTTGAGTTAAATATTTATCTAATAGATAGTTTATTTAATTTAATTCAAAACATATTTTAATGATCGTATCTTAAATGATAGACAAAATGCATTAATGTAAGTGTCATACATGCAGTACGAGGAACCCGAGAGGATCCAGATATCCCTGATACTACTGTTAATAAAAGAAGCATACTCCCTCATACAAGATGAAGCGGTGACAGTGATACACTGAAAGGCTTTACACATGTATGATAGAGCTGAACTATATTTCAAGAACAAGAAGATCTTACCTAATTCATCCTACATACACTTTACTGAGGAAGACAAAGCTCAATAAAAATCTGTTACCTTCTTATAGTCAATAACAGAAGTGTCCATGACACTCAATTTTACTAAAGTTTTCATGAGAACCCGGCTGGAGCTTCACTGAAAATAAAAATAAAGAGTCAAGAGCTAAACTACATAACAAACTAAGCATCTTTATCCCTACATACTCTTATTACTCAGTTTGATTATTTTATTTTACATTACGAGTATTGTGTGTTCTATACTCTATTTTATATACGTACACTATCTCTGGCTATAAATTGAAGATACATAGATATCTTCTCAACCTTTATTGATTCTTTTTTCCCATGTATAACTATGGTAGAGGTCCTTTGTGACCTGTTGTTTTTGTTCTCCCATAGATAAAAGTAGAAGAGACCCTGTGTGGTCTAAAAAATTGTACACTATTGTAAAAACTTGACCCAATTTTTGGATCAAACTATTAATTTTATATAAAATGATTGATGGAAGGTGATCACCAAGTGGAGGGGACTAAGTCTTAACTTGAGACTGAACCTCTTGTTTTCAAAATTCCATTTCTTGTTTTATTTTGTTTTAATTTAATTTATCCTTTAAAACTAAAAATTGGTTTAAACTATAAAAAAATATACTTTGATATTTATCCTTAATGATTGTTTTTATAAGATTTTAATTAAGTAAATTTATTTCAAATGATTAAGTAATATTGTATATTATTTTATCTGATAACTAATCAATCTTCTAAGAAATATTTTGAGGTATTAGAATTTATAACGATGTTTTATTTTGGTTAACTAGTACATTTTTAAATTAATTGGGGGAATATTTTTAAATCCATTTTGAACAAAAAAATTTATTTGGTACTCAATTTAACCCCCTCTTGAGTTACTCACTCCTAACAACTTTCAGTATCAAAGTATTATTTTATTTTGTATTAAAATTTTCAAATATTTTTAACTGTGATTTTAGTTGTACTTTAAAGATATTAGATTTATGTCATTTCTAAATTTATTTATTTAAATGAATTATAGACAAGAAGGTTATGATACTAATAGACCTCCCTTTTTCAATGGTAATAATTATGCTCAATGGAAAATTAAAATTGAAATGAATATAGAGAGTATGGGTTTTGAAATTTGGACTACTATAGAAGAAAAATATGTTATACATGATATTGTTAGATTTACTTGGGATGATACTACTAAGTTAGCTTATAATAATAATTATAAAGCTATGAATTCCCTTTACTATGCTTTAAGAGATGAAGAATTCAATAGAATATCTTCTTACAAAACTGCATATGAAATTTGGGATACTTTATCTATTTCACATGAGGGAACAACTAATATAAAGAATATGAGGCTTAACACATATACTAGTAAGTATGATAACTTTAATATGAAGCCTGATGAACCTATTTCTAATATGTACCTCAGGTTTAATGATATTTTGAACACATATATCTCACTTTTGAATCCTATATTTGATAAGAATCATGAGACTGCTTATATGATTACCTGAATGATGGAGGGAAATATTTGTGTCAATTAGAGAGTCTTATGATATTAGCAAGCTACCTATCAAGGAGATGATTGGTAAAATAATGATGTATGAAGAACCAAAATAGAAAATCTATATCCTTTAAGACTACTACATCTAAACAAAAGGAAAAAGGGGAAAGTTCAAGATGAAAGTTCTAGTGATAGTGATGAGGAGATGGCCCATTTGTCCAGACGTTTTAATAAATTCTATAGGAAGATTTTTTTCTTCAAAAATCCCAATTATAAAGGAAAATATGATTCCAAAGGAACCTAGAAAAAATATTGGAAGAAATATGAAAATGAGGATGTCTTCTATGAATGTAAGAGGAAATAAAATTTAAAGGTTTTCTGTCCAAAGTTGAAGTACAAAAAGAGATATGATGAAAAGGACAGAAGATATAAGAAATCCATGAAAACCACATGGAGTTCCTCGACATACAACTTCAATGATTCTAATTCATCGCATGAGGAGAAACCTGATAGAGCCGATATGTGCATTATGACAAAAGTCAATGAGGTAACTATTATTTCTAATATTTTACCTTTGTATAATGATGATGTTTCTGATAATTATTGGAATGAAAAATTTGGTGATGATATAAATAAGGAAGAAATGTTTGAATAATATATTATGATGGAATATACTTTAAATAATCTTAAAGACAAATACAAAGTTCTTAAAATAAATCATGCTTATATGAAAACATTAAATTCTATCTATCTATTGAAAAAGAGAAGAATTCTCAACTGTTAAGAGAAAATAAATAACTTAATCTTTCAAATGATCAGTTAAATAAGGACTTAGAAAAATTTAAAAATGGTATAGAGACACTCACACATATTTTAGGCAATCAAGTTTCACCTAAATATGTTACTGGTATTGGATACCAACTTGGATAGAGGAGAGTAACAAAAATCACTTTTGTACCTAAATATAGACCATAAATTTATTCTACCATCTATTTTTCTAGAGGAACTAATAAATTTTTTATTTAAAAAATTCTTCAATATATTTATAGGAAACTCATAAAGTAATTTTGGGTTCCTAAATATTTAATTACTAACATATTCGGACTTAAGAAAATCTAGGTACCAAATTCATTTCTTGCATAAATTGTGTTTTATAGGAAAATTGTTTGAAGACCTTCTATAAGAGTCTATGTTACTTGGACAACAATTTTTCAAGACATATGATAGGAGATTATACATGCTTCAAGAGACTTATTAAGGTTGATGGTGGTCATGTCACCTTTGGTGATAATGCTAAAGAGAAAATCATCAGCCTTGGCCAAATCGCTAATAGTGATTCTGTTTTGATTTCTAAAGTTTTATTTGTTGATGGTTTTAAGTATAACCTACTTAGCATCTCATAATTAAGTGATGATGGTTTTTAGGTAAAATTTGAAAATACTTTAATCTTTACTTACTTAAGAAATGATAATGTTTATATTTTTTATTTAAATTCTTTAATTTCTCAAAATATTTCCTGATTGAGTTCCTTTCATAAATAATCTTGGCTTTGGAATAGGAGACTAGGCCATTTAAATATACACTCACTTAGAAATTTACAAGGAAAGGGTTAGTTAGGGATCTACCTAAACATGATTTCCTAACTGATAATTTTTGTAACCCCTATAAAAAAGTGAAACAACACAAAGTTTATTTTAAATTAAATAAAGAATTGTCAACTTCTCAACCTCTTGAGTTGGTTCATATAGATTTATTTGGACAATCTAGATTTTCTAGTTTAAATATAAATCACTATGTCTATGTATTAATAGATTATTTTTATAGGTATACTTGGGTATTTTTTGTAGCTCACAAAAGTGAAGCTTGTTCTTTTTTCACCAACTATTCTTAATCTATAGAGAACTTAAGTGGACTTAGAATTAACACCTTAAGAAGTGACCATGGCTGTGAATTTTAAAATCAAGATTTTGAATCTTTTTTTCTCACAAAATGGCTATAATCATAACTTTTTTTCTCCTAGGACCCCTCAGTAGAATGGAGTTACTGAAATGAGAAATAGAACTTTACAAGAGATATCCAAGACCATCTTGAAGAATAATCCTTATGATATTTAGAATAATAGGAATCCTGAGGTTAACTACTTTAGAGTTTTTGGTTGTAAAGTATTTATTCTTAACACTAAGGATAATTTGGACAAGTTTGATGTCAAAAGTGATGAAGGAATTTTCCTAGATTATTCAATTTCCAGTAAAGCCTATAGAGTTTTCAATAAAAGAACCAAAACTATGTAAGAACATGCTCATGTCAATTTTGATGAAACAAATCCACATGAACATGAGAAATACCTAGAAAAACTTGAGGATGATTTATAAACTTTGAACTTAAATTCTAAACCTTTTAAATCTTCTATTAAATAGTCATAAAAATAATCCAGTTTTGAATCATTTTCAGAACTTCCTGAACCCAAACCTATAGAAAAGCTTGAAGTGACAAGCCCTACCTTTTTTAGAGCTTTTAGAACTCATAAGTATCATGCCTTAGATTCTTTTGTAGGAAATATATATAGAGGTACATATACATGATCTTCTCTTAGAAATTATATTGAACACAAAAAATTATTGTCTCAGCTAGAACCTAAGAACATCAATGAAGCTATAAATGATGAATTTTGGGTGATGGAAATGAAAGAAGAAAGGAATTAATTTTAAAGAAACAAAGTGTGGGAACTTGTATATAGACCCAATTACACCTTGAATATAGGCACCAAATGGGTGTTTAGAAAAAAGGTAGATAAGTCAAGAAAGATAGTTAGAAACAAGGAAAGACTAGTAACACAAGGTTATAGTAAAGAAAAATGAATAGAATATGAGGAAATATTTTCACTAGTTTTCAGACTTGAATCCATTAGAATCCTGCTTGCTTATACAGCTCATTTAGATTTCAAACTTTAACAAATGGATGTCATGAGTGCTTTATTGAATGGTTTTATAATTGAGTATGTTTTTTAAAAAAAACCCTTGTTTTCATAATCCTCATTTTCTAAATCAAGTTTTAAAATTATCTAAATCTTTATATGGTTTGAAATAGGATTTTAGATCTTAGTATGATAGGCTCAAAAATTTTCTTATTTCAAAAGGATTTTCAAAAGGTATAACTGATCCAAATATTTTTATAAAATGAATTTCAAAATATTTTTTAGTTTTAAAAATCTGTATTGATAATATTATTTTTGGATCTTCAAGAAATTCTCTACATACTATTTTTTTCTAAAATGATGAAAAATGAATTTGAAATGAGTTTAATGGGTGAACTAAAATTCTTTCTTGGTTTTTAGATTTTTCAAAATAAATATGGAATTATTTTAAATGATGGTAAATATATAATTGATCTTTTAAAATGTTTTAACTTGGATAAAACTAAGCATAGTGATACTCCTATGATTACCACCTGTAAATTGGATCTTGATGAAGTTGGGAAACTAGTGGATCAAACCAGTTATAGAGGTATGATTGGAAGTATTCTCTACTTGACTCTTAGTTGACCTGATATTATGTTTAGTGTGTGTAAGTATTCTCATTTTCAAGCTAATCCAAAAGATTCACACTTGGTTTCTCTTAAAATAATTTTCAAATACCTCAAATATACAACCAATTTAGGGTTATTTTATCCTAGAGGACAATCATTTAATTTTTTTTGTTATTATAATTATGATTTTGGTGGATGTAAGTTAGATAGAAAAGGAACCTCTAGAACATGTCACTCTTTGGTAAAGTCTCTAATTTCATGGTGCAGTACGAAAGAAAATTTTGTTGCATTATCTACTACTGAAGATGAATACATAGTAGCTGGTAGTTGTTGTGCACAAATTTTGTGGATGAAATACACTTTACTAGACTATGGATATAAATTCTGACATGTACCAATAAATTGTGATAACACAAGTTCTATAAATATTTTTAAGAATCATATTTCACATTCTAGAATAAAGAATATTTATATAAGACATCACTTTTTGGGAGATCATTTTCAAAAGGGTGATATCACTCTTGATTTTATCAGTATAGAACATCAATTAGCTGATATTTTTACTAAGCCCTTAAATTCTAAGAGAATGAATTATATCAAACATGAGCTAAGTGACACACCATTGGGTATGAAACACTGTTGAGTATGACATACCTTTGGGTATGACTCATCATTGCAGTTGTCTCACCAATGCAGTTGTCTCATAGTCGTAGTTGTATTACCATTGTGGTCTGTCTCACTATTGTGTTCTATCTCACCGTTGTCTTGTCACACCATTGGTTTCATGAATTTTTTAAATTATATTTTCTAAATTATTGAACTGTAGGGTTTTTGGTTTTAAATTTTTTCGGTTTATTTTATTTCGAAAACCCAATTTGATTATTTCCCGATACTTGATTTCAATTTCAAGTATTATTTAATTTTTTTAAAAAAAATCTCCTAAATACAAAATGATATACACTTGATAGTTGTCTAATTCCAACACACCTATATTCTCGCACACTTCCTTTCTCTCGATCCCAGTGAAACCCTTCGTCTCTCGACATTCAAAACCTTCAAACTTTATCTCAACCTTTGACCAATATTACCAGAAACATCTACATGCCAAGAATGAATCATCCTTCTAAGTCTTTTCTAAATGAGTCATTTCCTACTAAGAATTATAAACCTGGATCTAGTAATCAATTTGATATAGCGCCTATAAATATAGGGTTTTCAAAAAGAGTTTTAGTTATAGAAAATAAGTTGAAGCAGTGTGGTTAGTCTTAAGTAAGTCATTAGTGCTCAATGTTCTTTAGAACCAAGGTTGGTTAGATTGGTTCTCTTCGAATAAGAGACCATTTTATCCTAATATTGTCTATGATTTTTTCCAATATATTGAGTTTTGTTTTAATAATGAGGAATAATATTTGATGATAACAATAGTTAATGGTCATAGAATAATATTTTCCTCAAAACAGTAGGCCAAATGATTGGGAGTTCCTTATGAAGGTGTTTATGATGAATACCAAGGCTCTATTCTTGAGGATATTAAATTCGTTATTTATGAAAAATATCTAGAATAGCTGAATAGTGATGGGATATATAGAAGGCCAATAGCTTCAAAACTTTATGGAGAGTGCATATTGTTGTTCAAATTTATTCAATATACACTTTTCCTAAGAATGGGTGATTTATATACTCTAAGGTAACAAGATAAATACTTTATTAGTCTTATGAAAATAGGACTTAAGATCAATCTGTGTAGGTATCTTACAGATCATTTGTATAAAATTATCAAGCCTTCTTCTAGATCGAATTTTTTGATTTATTCGAAGATGATCTCTTCTATGTTAAAAGAAAAAAGGTTAGTTTCAGATGATAAGGAAATAATTGTTGATTGTGGTGGTTTTTTCATTTCAAAATCAATTTTCTCAAGAATGAGGATCATTTAGAACCCCTAGAATAAGCATTGGGTAAATGATAATGACAAACTATATGCAGATTTTAACCCTATAAACCATCCTTAAATTCTAAAAGATATTATTGATCCTAGATTGGAACTAGATGAGATAGTGGAGTATTCTGATGAAATGGAAGAAGATTTAGTTGGTGAGAAAGAAGAATAGTAATATCTTTTTAATGAAGGGAGTGACCCTGATCCATCTCCCAAATCTCATCCCATTACTTTTGGATATTTTAGTACTCTTAGGAGACTTCCCAAAAGAGAAAAGTTTGTGAAGAGTGATGAAGAAGAAACTAAAGTTTCCGAAGAATAACAGTTTAAAAGTAGTTCAAATACTGGTGATGAATAGGATAATGGTGATGAACAATAGGAAGAAGAAAATGGTGAAAATGGTAATGGAAATGGAGATTCTATAAATTATGATGATGATGATTCTGAACTTGATGGTACATTTGGAATAATTAGAAGGAAATATGTGGATATTCCTTCAGATCTTGATTCTCCTATTTTATATTCCAAGAGATCAACTCTTAAGAAAAAAGATGTAATTATTGAGGGGGAGAAATCCCCATCCATGGAAATTATCCATGAAATTACTACTATTAAAGATAGTTCTTATATTTGTGGTCAAAATATTTTTGACTCTACTATAGTTGAGAAGATGGGTTTTATAGCTTCCATTGAGTATTATGTTGCTGAAAAGATGAAAAAAGAACTTATTAAGGAATAATATGGAAATGAATAGCTTAATGAGCCACACGTTGATAGGTTTGTGGAGTATGAAATAGATGTTTGTAGGTAGAAATAAGATTCTTAGATGGAAGAATCACCTACTTATGATGAAAAATCTACTTGTAAATAGAATGGATATGATCAGAATGTTGAAACCTCAGCAATAGTACATGTTGTGGTACCTGTTTCTATTGAATATTTTGTTGATAAAACTTCAGAGAGTTGGGTTGATCCGATGGAAATGGAATATGGTAAATTCTCATGTAAAGAGGTCAGTTCACTAAATAATATTGAACCTATCATTCCATAAGAAAAGTATCCTAAAGGATCACTTATTTCCAAAATTTATGTTGCAAGAATGTTAGAAAAAATTTATTTTGTAAGAGCACCTACTCCTGCCTATTATGAAAGTTATTTTCTAGTGGATGTGGTCACAAAATTTTCCTTGGAATTTTTTAGAGAAAAATTGTTATCATATTTTGATAAGTTATTGAAGAGTCAAGCACTTCTCCTAAAAAATCTTAGTAAAAACGATTCCCAGTATTTGTTTGAGTTTCCAATTAAACATATCCAACCTAAAATGATGCATCATATCCAAGATATTGAGATTGAGCATAATAGGATTAGTAGTGAATTGGAATCTATAAATTCTATGATTGAAGACATAAAGTCGAATTTTACTACCTCTTTGAATGGAATTATGAAAAGCCTTGAGAATGTATCCTTAGACACTTCAACCTCCATTGTTTCATCTCTAATGGATGTTGATCAGATCAGAACTATGGTCAGAGAATAAGTTTTAGCTGTTTCTAGTGCACCTACTAGTGAAGAACCTATGATACCATTGGAGATTATAAGAAAGTTTGAGTATAGTATATAATGTGATCCTTTGATGATCATATCATATGACAAGGATTTGAATTTAGATAGAGAAACAATTACCAAATCCATAAAGTTTTATCTCTCATGAATTTATACCAAGAATTCCATGGATGAAAACTTCAAAATTTTGGCTGAAAATTTGAGGATTCCACTTTTTACTCAAGCCTTTAAGGAGCAAGTTGGATAGTGGAAGGAGATGACTCCAGTTCTGAATCAGTTTATGGAAGAGAAAGGAGATTTTTTAAGTACCATGGAAAGAGGTGGCCAGATTATAATGGAATTCATCAATCTCATGAATCCCTTTCTTTATGTTCATGGTACAACTTTTTTCTCTCAGGAAGAAATTCAAATTAACCCATATGCATCTTTTAGACCAGGAGTTACCAAGGATCCAACTGCACCTCTTCTTGATAGATTCCAACCATTCCCTCTTCATCCTATCTAAGCTATGAAAAAACTCAGGCCGGTTATTGTTATTGAATCTTGACCTCAAGATATAGCTGGAATTCCACCTAGAGTTACAACTACCTTACCTATAGCTCCTTTAGACCCTTCTCAACCTACTAACTTAGATCCAGAGAAATACAAGGACAATGGAAAAGAACTGATGGACCCTTCTGCCTAGCCTTGAGATTGTTGTTGGATTATCCCATATCTTGGATGGGACTATTTTTGTATAACTTTTTGATAAAACTTTTTGGATATATTTAATGGGAATCTTTCATGTTTTTTATATTATCTTATTATTTACTGTTTTATTATGCACTTTTTGATAATCCCAAAAGGGGGAGAACTCTAGTATGACATTTATTTCTATCTTTACAAGTGATTTTATTTATTTATCTTTGATACCACCTATATATGCACACCTTTTTAATTTATTTTTGATATCATGTTTTGATATCACACATTTTATGCCATGACTTGTTTATATTTGATGTCATGATTTGTGATCATCAAAAAGGGGGAGATTGTTGAACTCCTTGTTTCAATGATAAAATAATCATGACTATTATAATATTAATGAGTTTCATGTTTTCTATAAGTATCTTATAATCTGAGACATGTGATGAAATTTTCCTAATTATAAGTTACCATTGAGGTTAAGACACCACTGAGGATGAGACACCATTGTGGTTAAGACACCGTCAAGCTATCACACTGCCAAGATTGAATCACCTCTAGAAAAGGTCGCACTGTCAGCATGAAAAAATGGAAAGGTCCTAAAATGAGTTACCATCACATATGACACCACTATATATGATTCAACACCAAGATAAAATTTTGAAAAAGTATGAGGCACCACCAGATTAGTGGCACCATCATCCTTGAGACACTGTCAACTTGACATACCACCAAAATACCGCCAACCTGAGACACCACTAGAATATGAAACCACCAGTGTCACACTACTAGACATAGACATTTATACTGGGAGATACCATTAAAAAGAAAAACCACCAGTATTGAGTCACCATTCATGACTCACCATCACTATTCTATAATTTATCTCTTCAAGTTAAATATTTCTCTAACGTCTAGTTTATTGAATTTAATACTAAACATATTTTATTAATTTCCGCTTAAATGATCAATAGAATGAATTTATGTAAGTTTCAAACATGTAGTAATAAAAAGAAGAGAGGATCCATATATTCCTTCTACTACTATTGATAAAAGAAGCAAACTCCCTTGTATAAGAAGAAGCAGTGATAATGATCTACTGAAAGGATTTACATGTGTTCGACATATCTAAACCATATTATAAGAACAATAAGTGCTTACCTAATACATCCTACATACAATTTAATGAGGAATCCAAAGGTCAATACACATCCACTACCTTCTTATAGTCAAGAACAGAAGTTTCCAAGACACTCTGTTTTACTGAAGTTTTCATGAGAACCTGATTTGAGCTTCACTAAAAATCAAAATCAAGATTCAAGAGTTTCACTACATAAGAAATTGAGCATCTATCTACCTAAATACTCTTATTTCTCAGTTTTCTTATTGTATTTTTCATTAAAAGTAGTGTGTGTTCTATACTCTATTTTATATTTGCACACTATCTCCTGTTATAACTGGAAGATACATAGATATCTTCTCAACCTTTCTTTATTATGTTTTTCTATATATAACTGTGGTAGAGGTATTATGTGACCTATTGTTTTTGTTCTCCCATGAATAAAAGTGAAAGAGACCTTGTGTGATCTGGAAAGTTGTATACTATTGTAAAAACCCAATCCAGGTTATGGATCAAACTGTTTATTTTATATAAACTGCTTGGTGGAAGGTGATCACCAAGTAGAGAGGACTAAGTCTCAGCTTGAGAATAAACCTCTTGTATTCAAAATTCCATTTCTTATTTTATTTTTTTACTTTGAATTTATTATTTAAAACTGAAATTTGTTTTAAACTATAAAAATATACTTTGATAGTTAACCTTAATGAGTGATTTTATAATATTTTAATTAAGCAATTTGATTTAAAAGGATTAAGTAATATTGTATATAATTTTATCTGAGAACTAATCAATATTCTAAGAAATATTTTCAAATATTAGAATTTATAATTATTTACTATTTTGGTTAACTAATCTAATTTTAAATTAATTGGTGGAACCTTTTTAAATCCATTTTGAATAGAATTTTTATTGGGTACTCAATTCACCCCCCTCATGAGTTACTCCGATCAAAAGCGGTAAACAAATCAAAACAACAATAGATTTTAAGTTTAACTTCATTGATTTCAAATTTTAATATCTATTTTATAATTAAATAGTCTATTTATATTTGTAACAGTGTGATTTGGAGGCCCTTGATGAGTAGAAAGCTGGAAAATTTGGGCCAAAAAATCATTTACATCCGGTTTTGGGAGATGAGCACCATGGAAGAGTACGCTATAGACCAGGTAAGTGTATTATCCTGACTAGATATTATCCCACCTTAGGTGCTAGTTCTGGTAGCACCAAGTTGGAAAAAGATAATGCATGGGTAGAACTTGTTTAGTCTGAGGTAGAAATGGAAAAAAATGGCCATACATGAGCATGAATGGAATCAAAGGTCCAAATATGAATTTATGAAATTTATGGCAGTATTATGTCCATTACTTCCACCAGATACCACCGTGTATTATGGTGAATATATGTCAAAGATTATTATGTTATACAGTGCAATGGGCAGTGGTCCTAGTGGTGGTCGGGACAATGAGGTTCCTGTCAATGGTGATGGTGAGGATGATGGTGGGGATGATGGCGAGGATGATGGTGAGGATGATGATGAGGATGGCGGTGAGGATGATGGTTATGGTGATTGTGATGAGAGATATATTGATCATTTACATTTTTTACTAATATTTATGACATTTGTTGTTTGATAATTAGTTCTGAATGAATATATGTGATGTTTTGAATGTGTGTAATCACTATTTGAATGAATTAATTGGTTTCTTATGTTATCATTATTTTTATATTGGTTGGTGATGTTTTTTTATCAACTAATAGACCAAGGTGGGGTGTTGATATGATTTCTGGTGGATGTTTGGGTGAGGTGGGGGTTCTGCTTCTAATGGAATTGGGGGGGACTATCAACTGTTTAAAAACCATTGGTATAGACCAATACCAACACTTGTGGTAGTACTATTGATATATACCTATAAAAATGGTTCTACCAAAACCATTGGTAAACTAAAATTCAATTAGGCCTATAACAATGGTTCACTAAAAACCATCGGTATACCAATTAGCTGATGGTTTGAAGAACCATTGGTATAGGCTATACCAACGGTTCTATAGCCTATACGAATGGTTTTGAACCATTCGTATAACCAAGAATTCCATCAGTGATATTCATTTCCAAGTAAAAATAATTAATTTTGTGTTGATTTATTTATTTATATATATTATCAATAAATTTCATTAAATTGATTATTCAGAAGTGGTCAATTTATTTTATTAAGATAAAAATACATAATATATAGAAAAATATAAATCCTCAAAAAATAGATCTTTTTGACACTAAATGATTTTAATCACATCCCATTAATTATTTATATTTTAACTATTAAATTTATTCAATTCATTGGTATCCACTACAACAAAACCGGGTTTATCCAGCGCTAGCTAAAAGTGCTGTTAAAGGGGGTCTTTAACAATGCTAAAAAAAGTATTGTTAAAGGGGTCCTTTATCAGAACTAGTAAAAAAACACTAATAAAAAAGGGCCTTTATCAATACTTCTAAAAAAACAGTGATAAAGGGGGGCCTATATCAGTGCTTGAAAAAAAGCGCTGATAGGGTGTCCTTATCAGTTCTTTTTTAGAAGTGCTGATAAAGACACTCTCCCTTTATGAATGATTTTTTACTAGAACTGATAAATGGTATATTGTAACAAAATATTTCATTAAAAATAATATATTAATATATAAATATATTTATGTAGATATAAATATAATATATATTTTTTAAATATGTTTTTGATAAGGCTAAATAGGCATTTACACATAATATATAAGATATTTAGTGAAAACGGCTTATAAAATAATTAATTATTTTTTAATCAATAATTTGATAATTATTATTCAGTAATATTCATTTAATATAAATTTGAGGATAAAAAAATCAATAAATTAATAAAAGATCTAAAATATGTTGAAAATGTAACTCGAACTTAAAACGACCATAACTTTTGATCCAGGTGTATGTTTGGGCTCTACCATATATCAAATCGAAGCCTACGATTAGCTCTATGTCATGTTGACTTGGGGGACCTTGGTCACTATTTTTTCAATGCTGAAAAGGTCCAAAAGGCCTCTAAAACTATGTTTTTAATTAGGGTACCCAAATTTTTTAACATTTGATGGATTTTCAGCCTCATTTAAGGGGTTATTTTTTTCCCTTTTTCTGTGGAGACTGAATTATTCTTAGGGATTACATTCATATTAATATTATGGCTTTGAAATTTTATCATTTTTCACAATGTACTGTTATTTATAATCAAATATTTAACAATATATACATATTTTTATATATTCACATATAAAAATTTAATTTTATAAATAAATAATTAAACATATTTACATATAAAATATATTATCAATATATAAACCTTATCTAAATAAAAAATAATATCTATTTCATTTTAAATACCAATGTATGAATATTTATAAACCCATACAATTTATATATATATAATTTATATATATATATATATTTGTGTGTGTGTATTGACAAACAGATATATATTTATCTATATATTCCAATATATGTATATAAATATTAATATAAAATATATGTAAATAAATATAAACTTGTATAATTATATTAATATATGAAAAAACACACACACACACACATATAAATGATATATGTATGTGTGTATGTATTTATAAACACACGCATACACACACAAAGACATATCTTATATATGTATTTAAATATATATATATATATATATATAACTATATAAACCTATATATAAACATATATATAAATATATGGATAAAAATTGAAACAATATATATATATATATAAATATATAGATATATCATAAAGTGTAAAACAAAACAATATAGGGGAGTAGAAAAAGAACTGGTGTATAAGCTGGAGGTCTTAGGTTTGAAACTCGTTGGAGGCAGGGGCGTGTGCAAGAGGGTGGGATTATCTAAAGTGCTGATAAAGGGGTAGGGGTAGCACTGATAAAGGGGGAGGGGGTGCTAATAGGGGTGGGGGTGAACAAAAAAATTTATCCCCTTTATTAGTGGGGCCTTTATCAATGATTTTTATGAGCACTGTTAAAGATAACCCCTTAATATCGCTTACATTATAAGCGCTTCTATAGTGCTGATAACGCCCTTTTAATAGCACTGTTAAAGGCATGATTTGTAGTAGTTATTAGAACACATCAAATTATTATTTCAAAAAATAATAATATTTAAAATAAACCATTCTTAATATTTTTTGTTAACTTGAGGTTTTACTTTTCTTGTAATTTTCTTAATGATATATCACATTTTATTCTGATAATGTATTAAATTTTGTCTTAAATTGTAAAATATATTATAGTTTAATTTAGTTCAGTGTTGTGTATGATATAAGATATACAAAATAGTATTTATTTAAAGGAAAACACATACTAGAATCTACACATGAGCCTCAGCCCAGTTGGTGAGGTATCCTTAAGTGCATCCACAAGACCCAGGTTCAAAACCAGGTAGATGCATATTTTCGGGGTACTGTAGCAGGTATTGTAGCAGTACTATACACTATGTGGGTACTGTAGCATAAATATACACTGTACAGGTACTGTAGTAGAACTGTACATTGTGCGGTACTGTAGAAGGCACTGTAGTAGTTACTGTAGCAGGAACTGTTCAGTACTGTATGAGCTGAAACTATTCACCTTGGGCCACCAGTTTGGGCTTGAAGTCCTTTAGGATTTCGGGCCACCCAGGTCTTCGGGTCAGTAGGGCTTTTGGACCACCTTTAAGGCCTTCGGGCCACCTCAAGTCCTTCAGGCCACATGCAGTTGCCCCAGACACACTACAAAAAAGGATCAGCCCTAGAATAGGATTCAGAGCAGGTGCACTCACCAAAGCAGAGCCAAATGGATTTTTCAGAATGTGAGGGTATGACTATGCTATCGGGACTAGCCTGTGCTTGCATGGGAAGCCTAGCCAGACAACCATGTGAAGGTTGAGAGCTACTATCATGATAAAGATGCTGGGGAGGGGAAATTCCTTCTAGATAGTCTGGTTGAATTCCCTAAGACCTTCGGGTCATGTAATCTCTTAAGCCTATGGGCCATGTAATTATTGAGCCTATGGGCCTTGTAAGGGTTCCCCCTTATCCCTTGAAAGGGGGGTTATTAAAAATCAATAAAAAATGAAGGCCTTCGGGCCATTCGGGCATACTATAATCTCAAGGTGTTACATTCTATTGGGACCAAGTTAGGTGGAGTTTGTTTTTTAGATGTTGGAAGTTTGTTCTTTTTGAAAGTATTGGTTGTCATTGACATTATTAAAAATCTCCTCATTTTTTATTTTCAAGTGATTAGATGAAGGACTATCAGATTTAGATGACTAGAAACTATTTTCTTATAAATCATTTGATTTTTTTGTTCTAAATATTGTTTATTGTGTGTTCTTGTTTTTTAGACTCATCTTTTTGGAATGGAGATTTTTAGAATAGACCAGAACGAAGTACAAAAATCAGAATGTTGATAGATATGTTAACCATAAAATCTGATGATTCTATGATGATTTCACATCATAAATAGGTCATGATATAAGAAGATGTTTGTGTAAGAAAATAGAAATGAAATTTTTTAGTGTTTCCATAGAGGTGAAGTTTTTTGTATGCAGATCATCAGATCAAGAAGAACCTAATGAAGAAGTTGTTTGAAGTCTTGGAGTTTGAATTTGATGAAGTCTTGAAATGTTACCGATCATATCTGGTTCATCGGATGCAAGTCATTAGATGCACTTGATCAGATTTGAATCATCAGAAATGAATTTTGTTTGAAATTTATGGCTTTACAGTTTCTAAGTTTCTAAGTTTTTACAACGAGAAGTTTTGATCCAAGACAAGGTGAAGACATCAATCCATCAGCAGGGTGTTTGATACTGATAAAGCATTAAATACAGAGTTTCATCGGATGAAAACCATCAAACTTCCCAAATCATATGATGTCCATCAAATGGACTAGAGTTGATGGTTGTGAATTTGAAGAGTTGTTAACACCGATCAATATGAAGATTGGTTGAAAATGATACTTTGGGAGATCTGATGACATCGATTCATTGGATGATCTAAATAAGGTATTTAATTCATTGGATGTTTAGTTTTATCAAACATAGTTTCATAGGATTGAGGAGCAGTTGAAAAAATGAAGAAAGTGGATGAAAATATAAGGCATATTGAATTTTCTAATAAAATATTGTTTCATGGTTATGAAGTCTTTAAAAGTTTCAACAATATATTTTTAAAATAGTTTTAGTAGGTTTAGAGCATCAGAGTGAGAAATATTCTGTTTTACTAGTTTTTTAATTGGGTCAAGAGAACCAGAATGACAAATATTGTTTAGGACAGGCATGTTCTAGACTATGAATTTACAGAATGAGAAGTTGTAAAGTTATCATTCAAATGAGGTTGAGAAGTAAGATTTTTTGGAGAATTCAAGAATATTTTAGAAGAATATAGAAGAGTTGGTAAGAATTTATAAGTGGTCAAATTAAGTTTGAATTTCTAAATTAATCCAGATATGTGAATTTATTTATGTGGGATTTATTTTTGGGTTCCTAAATTTCTATTTTGGGTGAACCTATATAACAGGGTTCAAGTAAAATGTATGTTAACACTATTCATGTGTGCAAGAGGCAGATAACTGGAGTTTTTGTTTGGATTTGGTTTCTGGAAATAATTTCCCAAGGAAGATTTCTAGATAGAAGAAGTATTAAAAGAAGTGATGGACAAGTTTTATCAGATTAGAATGAACAATCAGAATAAAATTTTTAGAAAAATAAATAATAATTAATAAGTAGGGTTATATTTTTCTACAGGAAAACAAGTCAATCTTGTTTCTAGATTTAAAAATACGATAGAGGAATTAGAGTGAGTGGTCAGACTGAGTTCTGTATTATGTCTAGAGAAGTTGTTCTGACCTGTTACTGGGTAAGAAAGTGAAGAATTGTTCTTTAAGAATTTCAAAAGTGAAATTTGTTGAAGAAACATAGTGAAAATGTCATGAACCTATTGGTGAATGTTTCTAAACTTGTTACAACATCTTATTTACATCTTTCATGCTAGAAGAAGCACATACACTATTGTATTGATCATAGTTCTATACAAGTGTAAGGGTATTTACTACTTTTTGTATCCACATAAAAGGATTTTTTCTAGTATATTTTATGGTATTGAGTTATTTAAAAATCATGCTAAGACTAGTTACTCTTACTGAGTTGTGAAACTTGTAAATAATTGTGTTTCTATGTATGTGTGAATGATTATTTTTCAGTAAAGTGATAAATCTTTAATATGAGTTATTTCACGAGAAAGATAATATAAAAGAAAAATATATCACTTACTCATCCCCTCCCCCTCTCCGCGATTACATTGATCATGCATGGTCCTTTTCACATTCTACCCCTTAAATAAATTTCATCCTCACAATTTTAATTTTTATCACCAATGAAAATATATGAGGGTGTTCATAATATAGCCATGACTTGTGATATAACAATTTATTCAAATATTTCATAATGGTTTGTAAAGATCATGTGAATCATCCAAAAAATATCCAATGGGAGTGTCAAATTAGGTGTGGAGTGAGGACCATTTTTTGTGAACCATGTAAATAGTGAGTTAATACCCAACCAACCTTTATCAGGGTTATTACCCCTAGGTTCATCTAAGCTAGAGCCTATATCGAATTTTTTGTATTCAGATAGGTATTTAATTAATAGGAATCCATACACTCTATACTTTACTATAATTTTAAGATTTTTTCCTATATTTAGGCTTATCCCTAAGGATTCCACTAATTTATTCCAGTCTTAATTCCAAATAATAATTAAATCATGATCTTTATTACTATATCAAAAACCCAAACTTTATGGAAACATATGCTCCCAGAATTCAATCTTATCTTTTATCCCCCCAAAAATATTAATCACATATCAATAAATATATACCATAATCATATATACTCCCAAAAAGATATTAATATTTTACCAAAATAACCTGAGTTTCCTTGACATCAAATTACTTACCAACCCCATGGTCTGTATATACCTCAATCAGGTAGTTTTCCTAAAACCCAAAAATCATCTCCCAAAATGTTATTAATCACTTTAAAATCCAATTATATAAGACCTAAAAAGTGGTATCTAGGCCTTTAAACTTATGATTAAACTTAAAATTATTAACCCATGATGACATCTATAACTCTTAAATTATTCTCACCTAATAAAATCATAACCTCTAAAGTTATCTAAACCCTAATTTGATACTAATTATGACACCCCAAACCCATACTCCTAGATCTGATACTAAAAACACATTCTTTACATAAAAGTTTTTAAATCAACTGAAGTAGTCCAAACTTAAATGTCCATAATTAAAATATCTATAACCAATATTGAGTTACTTACATACCCAAGACATTTTAGGTTTAGAATTTTAGAGATATAGGAAAAACCTTTAACTAACAAAACTAATATCCCCACTAAATCAAGGAATCCTTATTAAACCATAAGCTTTTAACATATCCCAAAAAAATTATCCTCCCATGATACCCATCTTGACATATCATACTTAATACTCTTATTCATAACTTGGGAAAAAGTAAAACATAAGAAGGCTTAGCTCAAAAGATTGGTAAGGGGTAGCGTATAAAAATCTATCATGGAATAAAAATTCATGAATAACATGCTAGGAATAAATAATAGTCAAATGATTTCATATAATTGACAACATGATCACGTAATATATCCATGGATAATATAATAATGTAAATAATCACATGGATAACAATAACTGATTTCATAGTGATGAAATGAATAGTGTCAGAAATCATTAACATACTATCAATGTAACATCCTAGCATGGATCACTATTAATAGTAACAAAACTGGTGGTTCCACATGACCTCAGGTGCGCCTCTCCATATTCTAGAGGTTTCCGAATAGTAATGGGGGTATAAGAAAGTAATGTGGGAGACTATAACCCCCCTCCCCATATCAAAGTATGAAAAAATATACAAAATGTCCAACCATCATACAAAAACCAAAATCATTAGAGAATGTAGATAAATAAAACATCTAAACAATAATAATATAAATTTGAAACACTTATACAGTCATACGTGCTCTATCACCCACTAGGCCAATCACATAAACAAAAATAAAATAAAATAATATATAAAGAGTAAGATAAAAATATAGGGGGCTTCACTACAATCCCTTAGTCCCACCTCATCCCAAACTCTAACATCCAAGCTACTTCAACTAGATCATGGAATATCAAGCCTCAACCTAGCTTGGACCTGCAACAAGTGAGGACTACTTAGGTACACAAGTGAAATGGTGACCCAAGATGGGTATGAGTACAAGAATCGGTAGGAAACCACTAATGAGTTCCTATAAATAGTTGATAATGTAGTGATATTTCTACGTGGTATGATCTAATATAGTTTGTATTTTTTGTAAATAAATAAATAAAACCACCAATCATACTTGATTCGACCTGATGTTGGAATTTCTCTGAGCACGTCATAGGTACCATGCCAACCAAAATATCACAACCACCATAAGGGAATATGAATATAACTCAGGACAAGACCATTAACCATTGTTGATTCTTAGGTCCATGATCTCGATTGACCATACCTTCTTCATCCAATGTTGAGGTGTCTCTAAGCATGCTGCGATGATCGTTCCAACAAGTATTACAGAACTGGGTCTCCCTGGTATACAATAAGTATCATGGACCTCCACTATGGGAGTTTTCTCAACCAAGAAAAAAGCCTATAATAAATATAGACCTCCCCTACATGAGTTTTCTTATCCAGTGGTAACATATCTCTCCCCTATGGGAGTTTTATCAACTAGGGTGTAAGCCCACAAATAAAACAGACCTTCCCTATAGGATTTTACTTATTCAGGATCCATGATCACCCCAAGGGAATTTTACATAAAAAATAAAATATCACCTACAAGGGTGTTTACTATTAAATGAATACAAGAATAAAAATAAAATAATGAAAACTCAAGAACCTAGGGAAAATCCCATCCCCAACCTACTAAAGGAAAAATGAACACCCTCTCACTAGGGTTAACATGTCATCAGGGAACCCACTGGGAACCCCTAGGTCTCATCATATCCCAGACACCTTGTAAGGGTCCCTAAATCCCAACTCATCTCTTAGGTCAACACCTATCACATGGGTGATGGCCTTAATCCCATCCCCAATCCAAACACTCTAAATCATCCCAAACAACCAACTTTGCCATTTGTTTTATCAAGATCTACCCCTCCTAATTCATAATTTCTTAGTGGGGAATTAACACCGCCTGGTCATCTTTCTTTCCCAAAGGTGTAAAAGAATATATAGGGTCTCGCATGGCCAAACCCTAGTCCATTCATCCTAGAATGTCACTAAGATATACTAGAAGGTCCCTGAGAGCTCCTACTCATAGGATCATTGTTTTACACCCATTAATTAACCTCTAGTGTATTACCCTCAGGGTCTGTATGTCACAAAACATGTCATAATGGTCGAGGCCTCGACCATTGGTGGCTAAGGAAAACTAGCCAGTACCCAAGGACCATCAGGATTTTGGAACTTTATACATCCTAATCGAGGTTATTCCAGTTTAATATGGTGTTTTATTTTAGATTAATCATCTTAATTAAATTAAACAAATCACTTTTCATTTCTTCTAGGATCACCCCTTAATGGCATGACCACATACCCATGCATCATAGAAAATTATTCATAGTACCATGGTGTGAGTACTAAGGACCACATACATTAATTGAATCTTTTCCCTTATAAGTCACAAGCTGGAGGCACTACCAAGGCATGGTCAATCTCATCTAGGTTCCACTAGCCTTTAAAAATTCACCCAAGTTCATAAATCATACCCAACATCACCAATAATTAATTATAAAATTTTATAATTAACTATATTTTTTAAATTAAATAGGAATAATGGTCAATTAACTCACTGAGCCATCCCTTCACACTAAAACCACAACCACTCACCCATGGGAGGTCTATAGTAGACTTTTGGTACTATCTCAAGCTAAATATCTAAAAGGAAGTGATTATTCAATTTCAAAAATAATTTAATTTTAGAAAAAAAACATTAATAAATCCAGCGGTGTGATGTACCTTTATCAAAATAGATAATGAAAGAAGGAGAATAACATCTTAGGTCACATTATTGATAGGATTCATGAAATACCCTTTGAAAATGGGTGATTTCACCATTCTTAGGTGAAATCCCCACCGATGCACTAGTAGTAGAAAATAAAAATCAGAATGAGAGGATCAAGAGAATAGTGGAGATCATTAGGGGTTATGTTTAACCTAAATCCACAAAAGAATATATATAAAAATGAGCAAAAATATAGGAGAACCAAGGGGAAGGGGAAGGGTTTGACTGGCCCCATGCACACAAATGGTAGAGAAAATAGGGGGCCTCCCTCTAAAAAATATGAGGGGAAAATTTGGTAAATTTACCTCTAAAAACACCCCATCATCTATCTAGTGACTCTTGTCAGCTAGCATGTGGCTCATTGGTTGGCCAGTTCTAGACCAACAGTCTGATGGTGATCCCAGTAGTGGAATATAGCCACTGCTCAGGCTAGCAGCTGGCCGGTGGATACATGCTATTACTGGTATACAGCTTGACCAACTGGATCTTCCTTTAATGCTCACCTGAGCCTCCCAAATACCTATAAAACCACATTAATTGTCCAAAAATACCCTCTTAGGGTGATCAAACTTTTGAAATACAATTCTGAACCCCAGTTCAATATTCATCCCTCCCACCAAATTCAAAATTCAATTTTTTACTTGAATTTTAGACCATATATATACACAGGATATTACAAACTCCCCACTATAAGACATCCCTGTTGTACCTCTCGAACCCCTCAAGGTTTAATTTTCATGATCATAATCACTTTCATGTTATCTAATCTTTCTTTAAGTGTTTTTGGATAGGAATCATTTCAGGTTACCAAGGAATTGGGCCAAAGCAAGCTAAAGTGGCAAAGGAACAGAAGTGGACTGAAAATCAGTCCACCGGCCAACCGGTGGCTTCACCACCGGCCGGCCGGTGGACCCTGGGAAGGATGCTGAGCCACTGCCTCCACACCGGCCAACCGGTGGTCTCAGCACCGGCCAGCCGGTAGAGCCCAGACCGAGAGCTCACCCACTGCTTCACCACCGGCCAACCGGTGGCCTCAGCACCGGCCAGCCGGTGGTACCCTCTCCAAACAGTGCCAGCTACTGTCTTGCCACCGGCCAGCCGGTGGCTCTGGCACCGGTCATCTGGTGGCGCCTGAACCAGAATCCTATGCCTTTTTGCAAACACCGGCCAACCGGTGGGCCTGCACCGGCCAGCCGGTGGACACAGTCAAACTAGCCGTTGGGCTGTTGACCAACCTGCCCACTTGGCTCCCAACGGCTCTTTTAGCCTCTCCAACGGCTCCGAAGCCTCCCCAAGGGTTCAATGCCTATAAATAAAGGCCAAGGAAGCCCCAGACACCTACCGGAACGATACGGAAGCCCACGGACACCTTGTTGATCATTTGGCGTACCTCCGGTGCATTCCTCCAAGGGAACCCCAAGTGCTCCATCTAATTCCACATTCAAGAGCACCCTCAAGAAGCTTGGGAGAGCACGCTACATCAGCTCCATCATCCAATTGGCGCCCAAGTCTTCCTCCAATACGGTTTTTATTTTATATTTATTTTGAGCTTTAAATTTGGGTTTGTGCCTACAAACCCCAACACCTTTTCTCATCCCCCTTTCTTTTGGGTTTCACACCACCATTAAGGTGTGAAGAGGTTTCTTCAAGCCTTTCCTTTTAAAAGGCTTGTGTTTCAGTGAGCTAGCCTTCACCCGTTAAAAAGGCTAGTGGGTTCTTACTTAACCATTAAAAGTAAGTGGGTTCTTGCTAAACCACAAAAAGCAAGCTGTAATAGGTCCTAGTGCTACCTCAAAGCCTAGTGGGTTTCTTGCTAAAACCATTGAAAAGCAAGCGGTAGGAATCTCTCAACGGTTGAGTTGGGAGCGGAGACGTAGGCCGGGTTTTGGCCGAACTCCGTTATCAATTTTGTGTGTCTTGCCTCTTTTATTTTCCGCTGCACTTTCAACTCTGATTTTAATTTGTTAATATTTTTTTAAAAGGCAATTCACCCCCCCTCTTGCCATCATTCCCTGCTTTTTCCGACCAAAAATTGGTATCAGAGGACGTATTTGAATAATTCCCTAACCGGTTTCAAATTAAAGATCCTATTATTTTTTTGATGGCTTCTACCGCTTCTTCCTCTCAATCCCCCGAAGGACATTCTTTGGATCGTGCTCCATTCTTTGATGGAGCCGATTATAGTTTTTGGAAAACCCGCATGACCACTTTTTTAAAAAGTATTGGCTATCCTATTTTTAGAATTGTCATGCATGGTTATACTCTCTCTAGTAAAGATGAATCTCAATGGACCCCTGCCGACATTGCAAATTTCGAGCTTGATGGCAAAGCCATGAATGCTCTTCATTGCGGGTTAGATAGAAATGTATTTTATTGTATTTCTTCTTGCACATCTTCTCATGATATTTGGAAGCTTTTAGAACTTACCCATGAAGGCACTAAGAAGGCTCTAAAGCAAGAACCCGCTCAAGAGCAAGAACTCGACGAAAAATTCAAACCCGCTTGCCCACTTCACAAGAAAAGGGCCAAGAAAAAGAAGGGAAAGAAGAAGGCTTCAAAGGCATCTTGGAGTGATAGCTCCTCCTTCTCCTCCTTCTCCTCGAGCGACCAAGGTAAAAAATGCCTAATGGAAAAACATGAGGTATCATCTTCCGACTCTTCTTCCTCTTCCTCTAGTTCTTCAAATTCTTTTAATCATTTATCATATGAAGAACTCCAACACGCTAGAGACCAACTAGAAAATGGTTTTCATGAGCTTTCTTCAAAATTTGTTGCTTTAAAAAAGAATTTCAAAAAACTTTCCTCCGAAAAAGACCAACTTCTCAAAGAGAAGGAGGAACTCACCCTTAAAATCCAAAATTTTCCAAATGTTGATTCTTTGGAATCAACCATCAAAGACCTTAGAGAATCCCTAGCCAAGTTCACCCAAGGTGAACAAAATTTGTCCAAACTCTTAGGGTCTCAACGAGTATCTAGAACCACCAATGGACTTGGCTACACCAACCAAGCTTCCTCCTCCCATGCACCCACTGTTTTTGTAAGGGGGAGCTCCGCTTACAAATTTTGTAACTATTGCAAAAAACCCGGGCACCTCATTTATGAGTGTAATTGCAAAAATGCCCGGTACGGCCAACCCAAATCCATTTTTTATTCGGACGAGTTTTTTAGGAGAAGACCCGCCATGAGACAAGTTTGGATTGAAAAATCCCTTCTTGCGAGTCTCTCCGGGCCAAAATTTATTTCCTCTCCCCGGTGATTTTTTGTTTTATTTAGGGGGAGTTAGGTTCTTTTAAGCATTTTTGTGAATTAAAAATTTTTCATTCAAAATTCTCATTTCAAATTTTTTATTCAAAATTTTCGATTCCAACTTTCAATTTCAACACTTGGTATCAAAATTTTCATTTCAAAATATTCCATTCGAATTTTTCATTCAAAACTTTCAGTTCAAACTTTTGATTCAAAACTTTCAATTCAAATTTCAAATTTCAATTGGTTTTTGATTCAAAACTTTCAATTCAAACTGTTATTCAAATTTTCAATTCAATTTTCAAAAATTCCAATTGATCTTGATTTTCAATTTTTCCCTCAATCAAGTTTTATGCCCCATTCTATTTTGATAATCACAAAGGGGGAGAAATTTCTTGATTGATTGGGGGAGAAACCTTTTTGATATTGCTTAGCATTTATTTTCAATTTATTCTTTAAAAGCATGCCTTTAATTTATGTTTTTACTTTAATTGTTTTGGTGATTGTGATCATCAAAATAGGGGGAGATTGTTGTACCTCTCGAACCCCTCAAGGTTTAATTTTCATGATCACAATCACTTTCATGTTATCTAATCTTTCTTTAAGTGTTTTTGGATAGGAATCATTTCAGGTTACCAAGGAATTGGGCCAAAGCAAGCTAAAGTGGCAAAGGAACAGAAGTGGACTGAAAATCAGTCCACCGGCCAACCGGTGGCTTCACCACCGGCCGGCCGGTGGACCCTGGGAAGGATGCTGAGCCACTGCCTCCACACCGGCCAACCGGTGGCCTCAGCACTGGCCAGCCGGTAGAGCCCAGACCGAGAGCTCACCCACTGCTTCACCACCGGCCAACCGGTGGCCTCAGCACCGGCCAGCCGGTGGTACCCTCTCCAAACAGTGCCAGCTACTGTCTTGCCACCGGCCAGCCGGTGGCTCTGGCACCGGTCAGCCGGTGGCGCCTGAACCAGAATCCTATGCCTTTTTGCAAACACCGGCCAACCGGTGGGCCTGCACCGGCCAGCCGGTGGACACAGTCAAACTAGCCGTTGGGCTGTTGACCAGCCTGCCCACTTGGCTCCCAACGGCTCTTTTAGCCTCTCCAACGGCTCCGAAGCCTCCCCAAGGGTTCAATGCCTATAAATAAAGGCCAAGGAAGCCCCGGACACCTACCGGAACGATACGGAAGCCCACGGAAACCTTGTTGATCATTTGGCGTACCTCCGGTGCATTCCTCCAAGGGAACCCCAAGTGCTCCATCCAATTCCACATTCAAGAGAACCCTCAAGAAGCTTGGGAGAGCACGCTACATCAGCTCCATCATCCAATTGGCGCCCAAGTCTTCCTCCAATACGGTTTTTATTTTATATTTATTTTGAGCTTTAAATTTGGGTTTGTGCCTACAAACCCCAACACCTTTTCTCATCCCCCTTTCTTTTGGGTTTCACACCACCATTAAGGTGTGAAGAGGTTTCTTCAAGCCTTTCCTTTTAAAAGGCTTGTGTTTCGGTGAGCTAGCCTTCACCCGTTAAAAAGGCTAGTGGGTTCTTACTTAACCATTAAAAGTAAGTGGGTTCTTGCTAAACCACAAAAAGCAAGCTGTAATAGGTCCTAGTGCTACCTCAAAGCCTAGTGGGTTTCTTGCTAAAACCATTGAAAAGCAAGCGGTAGGAATCTCTCAACGGTTGAGTTGGGAGTGGAGACGTAGGCCGGGTTTTGGCCGAACTCCGTTATCAATTTTGTGTGTCTTGCCTCTTTTATTTTCCGCTGCACTTTCAACTCTGATTTTAATTTGTTAATATTTTTTTAAAAGGCAATTCACCCCCCCTCTTGCCATCATTCCCTGCTTTTTCCGACCAACAATCCCATCCTTGAGAAGTCCCTATGGTTGTCTACTCATACCACCCGAACTGCCTTAATCATCAATTCCAAGCTAAACGGATGCATTCCATCCTTGATCACTTAACTCACATCTCAAGTATATCTTTAATACAAGGCATTAAAATAGTCGAAAGATAATCCACCACTAAAATTTATCACCGATCCACCCAGGAAATGCTCCTCGATACTCATCTACCTAGAGAAATCCATGCATCTTCACTCGATTGATTATTTGGCCTATGGTGCTCCCATAATAATACCTAGATCACAAGATGATTCTGAACTATGATGCCTCCGACTGATAGAATTTCCTTACAAACCATCACTCAATTAGTCCATTGACCCCTTATAGTGGTTTTTGAATCACCGTACCTCATTAAGCATTAAAACCCTGATCAAATTATGGTACCAAACCTCATTCCCATTCCTAAGATAAAACGTACATTCTATGACTATCCAATCACAATAAGAATACACTAAATTTTCCTTGAAAATATCTGGAAAATTTATAAAACATACATATCATGTCCAAAATGACAAAAAAAATGCAGTTTCTAGATCAATGCATATAATTACACATCATACCATTAGTCACCCCTGCCTAACTTGTCTCAAGGATGCTCAATATTAGCTGTCGATACACTACCAAATTACCCAATCATGATGCCTTAATCCCCAAAGAAATATCTTGATTTTATAAACATGTTCACGAAATCCCATGACCAAATCTCGATGAAATTCCCTAGCTAAAACACCAACCATCCAAAATGAGCTGTCATACTCTATCATTCCATGAGCACCAAGTACATTTAACCCAATCCATGCTTGAGCTACATCAATTCCCACCTGATCCAAAATCCAATGCTCAGAATCTAACCATCATAAAAACTAAATTATATTAGGTTTTTACCAACACTTTAAATAACTGGGCCTAAATGAAAACCACCCACAAGGGGTATAGTAATAAGGCATCATGTGCATATGCCTACCTACTAGGGTCACAATACATCCCTTTCACTAAGGTACTGTATCATCATCATCATCTTTGATCATCCCTAGATGGAATCTGCATGAACTACCATTATAAGGAAATGAATATATGAAAGGTGGTCCAACTAAGTAGAATTCCACTAAGAAGATATATGGTAAAATGTTGTATGAGCTATTTTTGATACTTTAAATAGACAAACCTCTATTTTTAGTGATAAAATCACACCAGTAGACCATTACATGTCATATGAATTGTCACATCCATGACTTCTTTTAAATTAATTTTTCATTTAATCTCCATTCTTTCTTTGTTTTGGGGGTTTCCCATGAATTTTGGTGGAAATGGTGGGTTTTCAAATTTTGGGCCAAACCGTGAGCCCATTTCCGGATTTAAAAATAAATTTTGTTTCTTTTATAACTCCTTCATTTTTCAAAATTTTACATTCATTACACTTCCAAATTGGAATCACCTGGTATATTAAAATCAAAATATCCGTTTGGACCACATAGGAATACATAATCACGATGGATTTGGATTTTTTATTAAGGTATTGGGCCTGCCCGTCAACCCATTTCCTGCTTTAAATTTTTTTTTCAACATATCATTCATTTTTTACTTTTTTTCAGAGATTTTACCTCCCACTCGAAAACAAACACCTGAGGATCACCTACATTAGCGATTTTCCTCTTTTTAGATCATCTACCCCAAAAATTAGGGCAATCTTTCTTAATCTTTCTCAAATAGACCAGATTTGAAGAGGTAAAATGATTCTTTCATTACTCCTTCAATTTTCACTCTTTTCCCCACATTTAAGTCCCAAAATGACCTACTATGACTCCTTTGAGCCTCCATACTAGTTTTGGTTACATGGAGATTCATAATTTGGTGGATTTAGGTCGATTTCTCCAAGATTTATTCAAGTAAGTGTTTCTTTCCTTGATTCCTTCCCTTTCCTTAGGGTTTCTTTCACCATTTCTTGAAGTTCCTCATGTCCAGAAGTTCGGGTTCATACCTAGGGTTTTATTTTGTGTCTTTTTGGTCAAATATTGTGGTTTTATGTTGGATTTAACTTCCTTGAGGTGCGACAGTGGTGAGGTTGAAGTTTCACACTAATATTTGAGGGTTTCGACACAAAAAGGTAGGTGGTTCCATGTGTAAGCAATTATTGATGAGTTAGATTACTTTATTTACTGATTTTCATGTTACTCATATGATTTATGTGGTTCCAAAACTATTTTTTATGGATTTGGTTAAGTGTTTAATTTTATAGTTTCATTTTATCTTTAAATTGGGTGTTTTTCATGTGTAACTCTTGGGGTAGTATTTGGGTGTATTTTGATAACATATGAAATTGGTTTACTAAATAATTTTTAGGATTCCAATTATGATTTTTTAGTGTCTTGGTGTGCCTTTGGGTTTAAAATAGGGGTTTTAATGGGTTTTATGTGTAAAACCATGTTATGCCTCTTGAAAGTGTTTTATGAAAATGTGTGTTTTTCATGTGCATCTCTTGTGGTATTATTCGAGGTGATTTTATAATAATTGAGAGTGGTTTAATAAATATTTATAGGGATTAAAATTATGTTTTGGATTGGTATTGGTGTGATATTGGCTTTGAAAGAGGGTTTTGAAATGGGTTTTGTGTGCAAAACATACTAATACCCCTTGGTTTTGTTTTATGAAAATTGTAAATGTTTTATTGGGATAAAAAAGTGGTAAAATGATGTATATGTACTGTTTTGGTGATCGTGTTCACCTAAAATGAGTTTTTTAATGATAAAGTGGTCATTTGTGATGTTAAATGTTTTGGTAATATTTTGTAATTTTTCAAGGTGATTTATGAAAAAAATGAAGTGGGTGAAAAACATGTTTGTGGGATGCTTTTTGTGAGTGTAATGTGAAAAATGGATTTGTTTATGAAAAGGGTATTATGTAACAGGTGATTGGGCTGTTATGTGATTTTTATCATCTTGGTAAAGATTTTATAAAAATTGTTAAAGGATTTGTTGAATTGTGAAAGATATGCAAATATGTTGTGGGATATTTTGGTGTGAGTATGATTTCAAAATGAATTTGAATGAAAAAGAGGATAATGTGACTTGTGTGATATACATGTGGGATGTTTGGTGAACGTGTGATGTTTAAGTGGAATTTTCATGTGAAAATAATATTTCATGGCTTTTTGAACTTTTTTGATCACAAGAGGGAAACCCAGGTATCTAGGTGGGTAGATGTGTACTAGTATGCTAGTGATCTCATGGGGTTTGGCCTCAGTTTCACGTAGCAAGTTTGACACTTACAACACTAACTAAAATCTGATGATGATTATGGGGGACCACTAGGTTATGGGTATGTTCCATACTAGTGGCTCATGCACGAGAATGAATATTTGTGATGGTTACTTTCACTGAGATATGAGGTACATGGGACCCACAACAAGCTAATGCCTAAGGGTTATTTCCCATTGCTTGTGATTATTGGATGATTTATGATTACCATCAGCATACGATATATTTGGATGGAAAAAAATTTAGTATCTTTGGTATTTTATTTAAAAGTTTTGATTCTTTAAAATAGCCCACTTGAAAACTGTTTTTATTTAATGTTGCATATTTTATAAATTGTAACTAGCATTTCCTATTTATGAAAACTTGAAATATTTTAATCCTTGAATGTTTATCACATGGAATATCTTAGTGGTGGTATCCTACTGGGATTTTTATCACACCCTACTTACACATTTGGGTGTAAGTATACTTGGTTATTTTTGTCACAGATTTGGGTACAACTTTTGTGCCAGTGGTTTGGGTTTCTAGCGGTCCTTTGTGGTGATGTCTTATAGAGATGGATTGAGGGCAGTGCCTCTTTACATGAGGATGGATATTGGTATGTCCATAGTGGGTTTCATCATTTTTTAGTCTTTTATAATTGTTTTAAATCATGTAATTCAGTTCTGAAATTTTGTAAAACATGGTTTTGTTTGAAAAATCCAGATTTGTTTTATTGGATTTGTTTGTTGTTGTATGTTTATAAGATCAGGTAAATCATTCCCAATTCACATTTTATGATACCCGGACAATTTTTACAGCCCGTGGTGATCGGTAATGACCTTAGGGCCTTGTCACGGGATGGGTATGGTGCCGATTTTGATGGAGACCAGATTTGGTTCGTGACATGAATCCTACATCCCAAGAATGTTGCATGCATAGATGCCTCTTGCATCTAATAAAAGATATAAAGGTCCAGTAAATTACCTCTTATCAAAGGGAAAAGATTCATAAATCCAAAAACTCATAAATAAAAAACATCATGTGCGTCTCACAAGGTGAAAATTATATAACTATAACATCATATATCAAGAATAGTAATCCATTCCCTTGTAACTAGGACTACCTATCGGAATACGTGTTCATGATGCACTGTCCTAATATCCATCATAAGACCCAAAAAATTCCTATCTCTTGGATACCATATCCTAAATAGTAATAAAAATAAAAACTAGTTCTGATACCACTTTATAACACCCCGGTATGGCTCACTTTGAACAAAAACCAAACTGGTAGTGCCATGTGACCGCATGCATGACTCCTCACATGAAAAAGGTTACTGATTAGTAGTGGGGTTTTAAGGAGGTATCATGGGGATATTATACCCCAATATTAGAGTATGAAATAATATACAAAATAGACAAAAAATATACACAATCCATAATCATTAAAGCATACAAATAAATAAAACATCTAAATAATAATAATATGAATGTGGAAAATATCTATAGTTATACATGCTAGATATCCCACTGGATTGAACATATAAATAGAGGGAAAATAAAAGAATAAATAAATAATAAGATAAAAATCCAGGAGGATCCACTATAATATTGTAGGCTCAACTCATCCCAAAATCCAAGTCTCGTATGAGCTTCTCTAGTTTGATCATTAAATATCAGGCCACAATCCAACCTGGACTTGCAACAAGTGAGGGTTTCTCAGGTACCTAAGTGAAACAGAGGACCAAGCAGGGTGTGAGTATAAGACTCAGTAGGGAACCACCAACATGGTCCTATACATTGCTGACAATGCAGTGATACGTGCATGTGACATACTCTCATAAGGTAAACAACAACTATAAATAAATAAATAAAACCACCAATAATACCTACTTTGTCCTGATGTCAGAATGTCTTTGAGCATGTCATGGGGAGAGTAAAAAACGCAATATCTCAACCACCACAAGGTCATATGTATATAAACCAAATAAATCCCAATAACTATCACTGATTCTTAGGTCTGTGACCTCGATCGACTATACCAGCTTCAACTAGTGTCAGGGTGTCTCTGAGAATATAAGGATGACTGTTCCAATTAGTATAACAGAATTGAGTTTCCCCAATATATAATAAGTATCACAGACCTCCCCTACTAGAATTTTCTCAGCCAAGGAATAGTCTTATAAGTAACATGACCTCCCCTACCGAAGTTTTATCATCCATGGAATAAGCCCACAAGTAATATGGACATCCCCCATGGGAGTTTTCTCAGTTAGGATCCAAGAACACCCCAAGAGAGTTTTCCATACAAAATAAAAGATTTTACCCAATGGTAATTTTATATTCAGTCAATAAAACCATAAAAATAAAATAATAAAAACTCAAGCACCTATGGGAAAGTCCATCCCTGGACTACTAAAGGGAAAATTAACACCCATTAACTATGTCCAACATGTCATTGGGGAACCCAATAGGGTCTCATAGGTCTCATCATGTCTCAGAAACCTTGTAAGTGTCTTTAAATCCCAACTCATCTCCCAAGTCAACACCCATCACAAGGGTGATGGAATCATGACCATCCCTTGTCCAAACACTCTAGGTCATCCCGAAAACACAACCTATCATTTCATCTTATCAAGGTATACCCCTCCCAAGTCTTTATGTATCGGTTAGAGAAGAACACCCTATGGTCATATAGATTTCACAAAGGTATAAGGGTATCTTTGGGGTCTCACATGGCCAACCCCTAGTCCATTCATCCCATCCTATCACTAAACTCTGTCAAAGGTACCCAAGATATCATAATATAAGGATCGATACATCACACCCATTAATTAACCTCTTGTGTACACCCATCAGGGTCCATACATCATAAAACATGTTATAATGGTTGAGGCCTTGATCATTGGTGGCTAAGGAAAACCAGTCAGTGCCTAAGGTCCATCGGGACCTTGAAACTTTGTGCATCCTAATCAAGGGAATTCCAATTTAATAAGGAACTTCATCTTATATTAAACATATTAATTAAATTAAAAAAATGACTTTTCATTTATACTAAATTCATGCCTCAGTGGTGTGATTATGTGCCCATGCATCATAGATTAACATGCATAGTACCACAGGGAGAGTAAAAAGGACCACCTACCTCAATTGAAGATTTTACCTTATAATTCATAGGTCGGGAGCTTTGTCAAGGCCTGTCCAAGATCATTCAGGTTTTACTAGACTTTAACAATTTACTTGAGGTCCTAACTCGTACCCAACATCGCCAAAAATTAATTATAACATTTTATATTTAATTAAACCATTTTAAATTTCATATGCATAATGGTTGATTAACTCACTAATCCATCCCGTCACACTAAAACCATGATCACTTACCCATGGGAGGTCCACAACATACTCCTGGTACCATATTGGTTTAAATACCTAACGTGAATTAATGATTAAATTACCAAAATAATTTAATTTTAGGCAAAATAATAATAAATTTGGCATCATGACGTGACTTCATCAAAATAGTGAATGATGACAAGTGAATGAAATCTCAAGTTCCCCTCTCATTAAGCTACATGAAATCCTCTTAAAAAATGGGTTATTTCACCATTCTTTGATTAAATCTCCATAAATTCCCTAGCTGAAGAAAATAAAAAAATAAGAGGAGAAAGAGAAGAGTAGAGATCAACAAAAGTTAGTATTCACCTCAATATGCCTAAGAATAACCACAAAAAGACCAAGAATATAGAATAACCAAGGGAAAGAAGAAAGGGGTTTGGTATACCCCATACACATAAAAGAGAGATAAAGGTAGGGCTACCCCCTAAAAACACCCTATTGGCTAGCTGGTGCCTCCCATTAGCTAGTCAGTCATTCACTGATCAACCATTGTTGGACCACCGACTGGATGATGAATCCAACAGTGGCACATGGCCACTAAATAGGACACTAGCTAGGAAATGGATATAGTTTTCTATATTCAAGTAACCCAGCCACCCGACTCTTCCTCTGATTCTCACTCAAGCCTCCCAGATACCTACCAAATCTCATTATTTATCCAAAAAACCTCTTTAAGGTGCTCAATCTTCCGAAATATCATTCCAAACCCTAGTTCAAAATTAAACCCTCCCAAATTCAAAATTTTCCATGAATTTCAAACCATCTATACACATAGGATATTAAAATCAAGTCCACAATCCAAGACATCATACATATTGGTAAGGATTACACCAAATACCCAAGTTAGTTTGTCTCATGGGGCTTACCAATGCATCAAGGAGATATATAATTCTGAGTCCCAACCATCACTAATCAATTTCAATCCATTCATTATATAAATAAATAAATAAACAATATAATACAAAATATTCATATTGAAATGACAATTATATGTGATATTAATGTTTCCCTAGTCAATAAAAAATACCTTTCATGGTAAGTATCCTTAAAAGTAACACTATATAGAGTAATGGGTATATGGTTAATTCAATGCTATAAAATACAATATAGAAATAGTGGAATTGATATATAATATATATATATAATTAAAAAATATTGAAATGAAGGATAAAAGTAAAATCAAAAGAGAGATGAAGAGTGATAGAGAATATAACCCTTACGAACATGGTAAGGTGTGAACTATAAATTCATAATATAATTTAGAGGGTAATACATGAAACATAACTTCAAAAGATATATATATTTTAAAGGTTTATGAAAAAATGGAAGGGAATTATAAGAAAGGTTTTTCATAAATATTTTGTATTATGGTTGTAAAAAAATTATAAGTCATTTCAAAGGGTTAAAAGAGGACATTGAAAAAATAATTTTAAAATAATTATAAATATTTAAAACTTGAATATAAACAAATCTAAAAATAGGAAATTTTGAGTAGAAGATAAAAATATACATGAGTGGAATGAAATACCTTTATTTATTCTTCTAAAACACTAACCTTTATTTTTAAAAAAATTATAGAGCAATGGGAATAGAATTTTATTTAAACAAACACAGAAACTTGAATAGGAATATTTATTAAGAAAAATGGTTATAAAAATGGGAAAAATCATTCATATGGAAAATTTTGAAAATAATATTCTATTCATAATTTTGTAAAAAAATCAAAAATAACTTGTGTGAAAAAAACTAAAAATATTTTTTTAAAACTTGGTAAATTAAGTAAAAGGAAACATAAAATAACCTTAATCAGTCATTGAATTAGATATAAGATCGTTTTTTAACAATATAAAGAACATATATTTGGAGGAAAAATATTTTTGACCATAAATAAGAGATAAGGTCAAGTCCATATATAATTAATTATTTGGTTTAATTGTGAACTAAATGGAGGTGAAATTTCAATAAGGCTTGGAAGAAAAAAAACTCTGAAATATAAATTTCAAGAATAAATTTTACAACTTAATGAAAGTAAATTAAGTTAAGAATAACCCTGAATTAGGTAATGAATAGAAACAAAAAGAATAAAAATAGATTAAATGAAAGTGAAACTCCCAATAATAATAAGTTATTTAATATTTAATAAGTCAATAGGGTAGTATTTACACTATATAAAGGTAAATTAGTGCATAATAAGAAACACTACTCAAGGAATTGAAATTGAGACAAATAAATCTTACCTAAATTCCCGAATCACTAGATTTATAAAATTTTTCATTTATATTTTATTTTAAAATTCCATTTATTATCACATGTCATTCATTTATTTTATAGTTTTTTATCTTATCAGCCAATTTGGGTTGTTTAGTAAATTCTTACAAAACTAATTTAGTATGTTGACTATAGTAAAAAGAGTTATAAAAATATTGATCATATCTAGAATTGTATAGATATATTTTTTATCATTATATCAGCACAAAATTTGTACAGTTCAATAGTTTTTCAAAAATAGATTCAAATTAAAAAGTGTATCGATATGCTCATTTTAGGCAGTTTAATTTACAATAACCATTTGTTGTTAATATAATTAATATAATGCCTAATTTATCATTAAAGAATATTAATAATTTCATAAATATCATATTTATTCATCTAATCCACTTTTATAACCTTCCATGTAAGGTGGTGGTGAAAAATAAAATACTTTGTTCATGGAGTCGGTAGTCCGACCATAACCTAGGCAATGTTTTAATTTTCTAAGCAATAGGAGGAAGGAAGATAATGGTTATTAAATCAACATAATAGGTTTTAACTATACTAATGATACTTGTGTCAGTATATTATGTTGGTTATAACATATTTGGATGAGGTGGAAGGAAAAAGAAACTTGAAAGAACTCAGTTAAAACAATTACCTCTTTATTTGATATCCTCCTTTAGACCACTCCTTAATCATTATAATATTGGTATTTTGGTGAGATTAAAACCTATAGGATGTGTAAAATATGTTTGGGTTTTATTTTTGGTAGATTTTTTTATCTAGTAATCTTTAGGTGTAAGTGGGGTCGTGAAGGGGTCCTTTTATAGGTGAGAGTGGTGACATTTTTATAAATATTAATTTATTAATATAAAAAGAGATACATTATTCAAGGAAATTCACTAAAAAAATGATAATTATAGGGTAAAAGATAATTTAATATTTATAAATCCCTCATATACCCACTTATAGATTCTTTTTTTGTGATATTTTGATACTTTACCTCTTGATTTAACATTTTTACCTCTTTTTAACCTTTACTGCGGTGACTAGTTTTTACCAGGTTAACTTTTTTTATGACCAAAAATTAAATTGAAATTATTAACTAATATGGGCATGTTGATTCCAAATATGGAATCCATTTTAATTGATTCAATTTTTTTAAGTGAAAAATTTAATTTTAATATAATAACGCATAACGTGGAAAAGTAATTTAAAAAAAATGTATTTTTAAGCATAAATTGATTTTATTATTATTACTTACCAAGTGAAGAATCATTAAATGAGTGTTAATTTGTTTATATATATATATATATATTATTAATAAATTTAATTAAATTATTTTTTTAAAAGTGATCAATCTAGTTTATTAAGATAAAAATACATAATATATAGAAAAACACAATTCTTTAAAAAATATGCCTTTTTAATACTAAATGATTTTACTCACATCCAATTAATTATTTATATTTTAAACATTAAATGTATTTAATTAATTGGTATTAAAACACATAAAATTATTTTTTAAAAACAATAATAATGTGTAAAATAAATCATTTTTACTATCTTTTTATTTACTTGAGGTTTTACTTTTCTTGTAATTTTTTGAATGATATTTTACATTTTATTCTCATAATGTATTAATTTTTATCTTTCATTTTAAAATATCTTATGATTATTTTTAATTTTGTGTTATGTATGATAAAATTTATTCAAAATGACATTTATTTAAAGAAAATAACATACTAGAATCTCAATGTGTTGCATGGAATACTTACCAAAGATAACTATTATCATTTGGCTACTAATATCGTATGATTTGTTAGAGTGTATTGTAAAATACAATTCAACCTATAAAAATATTATAAAATATGTCCAATCATACCTTATGATTGTCTAATTTCAATATCATGATGAAATTCCTTATGATACCACAGTCATATAATATGACACTTCAATATGCATCATATGAAAAAATGGATTTAGGTCATATCTCCTTTAATACCCCACTTTCACTACAACCTAAAATATTTTGTGTCACTCCACTGTATATCATATCATATATGATAACTTTTAAAATAATACCCAAAACACTTTTGGAAATCTTCCAAAAATATTTTTTAAATCTTCCAAAATAATTTTGGAATACTATTATCAACTTCACCATGTATCACGTCATATGAAATACCTTGTGAAATCTCATCCAAAAGTCTTTTTGATTAACTCTAAAACAATTTTAGAGAAACTCTCCAAGACAAAATCAATACTAATTCAATCAACCAAAAAGTATGGCCCCCACATTCCTTTATAGCATTGATAAGAAATATGAATCTATGGATCCATAAATGTAAGAAAATAATAGCCTCTAGAAAATAATAAATGTCACTCAAGCTATAAAGGGAACCAATATAGTCTCCATCAAACACATGTATATCTATACTTATGTCTATCGGCCACATCACATGATAGAGTGTATTCTCATATGTTCCCTTTTGTCTAAGAAATCTAGTGAACATGGGATATGGAGTATGGAAATCCCATATAGCCAACCCATATGTTCTTGATTATCTGATTATAGACTGAACTGGTTTATAAATACATCACATGTCATTTAACATTATGGATGAGCACATCACATGTCCCTCATTTGAATAGATAATCACATAAAATTTACTATCAAGATGCAATCACACACTCCCCAGCCTATCTCAATTGAGGTATTAGATGTCATACTCATCATATGGGAGGGAAAATCCAATCTTGTTTGAGCTCCAAACAATGATAGGATCTGCAACAAACCCAACCACTTCCTAATTAGCTAATCCTAAAGTATTTTTAATGAATGGTATCAATGTATAAAGGTTCTCATGCTATGTATCTCACCATCCTCATGTATTGGGGACTCCAAATATCATCCATTCACCCCTAGTATACCAAATACATAGTGTATAACACTCCATGTGGTATATTTAGTGGATTATCCAATGTACAAAAATACTTTTTATGCCTCATGATAATATTTTTTTATCTCTATAAAATAATCCCACTCATGTTAACCTTAAAATTTCATCATAAACTATAATAATCCATGATAAAAAATAGTTATGGATAACTCAAAGTTTTACTTTGAGAGGTTGATTAACATTACACTTCATGAAATGCATATCAATATAAATATATATGCAGCCAATTTGAAATAATTCTAAAGTGGAGATCACCTTTTATATGATACATTTTATATCATTAAAAATATTTTAAGAATGCTTAACAAAAACCTATATAATCACATGTCTATCATATCATATATGATATACTATCAAATCATCCTTAAATTGTTTTATATTTCTGGGGTTTTGTTAACTCATTATATATATATATGTAATTCTTGCCACATCACTATGTGATCATTTGATAAAATTATCATACGAAAATTTTTAGTGAGTATCATTATGAAGAAATAATGATAAGATTTAGGAATCACATTATTAATGTTTTCATAATGATAATATTTAGGAATCACATTCTTAATGTTTAACCCCTTGAAAATATTCAAACTTTTTAACTTCACAAAATTAAATGTTATGATGTCAGCTTTTTATTATCTACTTAGAACTCTTTCTAAGTTTAACACCATCATCCTTGAAACCCTTTCCATCGAACTTTTCCCTTGAGATCTTATATTAATTAATGTAACTATTTATATTATTATTCCAGCACATCCTAAACCCCTTTAGGATAAAGTAACATTCACTTTGAAACTCATTACATTCCTATTTACCACTTTACCCTCAAACTCTATTAGGATATTAAGTGAAATTCAATTTGTATTTTAACTAGTATAATCCTTTAGAAAATAGTCGTATTCACTTTCTTATAGTAACTAAAAATAAATCTTTAAATTTATCTTTACCACCACATATCTTAAAATATCTAGGATATTAAGTGAAACTAACTTTAATTTTTGATCGATACAATATTTTACTTGTTAACTTTGAACTTCTCAAGTTCAAACATACTCCCACTAGACTCTTAAACACTATATTCTCTTCACAATACCATGATAAGATACACAAACTTCATTGTGTTAGTAAATTACTCTTATTTACTTTTAATGGGAATATTTAATAAATAAACTAATGTTTCCATATCATATATGGTATTCTATGTGTTTGGATATTTTTTTCTAAAAAACATAATAATTTATTCTTTAAAATATACATTTAATTGGTGGAGGGAACATCTTACTTCATATTTCAACTAATATTTGGATAAAACAAAGTTATCCTTATCTTCTTTTTAAAACATGTTATATAATCCAATGAATCATAAACCATGTGTATTGTATTACTATATATTATTTATAAGAACTCTTTGTTAGTAAAAAACTTCTCTTATCACATAAGAGAAATGATATGAAGATACACACCCTTTATCAAGATCCACATCAACTTCATATATTCCTTTATATTCAAATACTTGATATAAAAACTCTTTAATTCATCACTTTAATGAAAACTACAAACTCTATCAATTATTCCCTTGATTTTGAACTCTTGTATATTTATAAAACTTGTAAAACATACAGTTGGTATCACATACCCTTCAAAACTAAATAATCAACATCTATAACATTGATACATGACATAAAAATTCCATGGAGTTTCCAAAACCCCTTCAAATATATCATAAAATTCCATGCTATGAAATTATTACTCAACCTTCCCAATTTCACCTTTAGGTTTCAATTAACTTGACTGTATGCTCAAAGAAACATAGATGGTGTAACACCCTAACTCAGATGCCACTTTAATTGGTGCTCTGGGCTGGTTGACCATTAGGCCTTAGGCGCACCACCCTATACACCAAAGGCTGTCGACTAACAGTGAGGGTGTAAAGAAGTAATTATGGGGAGACTATACCCTTAGGTGGCGATGATAATAATGGTCTATGTATATACAACTGTGGAAGAAGAACATAACACTGTGGAAGAAATAGAAAAAAATAGTAGAACCATAATTAGATCATAGCAACAGTAGTAATAGACATGCCTCAAATCATAATATTATTTACAGACACATACAAAAAGTCATGGTAGGTCACACAAAGCAATAAACAAAAGGGATATCCCATGGTCGACCATCAGTAAGTACATATATAATAATCATGATGATATAAAAATAAACACAAAATTAAACTCCAAATGATTCAGGAACCGCCATGGTCCCTTTCCATCCATCTCATTCAAAAGGTCTAAGTTGAACACTAAGGTATAGCTCCTGAGCTTAGTACCTTACCTAATCACAGAGACATAAAGTCTACATGTGTCTTGAGGGGCCCGTGTAGGGTGTGAGAATAAATCTCAGTAGTCTATCACCAATGTGTGCATATATTACATCCCTAATAATGCAGGCGTTTAAAAATATAAATAAATATACATCACATGCACATATAATAAATAACTTACTTCTCTTGTGCTCACAACCACAAGGAAGTGATCACCTGCTTCGACCATCACCGGTAATGTATGAACATGTGTCCCCAGTTATATGTATAACATAATTTTTTTTTTCTATATATATATATAACTACAATGGTGAGGATATTTGGCATAAATCCCAAGGCATACCCTAACAAAATGCATCCCATCTGAACCCTCAAGTTCCACTTTTAATAAATTCACCTAGCACCTCATGCCATTAATCAATACCTGGTGTCCAAACGGTATTCCCAATAAATAAGTACCTATTCCATTGGATGTTATATTATAATTCACCTTTAGTTTGAAGCCTAAATTCTGAGGCACAATGATATATTCCCTCTAATAAATAATCACTATCGGCTCAAAAACCAAAGTCCAGAGGCACAATAATGTCTATCCTACCAATAACCTGGCCCAACGACCTCAAGAACATCAGTGAGCCTCATCCCCCAATTGATGGTCTCATCACCATCAACCAATGGTCCATCACCATACCTATGTATTTCTATGGTGATCACCCCCAAACACAACTGATGGTCAACACCATCACTTAAGCTACAAGTTCTACAGGGGCCTCCACCCACACTAGTGGTCAACACCACCTCGATCTGATTCTTAACTATGCTCACACGACTCCAATGGCACGTCATCCAATAAATGGTGAGTGGAAATCACCTAAAAAGTACCTATAACACATCATCCCGACACCTCATGACCCTACAACCATGTCACTCAATCTGATGGTGAACGCCATCTCAAATCACACAATTTTTTCCTCATCCTAATGATTACATCGCCTTAATCCAATGACCAAGTCCTCCAACATTTGATCAACATCACCTGTATATCCCAAGATAATACCAAACTGATGAATGAAATCACCTCATTCTAGGTGATCAACATCACCTAAATCCTTCGTCCAATCCTGACACATTCTCTAGACCCAATCATATCAATACTACAATTTAATTTGTAATAAAATAAACTATTATAAATAAAATTTCCCTTAAGATTTAATTAAATTTATTATTATGTAATATGGTGATATAAAAAACATGCACTTATTTTGTTTTATTATATCTTATCAGTTTTAAATGACCATTAATAATCATTAACATTGATAATATAACCATTGAACAATGATCACATGATTAGTATAAATATAGGGTTCTAAAAAATCTAATTGATACAGACAAAGTAAGTGATGACCTTAACCAGTAGGATCATACCCTATGAATCCCATTTATCAGAGATTAAAAGGGAGATAGAATCACTGGGTTTTTCCTTTGATCAATCCTAAGCTAAGATCCATCAAATTAAGCATGAGCAAAACCATTTATGGGATAAGTTCAAGATCATTGAGATCACGATCCAAACCATGTTCGTCGAACCACCTCATGAAAGTCTCATAGTCGCACACCTTACCCATAGGGAGTTTTCTATTGTATTAAAATAATATATATCAAAACCCTAGAAACATGACTATGTACATTATTTTTTATAGAATAATGAATATATTTCATCCTATTATTTTTACTTTATAAATGATTTTGATTTTGATACAATAAAAACAAATTGTATTTTTGGGTAATATTTAAATTCAATTAAGGAATTTATTTTGATGAATTAATGGATTTTTGAAATAAATAATATTTTAATAAAATATTACTATTAAATATTTTTTATGAAATATCATATAATTTTTATGATTTCAAATGTAATTTTTATAAGGGTTTGAAAAATGTTATTGTCAAAAAACCCAGCATTTCTCAACAAATATTGATTATTATTTTAATAGTGAAAATAAAAATATTTAGAAAATTATGTTGATGAAATAAATATTATTTTTGGAATTAGAAATTTTAAATTATTCAATAGTTAATTTTTCATAATTTTCTTAGATAGTTGAATTTTTGGGTAAAAATTAAATACCGTATAAATATACGGTGTGTATTATGATATCATAATGACCCAAAAGTGTTGTAATAAATAATATAAAAGCCATAAAAGACCAAATATATATTTTACATTTAAAATAATGTGATTTTATGTTTATTTTATTAATTTTATAAATCCATTATGAATCCTCCAAAACAATTAATATATTTTAAGGTTTTAAAATCATTTCTTTAAGAGTATGACTCACTTACACATCAGCAAGAGTATTATTTTATTATGTTCAGACAGTGGAATTATAAAATAATGAAAACCAATACCATTTATCAGAAACCATGTTAAAAAACCATGGTAAGTTTTGTGGTTTTGGTTATTTTATTATAAAGAGTCCAAAACCAAAGTTTGAGAAATGATAAAGAATTCCCCACTCTTTTCCTATATAAACTCACCCAAGATCCCACTCCTCTTTACTAAAAATTATTATATAACATAATTAATCTTATTTAATCTCTCTAGAGTCCTACCAAGGTTCCCCCAATCTCTCAATAATCTCCTTTTAAGAATTTAGAGTCACACACTCAAGTAAGGGATCCTCTCATTCTCCTCTTTATTAAAGTTTCTTTATTATCTTATGCCTTATATTTTCAATTCCTAATGTTGGTATATGTATTTAAATGTACCTATTAATGTCTATTTTATATCCAAATTATTAGAGACCCATTTCACTCTCATAAACCCATTTTATGAATTTTTAGGTGTCGTCGTTATGATATCGAAATTTCACCGCGATTTTCCATGACAAAACAATTGTGTAGTGAACACCATACCCATTTCCTATCAAGGGTGTTCAATTTTATACACTCATAATTCTTTGAATTGGGACTTAAATTTATGTATTCCACACTGATCTATCGTGTAATAAAATATGATAATGAATTAATCCATGTTGTATGATATATGTGGCACACTTAAGCATGAGAATGAAATGAATGTGACGGGTGTGCCTGAAATTATATAGTGCTTCAATGAATTGGGTAATGTTTAGTATCATGAGACATCATGTTGGGATAGGGAGTGAACCTGATTACTTTATGGGACTCTTTCCATTATGATGTCTTGGAATTTATCCTTGACTTATGTTTATGATGCAGTGTTTTAAGTTGTTGCCACATTTCTCATGTTTCCTTTATGATTATCATTCTATATCATGCCTCATTGTTCATGTTTACAATTCTTACCCATTTTATGCCCCATTGATATGACTATTGTCTAACATGTATTATCTTATTCATGTTATGTCATGTCTATTCACTTACTGGTATTTATAGCTCACCCCTTTCTTATGCATGTCCCCAAGTTATCCATGAAATTTTAAGTTCGATAAATTATTATGATCATGTTAAGGAAGTTTTCAATGAAGATGATGTATTTACTATTTTAAGTTGTTATGTAATGTACCTAAATCCCAAATACACTATACTTCTCAATATTCTAGGTTGTATTATGTGTAATATTATATGATAAATCAAGTATTAATGTGAAATAAAGAGGAGGGTTGTTATAATTAGTATCAAAGGAAAAGTTTAGTTATTTTTGGGTTTAGGATTAGAAAACTCTAGAAAAATCCTTAGGTATAATACTAAGTATAAAAAAACATCCCTAATTTTTTTGTAAGTATAGATTAAGTGTTTTATCAAGAAAATACATCCATGTATGGATACTGCAAGTAGATGTGGCTCTAACACAGACGTACATAGGGGTAAAACCTGAAAATACCACGTTGATCTAGACTTGACCAGGAACTGGTGAATGAAAATGGGCCTTTATGTAAACCTTGTTTGACACTCCTGGGGGATATTCTTGGGTAAATTCATAAGAATATTACAAACCATTATTAAGGGAACAAAAAATTATCATAGAGTATATGTTAGGAAATAGATCATGGATAACATATATTGAAGTCTAGAAATTCATAATTTAAGAAATAAATGTAATTTATAAGTTATCCCTTTAATATCATTGGATTCCCCCTTTATGTGTTTAATAGTTTTAAAATACTCATCCTTAATTTTCCTTGTATTCTATCCAATGGCTGGAAATATAAGGAATCAGGTAAAAAACCAATGTGATGGGCAATGTGATGACTGTCCCAACAAGATTCCCAACCCAATGGGAGAAAGAATCATGAAATTTATGATGATACTCTCTCAGTTGACTCAGGTTCTGAATAGAAACTTGGATTAGGAGGAGCATCTAAATCCCCATAAGAGAGAATAATCTATAATTGAGACCTTGATGCAACAAATTCCTCCGAATTTCAATGGATCATCTGATCCCTTAATAATGGAACAATGGACTAACTTCATTGAGAAGATCTTATCAATCATTCAATGTTTTGAGAAAGAGAAGGTTCTACTAGATATTTATCATATGGAGGTAGAATCTAATAAATGGTGGAAATTTCTCAAAAATATGAAGATTAAGGAAGAGATCAAATCGATTGGGTGGAAGGAATTTTGGAAAATGTTTTTTGATAAATAATTTCCTTGCATTCTCCAACTTAAAATAGAAAATGTATTTCCTTTCCCTAAAGTAGAAAGATAATGAATCTATTAGGGAGTACGAGAAAAACTTCACAAGACTTTCATGATACGCCTCTAGATTTTTTATTACCCCTGAATGCAAGGTTGACTGCTTCTTTGGTGGGATAAAACCTAGTCTATGAAAAGCCCTGGTGATCCAAGACTTTGATATCTATGAGAAAATTTTCTGATGTTCCCTCAAAGTTGAAATAGAGATCAACAAATCTCAAGGGAATTACAAGGATAAGAAGTGGAAAGGGGAGTTTAATTCTGGTAGTCCAATGGAGAAATCTAACTATGCCAATAAATTTTAATATATCACTTGTCAAAGGTGTGAAAAGAATCACCCCAAAAATTTCCTAAGGTGGGTGAGGATATGATTTAGGTGCGGAAAAGGACACCTAGCTAGTGATTAGTGATAGGAGAAATCCACTAATGTGATGGGGGAAATGAATGCTCTAGTCAACCATTAGTGCATTGTTCATTTCTTCAAATACAAGGAACTAGGAAAATTTTAAAACCAATACACCAATCCAAGGGTTTTCGGAGACAACCAACAACCTCCAAGATAGTAAGGGAAAGATTTTTTATCAAAACTGCTAAGGTGGATCCTGACAACGAAGTGGTGATAGGTATGATATTTATTCATTCATGAATAGAAAATTTACTTTTTGATTTTGGTTTTATGCATTCCTTCATTTCATGAAAGTTTAGTATAACTATTCAAACACCACCACAAATCATGGAAGTAGAGCTATCAGTGAAAATGGAAAATGGGTAAATTATTGCATCCCAAGTATATATCTCCTCTCCTATAAAAATAAGTGGGCTGAACTTCCCAACAAACCTTGTGATACCCTTTGGTGAAATTTTAGAAAATTTTGGGCATGTATTGGCTTTCCCTATATAGAGCCAACATAAATTTCATTAATAAGGAAATCACTCTCAGTATCGTGAATCAAACTCTAATTTTGTACAAGTGCAATGAGGAGGATGAATCTTCTTTATTACCAACATCTCAAACATGGTTATTATTGAACTAAAATAAAGAATATCTAGCTCAAATGATTGAGTGTAAGGAAAGAATCATCCTTAAATACAAGCCCGCTGTGAAGGAATATGTTGATGTGTTTCCCAAATAATTTCCTGGTCTTCCTCCTAGCTGAGAGGTTGAATTTTCAATCAAGCTTATTTTTGGGGTGTTACTATTATCCAAGACTCCATATAGAATGGTTGTTGTGGAACTTTAGGATTTGAATAAACAACTATAGGAGAATATGGATAAAGGGTTCATAGGCCCAAGTGATTCACTATGGAGTGCACCAATCCTCTTCATCAAGAAGAAGGATGAGTCAATATGCATTTTCATTGATTATCATGAGCTCAAAAAAGATCATGATAAAGAAAATGTATCCTCTTCCACAGATTGATGAATTTTTAGATCAGCTACATGGATTATAATACTTCTCTAAGGTGGATCTACAGTCAGGGTATTACCAAGTTAGGGTAAAGGAGGAGGATATCCCTAAGACTACTTTTCTTACAAGATATAGGAACTATGAGTTCTTAGTAATGCAATTCAGACTCACTAAATCTCTATAAATCTTCATGGATTTAATGAATAGAGTCTTTATAGATTACGTCAATTTTTTTTGGTATTATTTATAGATGATATTATAATATACTAAAAAAGTAAGGAGAATCCTGAGGAGCATCTGATCACTATGTTAAAGACCCTACGAAAGGATAAGCTCTATGAAAAGTACAAAAAATGTGAGTTATGGTAAAAGGAAGTCTCATTCTTGGGGAATTTCATCACAAGTAATGGGATATCTATAGACCCTTCAAAGATAGAATCAATTGAAGGATGACAGTGGCAAACAATTATGATAGATATTTGTAGTTTCCTTGGATTATCTGAGTACTATCATCAATTTGTGAGAAATTTCTTATGATTATCAAACCCTCTTACAAAGATTCCTTGGAAAGGATTCAAGTTTTCTTGGAATGATAAATATGAAGATAGATTAAAGGGGTTGAAAATGAGGCTTATCACTTCACCTATTCTCACACTACCCACAGGTGGAGAACTTTTCATGGTATTCAATGATTCTTAAAAGAAGGGATTGGGTTGTGTGTTAAAGTAGAATGAAAAAATCATAGCCTATGCTTTAAGGTAGTTGAAATTTCATGAATATAACTACCCAAAACATGATATATAGTTGACTTTAGTGATATTATCTTTGAAAATATGGTGGAATTATCTCTTTGGGGAGAAGTGTGGATTATATACATATCACAAAATCCTCAAGTATATATTCACATAGAAAGAGATGAATATGAACCAATGAATATGGTTAAAGATGATCAAGGACTATGAATGATCAATCCACTACCATCCTGGAAAAGAGAATAAAGTGGAAGATGTTCTAAGTAGAAAGGATCTAGAAATTTTATCATTGATGATAATTGATAAGGATCTTATCTTATTATATTTGAAAAGGATGTACATGGGAATCATAAAGGAGGGAACATCATCAATCCTTTTACAAAAGATTTATCACCCATCCATTCTAGAAAATATAAAGGATGCTCAAAGAAATGATGTGGGAATTTAGAAGAAAGTGGAAACTATAAGAAAAGGAAAATCCTCAGAGCTCAATGTTGATGAAGAAGGAGTTGTAAAATTTGGGTCATGACTATGTGTACCATAAAATATTGAGTTAAAGGAGCTGTTGGATGATGCATATAGTTTGACTTTCTATATCCATCCAGGAAGCATAAATATGTATCGAGATCTTTAAGAGAACTATTGGTGGAACAATATAAATAAATAGATCATAGAATATACATAAAAGTGCCTAGTATGTCAGCAAGTGAAAGATGAAATACAAATGTCTAAGGGGATGATGCAAACATTAACCATACCAACATGGAAATGGAAAAACATCACCATGTACTTTATCACTAGACTTCCGAAGATATCCAAAGGAAACAATGTTATATGGGTTGTGGTGGACCTTCTTACAAAGACAGGTCACTTTATCACAAATTGAAAGGACTTATCACCGGATCAACTTACATGAATATACATTAGATAAGTACTGAGGATGCATGAAATGACACTATCTATTGTATCCAATCAAGATCCAAGATTTACCTCCAAGTTTTAGAAGAGTCTCCAATATACTCTAAATACTGAGTTGAACTTCCGCACAACTTATCACCCCCAAACTGATGTCTAATATGAATGGAATATCCATAAACTCTAGGAATTATTGAGAGCATTCTCAATTAACTTCAAAGTAGGGTGGGATCAAAATATTCCTACAATTGAGTTCTCATAGAATAACAGTTTCCACTCAACCATCTAAATGGATCCCTATGAATCCATTTATGGGAAGAGGTGAATAACACATGCATGAAGGGATGAAGTTGGGGAATACAAACTACTAGGTCTTAAAATGGTTGAGGAAATGGTGGAAAACGTTAAGACCATTCAGTAGCACCTCAAAGCTGCTCAGAGTTGATAGAAGATCTATGCTGATAATCATCAATGATAGCTAGAGTTTTATATTGGAGTCATTTTATTCCTTCATATATCTCCATGGAATAAAGTGATGAGATTTTGTAAGAAGGGAAAGCTTAGTCCAAGATACATCGGCCCCTTTGAGATCCTTGATCGCATTAGAGTGGTGTCCTATCAACTAGCACTCGCATCCAACCTATCTCAAGTACATGATGTATTACATATATCCCTCTTGAGGAATTAAATACCAAATACCTCACATGTAATCAATCCATAGGTGGTACCGTCGTAGAATGATCTCTCATATGAGGAGTAAACGATGAAGATATTAGATCGTAAAGACAAAGTTCTACAAAATAAGACAATACACTTAGTCAAAGTGATGTGGGAACTTTAGGAAGTGATGAAATAGAGTTACCCTCATCTATTTTAGTGTGGGGAAATAAAATTTTGAGGGTGAAGTTTCTGAAGGGGGTAAAATTGTAATGACCCGAACTTTTATAAATAAAATTTCCCTTATAATTTAATTAAATTTATTATTATATAATATGGTTATAGAAAAAACATGTACTTATTTTATTTTATTATATCCTATCATTTTTAAACGACCGTTAAGAATCATTACCATTAATAATATAGTTTTTGAACAATGATCACATGATTAGTATAAATATAGGGTTTTATCAAATCCAATTGAAAAATATAAAGGAAGTGATGACCTTAACCAATAGGATCATACCCTATGAATCCCATTTATTAGAGATTCCAAGGGAGATATAATCACTGGGATTTTCCCTTGACCAATCCCAAGATGAGATCCAACAACTTAATCATGAGTGAAACCGTTTATGATATAATTACAAGCTCTTTGAGATCACAGCTCAAACCATGTTCGTCGAACCACCCCATGAAAGTCTCACAGTCGCACACCTTACCCTTAGGGTGTTTTATAGTGTATTAAAGGGGTATGTATGAAGACCTAGAAATATGAGTATGTAAATTATTTTTTACATAATAATTAATATATTTTCATCCCATTATTGTTACTTTATAAATGATTTTAATTTTGATATAATAAAACATAAATTGTATTTTTGGGTAATATTGAAATTCAATTAAGGAATTTATTTTCATGAATTGATGGATTTTTGAAATAAATAATATTTTAATAAAATATTATTACTAAATAATTTTTATCAAATATAAATTATCATATAATTTTTATTATTCCAAGTGTAATTTTTTATAAGGGTTCAAAAAATGTATTGTCAAAAAACCCAACATTTCTCAATAAATGTCGATTATTATTTTAAAACTAAAAATAAAAATATTTAGAAAATTATTCTCATAAAATAAATATTATTTTTGGAATCATAACATCAAAAATATCCAATAGTTAATTTTTCATAATTTTATTGAGACATTTGAATTTTTGGGTAAAAATTAAATACCGTATAAATATACGGTGTGTATTATAACATCATAATGACCTAAAAGTGATGTAATAAATACTATAAAAGGTATACAAGACAAAATATATGTTTTAACTTTAAAATAATGTAATTTTAATTTAATTTTATTAATTTTATAAATCCATTATGAATCCTCCAAAACCATCAATATATTTTAAGGTTTTAAAATAATTTCTTTAAGAGTATGACTCACTTCCACATCAGCAAGGGTATTATTTTATTAATTTCGTCACTTGAAATTATAAAATAATTAAAAACACTCCCATTTATAATAAAACTTGGGTAAAAACCATGGATTTTTTTTTGTTTTGGTTATTTTATTATAGAGTCCAAAACCTAAGTTTAAGAAATGATAAATAATTCCCCACACTTTTCCTATATAAAACCACCCAAGCTCCGACTCCTCTTCACTAATTTTTTTGGAGAATATCCTTACTCTTACCTTACCTCTCTATAGTCCTAACAAGGTTCCTCCAAGCTCTCAATAATCTTCTCCCAAGCATTTGGATTCACACACTCAAGTAATGGATCCTCTCATTCTCCTATTTATTAAAGTTTATTTATTTTCTTATACCTTATATTTTCAATTTTTAATATTGGGATATATATTTAAATTACCCTATTACTATAAATTTTATGTCAAAATTATGAGAGACCCATTTCACTATTATTAACCCATTTTATTAATTTTTATGTGACATCGTTATGCTGTCGAAATTTCATCGCGACTTTCCATGCCAAAACAATTGTGTAGTGAACACCATACCCATTTCCTATCAAGCGTGTTCACCTTTATACAATCATAATTTTTTTAATTGGGATTTACTTGTATTTATTCCACACTCCTTGAACATTGAATAAAATATTATGATGAATGAATCCATGTTGTATAATCTATGTGGAACACTTAAGAATGAGAATGAAATGATTGTTATAGGTGCACCTAGAATTATATAGCACTCCAATACATTGGGTAATGTTTAGTATCATTAGATGTCATGTTGGGACTGGGAGTGAACCTAATTTCTTTATGGTAATTTTTCAATCATGATGTCTTGGAAGTTATCCTTGACCTATGTTTATGATGTAGTTTTTTATGTTATTACCACATTTATCATGTCTCATTTATAATTATCATGTTATATCATGCCCCATTGTTCATGTTTATGATTATCACCCATTTTATACCCCATTGATATGCCTATTGTATAAAATTTATTATATTCATCGTGTTATTACATGTTTATTCCCTTATTGGGATTTATAGCTCACCCCTTTCTTATTTATGTCCCCAAGTTATCCCATGCAGTTTTAAGTTCGATGGGATATTATGATCATGTTAAGAAAGTTTTCAATAAATATGATTTATTTTCTATTATAATTTGTTATGTAATGTTCCTAATTCCAAAATAAACTAGACTTCTCAGTATTCTGGGTTGTATTATGTGTAATCTTATGTAATAAATCAAGTATTAATGTGAAATAAAGAGAATGGTTGTTATATAATTTAATTGAATTACACACCCAGCCTAATATACCCAAGTGGTCTGAAGCCTCTCCTCAGAATTAACTATTTTTAGTGGACTGGGGTATGCCCAACGACATCCCATGGCACCATTTAAACAATTTAAACCTATAAATCGATTTATTTAGGCTCTCCCTTAGATAACCCAATAGCTCATTTAAAAGTGAAACCCCAAAATAACCACAAAATCATGAAGAAATCTAGGCACCACCTAACTTGTACTAGTAGGTGTATTCTCATTCAATATAAGCCTCTAACTTGATCTGAAATAATAGAAATTTATGTTTTATATGAACGTCCTAAAAACAGGGTAAAACGGATCACACGTATTTAGCGCACTGTATGGTTAGATAAAACAATAAAATAGGCTAGTGGATTAAAGAACTTACTGAGAAGAATCTGTAGCCACCAATGGAATGAAGATTGGAGGTCAAATGAAGGAGTTCACTCAAATCCTAGAAGAGGAGGAGTAATAACTCCTTGGATGTCTGGAGGTGGAGCACACACGGAAGGAGAAATAAGGGTGAGCCCTCATAAGGGAAAATGAGGGGAAAATAGTCATTTTGGACTTTTAAAGAGGCCACATAATTACTGCATGGTTTGGAAAACTATGTGTTAACCTGTAGTGCCCATTGTCCAAGTACCACCCTCACATATCCAAGGAACATGGTTTCACAAACCATGTGCAGACCATGTGAATAACCTTTACTAAAAATTGTAGAGGTCTCACACGTTCGTGTTCCCCAGTCCGAGCTTTCCTAAAAAATTGAGTTTTCGGGTCCCACCACACCCAAAACTCACCCGAAACCCCTAGGCACTTTTTGAGTCTTAAAAATAATCTAAAAACAAGGCCTTGGGTCAAATAAACCCTCATAATTTATTTCTTAAGATTAATAAAATAATTGGACCGCTCACCAAACACAAAACTCATACGAGTTGGGGAAATTATGACCCACTCAAAAACCAGGGATGTTGCAGTCCCAATCTATCATGAATTACCCATAGATGGTACTGAACATACCCATATCTTTATAATCAACCCATTATGCCCTAGTCATTAATTCACTGGTCAAATTCCCTCAAGGCACTCCACACCTTAGGAGTTACCTACCCTGGTCATTTCCTGACCCAAAACTCAAATAACCTGATGGTCCACTGACCACCCCCAGACTAAAAATTCCTCTCATGATGCATCATCATCCATACACCTCAGTAGGTGATAAAATTGAGCTCATGTCATATCTGAAACTAATCACGTCCTGCATCTCATCATATGACCAAAAGTACCTACACCCCCATGGGTACTCATAAGAAGTTTTAGTGCCACACACCTCATACATAACCTACATTGCATAGATGCCCACAAATAATCCAAATTCCATTCTCCTTGTATATATATACACTGTATATCTGAGATAATTCCAACATACTAACCAGTGCCTAGTTAGTCCATGTATATCTCGTATACCTCATGCACCAAAACTAGTCATGCCATAAAAAAAGGCCATTTCAAAGTAAAATACAAACTTATTCATGCCCAAAATGTACCTCTAATCATAGTTGGATCCCCAAACTTCTCTTCACCTGGAATCTCCATTGTGTGCACCTGACCTAAAGTCCGACTACCTGAGGCATGGAATCCCTACAGGGATGCACCGGCTATCAGTCATTAATCAAAATATTGGGTCCTACTATCTCTGCAATGACCTTTGCATGTAGCTGACTCCTAGATACCATATCCTTGTACCTCTCCCGATCCTACCTTAGACTCTTGAGTTTGACCCTGTCCTTGCCTCCCAGATGTCCAATAAGGATTCCTATAGAACCTCTCAAGATGTCCTATCTATCCACATGCTCGAAACTCCTTTGGAGGTTGCTCTTGCTGAGTTCAGACATGTCCCGACTACCCAAACTAAAAGTACAATATTGAAGACCCACCCCATAGTGGTATACCTAAATCACTATCCTAACTTTGCTACTAAGATTCCTACCAGCCCCGCTTCCTGCTACCTGAAGCATCACCACTAAAATCACCTAACCCCATCACCCAGTTTGTATAAGACTAGTCTGTCAGATTCCCCTCAGCTATTAGTGTCTGGTTTACTACCTCTATGAATGAGGATAACATGAAGATGTTTACCTACACCCTGGTGGCATGCCATAGACTATCCTTGAAACACCTCACTCTTACAATATCAACGCCCACCATAACAGATACAAATCATGATAGGTCAATGAACTTAGTCGTATAGTCCATGATGAATTTGTCTCCCTACTAAAGGTTCAAGAACTCGAGGGATCTCTTTTCCCTTAGTGTATCTAGAAATAAATGCTCAAATGACCTAGCCTTAAATTCCTTACAAGATATCCCCTCGTATCTTCCCTCCATAACCTATACATCCCACCAACGCTTTACCGATCCCCTGAGAATGTATGTTTTCAGCTTCACCCTCCAGCCTAGAGGTTTCTTGAGCTGGTCAAATAAGGTCTAGACTAACTTGATATAGTTTTATGCCACATGTGGTCCACCCTCACCCTAAAATAGTGATGGGTGCTATGACTGGAACTCTCGGGGTCAGGTATACCATCGATGGATCATCTCCCTGAACTCCCCTATCTTTACCTTGTATAACCCATACTAGGCTCACCCTGGGCTAATAATCAATCCATTTTCCTAAAGATTCCATATCCCATGGTCATCCTACCTATACCTAAGCATGTACATGTGCCTATACATGTGGCTGATGATCTACCCGACCCTTTGGGTCCTCATCCCAACCCTCAGGGGCCTCATCCTGTGCAATCACATGTGGCACCACATCATCGCACTCTTGATGCTCCATTGAAACCTATATAGGTGGAATCCCACTAAATAACAATAAAATGTTCAATGAATGATAACAATATGTATATAAATATCGTAGATAGGGAAAGCTATAACAAGTAGTGCATCTCACCCCTTACACTCCCATACCACACCCTGTCATATGGCATCCAGCCTCATGGATCCCTTCCTACCCACATTAGATTCAGGCATCAAGTATCACCTGGCCACATTTCCCCTCACCTTCCCATAACAGGGTCTGGCATCACATATAATTTGAGGTAGCTGAGTAGAATGTCACCAAAGAGGCTATACAAGAAAACACTATTTATCTTCTTTGTTGAAATTATAAACAAATTACCCCCTATCATCACCCCTTATTACTTATACCATAGTTAGGACAATATATATATCACATCACATAGCATCACATACAAATTTAATTGGAACTACATGCCTGGGTTGGATGAGTAGAGTGCCACTAAAGAGAGGCTAAGTAGGAAAACATTGTCTATCTTCCTTTGTTGACACTTTAAACAATCCAAACCCTCTTAGTGAAATCAAAGTTCCCAATGAAAACTAATTATAGGAACATACATATATAAAAATAGCCTATGTACCTACCATAAAAATATCAAACCTCCCTTTCCATACTAGACCAAGGGTCCAAATCCATATAATAGATAACCATCACACCCAAGTGTGTCATCCGAGGTGGAAATAAAATCAATGGTAAAAATAGAAAAGAATAAAACCAATTTCCTACCCCTATAAACTTAGTCTATACCCCATGCATGGGGCTATAGACACCCAAACACAAGCACTATACCTATTTCCAACAACATCCTAATCTTCGGTCTACTATATCCCAAATAGTAAGACCCAATAAAAGATATCATTTGATACTATTGGTAGCCATCCGAATTATACTACTCAATCCCAGTGAAGAAAACTCCTCTGATACCATTTGTAGCGCCCCAACCTAGATGCCACTTTAAATGGTTCTTTGGGCTAATTGACCAATGGGCCTTAGGCATGCCTCCTCATATGACAAAGGCTACTGACTAGCAGCGAGGATGTTAAGAGGTAATAGTGGAAAGACTATACCCTTAGGTTGTGATTATAATAATTTTATATGTATATACAATAGTGGAATATGACCATAACACAATGGAAGTAATAATAACCAATAGCATAAACATAATCAGATCATATTAGAAGTAGTAATAGACATGCTTCAAATCACAATACCATTTGAAAACACATACAAAAAGTCATGCAGTTCATACAAAGAAATAAATAGAAGGGGTTTCCCTTGTCCGACCGTGAGTACATACATATATAATAAGCATGCTAATACAAAAAGAAACACGAAAGTAAACTCCTGCTAATGCAGGAACCACCATGGTCCCTTACCATTCATCCCATGAAAATGTCTAACTTTACTACTAAGTTCTAGCTCCTGATCTCGATCCCTTACCTGATCATAGAGACATAAATTATACATGCATCCCAAGGGGCCTGTGTAGGGTGTGATAATAAATCATAGTAGGACACCACCAATGTGTGTATATCTTACATTATTGATAATGAAGTTGTTTAAAAAATATAAATAAACAGCCAGCATATGCATATATAAAAAATTACCCACTTCCCTTATTCTCAGCAACCACAAGGAAGTGATCACCTACTTCATACATCATCGATAATATTTGAACACATGCCCTCAGCTATATATACAGCCTAAAAAATCTATTTGTATATACATAAATATAGTTGTGAGGATCCTTGGAATAAATCCTAAGGCATCCCCTAATGAAATTCATCCCAGGTGAAACCTTAGGTTCCACCTTTAATCAAGTCACTCGACACCACATGTCATCAAACAATACCCATCTTACAAATGGAACACACACCAAATTAGTACCTAGTCCCTCAGACCTTAGCTCCGAAGTTCCCATCGGCTCGAAGCCTTAAGTTTGAGGCACAGTGATATATGCCTCTAATAAATAAGTGGTTGCACCCAAATTTACCCTACAGGTATGCAGTTGTTGTTGTATAGGTAGGGGTCGAATCCATAGGGACCAAAGAAGAAACTTAGAGACACTCTGATTTTGGAAGGATTTGGCTATGCAATGGACAAATATTTAGATTGATTTGATTTGAATAACTAGTGATTTAATTTAAAGAAAAAAATAAAAAAACATAAAATTACTTAGTCTAAAACAATTAATGGAGATGAGTTGGTCCTAAGTTGTTACTAGGGTTAGATTGAATGTATTTATTTTCTTATAACATTTCATTTCACTAATTCAAGATGCATCCACAAAATGATATAATTCCTCAACATCATTCACCAATTTAATCCCTACACAATTCCAAGTCTAATCACCAATGCAATTGTAGGATCAATTTAATGATCACTCCAAGGAATTGGATCGCACTAGCACTCGAAATGTGTCATTGTTAAAGTTGGTGAAGACGAAGAAGAAAATAAATCATTAAATAGAAATCTTAAAATAATGAAATGATTAGGAATTTGAGCACATTAAATAACATCCAATCCACCCCATGAAACTCCCTAGGATCAACCCATAAGGGGTTAGCCCTCCATTTATTCTATTCAATAAATGGAAGCGGGAAGTCGACTTAAAGAAGCGGGATTGAGAAAGAAAAATAAAACAATGAAATGATCACTCCACCGTTGCGTGAATAAGATCATACCTTGGGGAAACGGTATCAATTTGAAAATAAGAATAATAGAAAAAGAGAATAATAAGAACTTTTATTGAAAACTAAGGTGATTAAAACAACTTACATGCGAAAGAAGAACGTTACAAAGGCAATTTGGCATAACAACATTACAATGAAAGTAAAACTCCAAGATCCTTAAATCCTCCATTTATACTGCCTTAAATAGCCATTTAGGAGGCCTTGGGTAGATCCACCATCATCCCCACTCTTTTTAATTAATTGCGGTGGACCTAGGTGGGTGGACATTTAATGTAGAGGAGACCTTTCAACTCTTGCCTCGAAGTGGGAGACATCTTTTATCTACCGAATAGAAGCACCGAAATAACCTTCTATAATGCCGAATTGGAGTTGTCCATAGAAGACTTAAATGAATACCCTTATTTCCTCTAATATCTTGTAAAATTTCAGCCCCAAATACTTTGTGATTTGTGAGATATGATTTAAATGGTGGGCTGTTTTTCTGGGCCGAAAAATCTGACCTAGAATTGCATCTTCAACTTGGGACACATGGAACTCCATTGAAACATCTGAATTAGCTTGGTATACTGTTGAATTAAATGTTCCCCATGATTTCTTCTATATCAAGTTAAATTTTGAGACTCTTTGGGATTGAATCATGTCCTCAACAGTACGTTTATTGGGATGTTGTCTAGCTCACTTCGCCCAGAATGTGGTTGGATAAAAGCCCACTTTGGTGGTCTTCAAAATTGAATATCCAAGTGCTCCAAAAGAATTAATTGTTCCTTATAGCATGGGAGACATGAAAATAAAATATGAAAATAAAATCAAGACCATTTGGTGTTTTATGAGATGTTCAAGAATGTACCATGTAATAGTGCATTTTAGAAAATAATTGCAATCATGATGTGAAATGATGTTCAAAGTGTAAAATGCACTAAAATTGTATTTATGGATAAAAAATCACATGAAAACTATATAAATTAACAATTAATATTAGCCTCTTCCAGTGCATAATCAATAAGCACCATCAGATCAACAATCGATGTCCTAAGGCACAATGATGTTTATCCTCCCAATAATATTTCCCAATGGGATCATGCACATTAATGAGACTTAACCCCAAACGGAAGGTCTCATCACCATCAAATGATGGTCCATCATCGTACTCATGGATTTATATAGTGAGAACCCCCAAACGTAACCAATGGTCAACACTATCACCTAAGACACATGGTCTACGAGGGCCTCTACCCACACAAGTGGTTAAAACCACCTCGATATGAGTCCTAACTATATGCACATGACTCCAACAGTGAATTTTCCAACAATTGGTGAGTGGAAATCACCCAAACAAGTATCTAAGACACATCATCCTAGCACCTCATCCCCCTGTGACCATGTCACTCAACCCGATGGCCAACACCATCTCAAATCACATGGGCCTTTCCCTCATCCTGATGAGTACATCACCTTAATTTGAAGAAAAAGTCTTCCAAACTATGATAAATATCACCCATATATCTCAATCCAAGACCAACCTAACGAATCACATCACCGCATTCCAGGTGATCAACATCACCTAAATCCTTGGGCCAAGCCTGATACGTTCTATAGAACTAGTCATATCAATAATATAATTTAATTTAATTTAAATAACACCCATCCTAATTTGACCAAGTGATTTGAAGGCTTTCCCTAGGCTTAACCATTTTTAGTGGACTAGGGCAGGCCCAATGGCATCCCATATAACCATTTAAACAATTTAAACCTAGGAATCAATTTATTTAGGGTCTCCCTCAAACAAACCAATGGTACATTTAAAATAACACCCCTAAAACAACCATAAAATCATAAAGAAATATAGGAACCACCTACCTTGTACTATAAAGTGTATTCTCATCTGATATCAGCCTCTAACTCAAGATGAAATGAGAGTAATTAATGTTTTCAATGAACGCCCTAAAAATAGGGTAAAATGGCTTGCATGGATTTAGAACATTGTATGGTGAGAGCAATAAAGAAAAGAGGACAGCATATTGAAAGAATTACTAAGATGAATCATTAGCCAAAAACAGATTGAAGATCAGAGCTTAGATGATAGAGTTGGATCAAAGATTAACAGAGGAGGAGGAAGAGCTCCTTGGCTACTTGGAGGTGGAGCATGCATGGGAGGAGAAATAAGGGCGATCCCTCATAAGTGAAAATAAGGGGAAATGGTCATTTTGTCATTTTAAAAAGGTTGCATTATTATCAAATGGTTTGGAAAACCATACAACAACCTTATGGTGCCTACTATCCAGAAACCACCCTTGCATGGCTAAGGTGCACGATTTCCCAAATCGTCTGCAAACCATGAAAATCCCCTCTACTAAAAATTGTATAGGTCTCGCACAATCCTGCAAATTTTTTAAAACTATGAACAATGATACTAGAGGGATTCATTGTTTCTCCTGTTAGTCCACACGATTTGTCTAAACCATGTGCCCCAGTCCACACTTTCCCAAAAATTGATTTTCTGGGTCCCGCCACACCCGACACCCTAATTCACTTCCCAAGCCTTAAAATCATCTAAAAACAAGGCCTTTGGTCAAAGAAACTATCATAATTGAGTTTAGAATATCAAGAAAATAATTTTCCCACTCTCCAAACACAAAATTCAAATAGGTTGGAAAAATTACAACCTACTCAAAAACCCAGAATATTACAGATGGACTATCCACCTAAATTTTATTCTTCTAGTTGTAACTTTTACCCACTTTCACTATCTAAATGATACCAAAACTTATAAATCACATTTCTAGTTCATCTATTCTAAAAAATTGAGAATATTAGGTTACATTTTCTTGAATTCATTTATCTTGTAAAAACATTTAAATAGATGAAAACAAAATGAATTCTTTAACCAAAATAAGCCTTAAGAAAATACTTAGTCTCTTTAAGTCAGTAGCATACTCAATAATATTGAATATCATTGACATACCCAATCATATTGAGTATATGAGACTAAAATACTTACTTCATTTTTCATATAATTCCTTTAAAACCCTATATGAATCATTATATGATTCTTATAAGCATCTTGGTTCACCTGCTAAATAGCTTCAACACTTGGTTACTTAGGAGGGTGTTTCTCTGAGACAAATAATTTATCCTCACTTAATAATTTTTCTTAATTTACCATTCTCATGAGTTACTTACATGAAGATTCTACTTTCTCAAGGATCGATCTTAATGTTAATAATGTTGATGATGGTGTTATTAGCTATAATAGAATCTTTTATCATATGGGTATCATTTATTACTAACATTTAGTAAGGAATTTTTTAAAATGGGCACCCAATAAAATGATGACCCATTTTAGAATTCATCATACATACTAGCAGTCTAAGATCCATATTTCTTCAGGAATTACACCAGGTATCACAAAAATAATCCATGACTATATTTGGTAGAAAAATATTATCAATAAAATCATATATTACTCTTATATAGATGAGTAGATAACTCTTTATCCAAATCCATCATATAGATATAAACATAACTATATTCCTCTAGTATCCTAACGATTATGGTTTCCCAGCTAAGTGTTACCCAAATAAAATACCAAGAAAAAGACACCCTAATGGTTAGGCTCACCTCATTACTTGCTTACTTTACACAAGATAATCCATGTTCACCTAATAGTTAGGGTCAACCATACTAAATGATTAAGGTCTTGACAAGTGTTTCTTTGGAATAAATGTAAAACTTAGTGTTTTTTAATGGGATTTAATATCACCGTCATATCTCATATTATTCTCCTTACAAGTATACATGCTTCTAGTGATTTAGTTTGGAATATTCCTTCCACAAAATCTATATGTTTAGACCATATTGATGTGTAACTCTTTACACAACCCACAACTTGTGTTACTCACCCAAAAATAGAAGCCAAATATATTTGCACATATCCAAATGTATCTCATTCATAAGGTATAATAACTTTTCATGTAAAGTTTTATAATTATATGAAATTATAAATCTACTCATGAGTAATCCTAGAGACACATATAGCCAATCAACACCTTTATAGAATAAGTCATAAGACTCCAGGTCAGTGGGAAGTCTGACCCAAAGTCCCTCTACACAGGGATACTTTATTCAAGAGATATTCTGATTCATCATAACTCTAACACCTAATATTTATAAACTATATTCAACAACTAAATTAAATCTAATAATTTTAATTACAAACTAATTTCAAGGTATATGGAAACTAAATTCATTATCATTTCTAGTATGAAACTCCTTAGATGGATTAATGATAATCTCTAGAAGTAATTTAACAATTAAAATTTAAGCATACACATATTCATAATATAAATAATTAATATTCATGAATAATTAACAAGTAACTTTTACTGAACTAAAAGATTAAATATTTATTAATAGGTGTCACAAATCCTCACATGTTCAAAGACAATACAAAGCATAAAAAAAGAAAACAAAAAAGGTTCAAGGGGGTCTAAAATAATAGATACCAAGAGGGTCCATGCGAATAAGTTTAATGCACTTGGAGGAGAGGGAACCCAAGATAGTTAAGACCATATGATTATTTTCCTAACTACCCCTTTCCATAAGAATGTAATCCACTTTATTTTCTTCCCAAAAAGTATGAAGAAGGGTCACTCCATTGGGAATGATGTTTTTACACCTATTAATAATATAGGAAATAGACTAGGGTGTGGGGGAATTGTCATTAATAGGAGAGTGAATAGTATAGGAGTTTGTTTCGATTTATACCACTTTGATATTTAGGGAGTTTCAAACATCCATGCCATTAAGGTGGGAATAAATTTCATCAGAAATAGAATCACCTACCCATAATAACTATAGAAGGAAACCAAGATAGATCCTTTTATGTCACGAACCATGCCTCTACCCCTAATAAAACCAAGGTGACATGAACCATCCATGTTGATATTGGGTCCTTTTATGGGAGGGAACCATATTATCCATTGACCCATAGAGAATGAACCCAGATTTGGGGGAGGGTCCACAATTCCAGCCATGAAATATCTCAGAGAGTTTTTGTTCTCCCACTGGTGAACCAGGGATCCCAATTCAATTGAAAAGTTCCTATATCAGACCTGAAAACCCACCATCTAGCTAGGTTTTTCCTCATGATAATTCTTATTTATGGTGATCCAATGAACCCATCACCCTATAACTAAGAGAATGGATCTAGCCTTCCTTTCCTGGTTACTAGTGCTTGCCACATGAAACCAGTTCTAAAGGAATTCATCAGAAGAATAACCTTAAGGGTTGAGTCCAATGATATTTCCCATCTCTTTCCAAACAATATCTGACCAGCTGATCCTAAAGAAGAGATGGTTAGAGGACTCCTCGATCATATTTTGGTATCACATGCATCGGGAGGCCAATGTGTTTCCTTTATTCTTAATTTTTGCATATGTTGGTATGGATTTGTTAATGATTCTCTAAACAAGAAAATTAAACTTGATTGGGATGTCTTTGAACCACGTCAAATATCCCCACTCAGAGAGGTTAAGATTTCCCTGAAGTGTGTACCTATAATATTTGGATGAGAAAGCTCCCATGTATGAGGAAGTATAGATGTGGTGATAAAATTCCTAAGAGATATTTATTGTTTAAAAAATCTCCTGTTGATGGAGGTTGAGGGTGGCATGGATGAGGGCATGGTGTCCACTTTCCTGGGCGAAAGTGATATTGGGGGTTGGACACCCCGCAAAGCCAATATCTTCCCCCACCCAATTATGGAACCATTAGTTAATCTTTTCTCTTACAAAAATCCACTAGGAGTGGTCTTTAAGGTTTGGGTTGTGGAACCATAAATATTTCCATAGGTGGGAGATTTTACCCTTTGGGGAGTCAAGAATAGATCCATAATTCTTTATGATAAACTTTTCCCAGAGGGAGTTCCATTCCAGCACCTCCCAGGAAATTTTGACTTGAAGTCTTTACATATAATCCTCAATAGAGCATAGGTTTATCCCCCCACTAGCCACAAGTTTGTTCATACGATCCCAATAATCCTAATGGCATTTCCCCTATCTATGTGTATCCAAGGTGAAGGAGGTGATAACCCTTTCAATGTATCTCAACACTTTTTTCGGACCCTGGTCATGGACAACACATGCAGGGGAATCAAGTATAGGTCTGAGTTCATCAGAGTAATCCCACCACTAAAAGACAGGAAGTGATTTTTCTAGTTATTAATATGGATCATGAGTTTACCAACCATGCCCTCAAAGTGATGGATCCGGAGCCTGCTCGAGGACAACGGAGCTCCCAAGTACTCTATGGGAAAGGATCTCCCATGTATTCCTAGGATATTTTCAATGTTTTTCTAGTTCCTGCTTAAGAAATTTTTGGAGACATATATATTTCTCTTCTCACTGTTGATCAACTATCTGCTCCATTTACAACATTTTTTCATGGCCTTATCAAAGATCCTAATAGATATGTTGCACCTGTTGATGAAGAAAATCATGTCATCCATGAAAAGAAGATGAGTGACACCTCTGAACTACCTTATACAGAAATAGGGGTGAATATAACCATTATTGATGGCCTTGGTAAGGAGTATACTCAAGGAGACTTGGATCAGAATAAAAAAACTTAGGGAAATAGGATCTCCCTACCAAAGGCCATGGACTGATTTGGAGAAACCATGATTCTTCCCTAATAAAAATACCAAAATCTATGGGGAACTAGAGAATCTAAATAAGAGGTTCATAACCCACTCAGAGAAACCCATGAATTCCATTACCTTGTTGATAAAACCCCATTCCATTTTATCATAAGATTTATCCATATCAATTTTGATCACCATGTTGGAACCAATTATTTTTTGTCCAAGTCACTGATTATTTCATTAGCTATGCCAATGGAGGCTTGGGATGACCTTCCTTTAATAAAACCATGTTTCTCCTCTGAAATACATGCATGTAGGTAATTGGTGAGTTTCCTATTGATGAAACTAGCAATAATTTTGTATGTGAAATTACACATACTGATTGGTGTTAGCTAATTTATAGAGGAGGGTTTTTTCACTTTTCGAATGAGGATGAGGGTCATAGCACAAACCACACAATGAAGGTAACCTCCCTGTAAGTAATCCTTATTAGCATTGATAAACTCATATTTAATCAGATTCTAGGAAGAAACATAAAAGTCCCTTGGGAATCCATCTGGGGTAGGTGAACTCTCCTGGTTTAGGGAGGAGATTGCTTCCCAAATCTCTTTGTCATCTGGAAGACTTATAAAGGACTCACTGATGAAGCTGGAAACAACACTATGGATTCCTTCAAACAAGTCTGTGGAGCCATTGGGATACCCCTATTTCATTCTTGGATTCACCTCAGTCATAAGTGATTTGAAGAAGGAAATAACCATTTCATCAATCACCATAAGTAATGATGTATATGAACCATCATCCATGTGAATATTCAGATCCATACCACATTTATTTTTTTTGAGGCAGGAATGGAAGAAACCAGTGTTCATATCTCCTTATTTAATCCAAGTGAACCTGGACCTTTCATGTTCAAGGATAAATCCAGAGATCCATTTATTATTATGGAAAAGGAATCTGAAAATTTCATCGTCCTAGCCATCCTAAAACCTATAATTAATGTAATCGATGTCATTTTATATGGGGAAAGTCCCTACAGCCTGTTGGGATTTTCTTCCCACCGGCCAAGAAGATCCCCTTTGAGATGACAAAGCTTGTTATGGGATTTCACCCACATGTGCCCTTGGGTGGGTTTGTTCCATGAGTTGAGAGTCAATAAATGATAGTCCAGTATTGAGGTCCACCATTTGGAAAATAAGAAGTGATATCTGCTTTCATTACTTTATCCCAGATTGAGGAGAAGAGGGTAAAGATGGATTTCACAATGGTTAACACAAACGCATGTAGAAGCAGATGTAGATCCCTATAGGTAATTGCAATAACAAAAATGGAAGCAATAGGAAACTAGGTTTTATTTCTTATATTTAGTTGATCTTAAAATGCTTACAAAAAAACTATTTATAAGGATACAAGCACACAACCAAATCCAATGAAGGAAATAGAGAAAATAAAAGTCCAAATTTTGGTTGCAGTGGGTGTCGCCCAATCCTCCAGATCCACACATGTCAATCAGACTTCATTGAAGTCATCAAGCCTCCATTGCTAGAGTAAAATGTTGGTTCTATCCAAGGAAATATGAGTTTATTATCCAACATCCCCCCTTAAAATCATTTTTCCTATAACCCATGGATTTTCATCATATCCAGGTGTTTTTCCAACAGGTGCAATGACTTCCCCCTAGCCAATGCCTTCCTTTTGCTTATTCTCATGGAGTATGATTTTGATATACATGACCTTCTCGATTTTAGATCCTTCCACCACATACTCATCTTATTGAATCTAATTCTTGTCCACAGAATCTTCTACCTCTAGTTCTTCAAAAAATCCCCCTTTTCTCTTGGCCTTCACTAGGACTCAAATGCACTAGAAGGAGGCATCACTATTCTTCATCAGGGAACCGAGATAGGGATCTAATGTTTTAAAAATCCTAAATAAATGGATAGTTCACGGGATAAAACATCAACCAATGTCTTGACTTTTGGGAAGGCATCTGCACTGGATAGTAATTCCAATTCTTCAGTAGCTTTAGGTGCGGACGATTGATTCAACTTCGGGAGAAGAGACATGGAGGAGATAGATGAAGGTGGGGGCATCTATCATCTTCATCGAAGTGCAGAGAGAATTTGAAGATATTTTTGAATAAATAGAATTCATTCTCTAGGAAATAAATTTCTTTGGATAGTGTGGATTTTAATTATTTTATTCAGAATCACAGACTTCTTTTTTTCAGAATTGAAGACCGATATTTTTTCAGAATTGAAGTCATAAAATTGTTTTTTAGGAGTTTTGGACTGTAATATTTTTTTTGGATCAACCAAATATTGGTTTTTAGAATATGAATGGATATTTTTTTTATAATAATAGGGTGTTCGGGTGAGAGATGGGAGAATAAAAAGAAAAAAACAAAAAATAAGGAGCAGCCTTTGAGAAACATGTGGAAGGAAAATGGAGGTTAAAAACCTTATTTAATGAAGAAAAAATAAATGAATTTAAAGAGAGGGTGACATGTGGAAATTGGTAAAAGGATTTTTTTTTTGACAAATTGAAAAAGGAAAAAGTGACTTGGAATTGATGGCCAAGAATTTGAATCCTTTTGATAAACTCAACCTTTTATCTTCTTCATCCTTCACTATTGAAAATGACATGATGCAAATCTCACTGATCCTTTGACACAAATCACCCTCAACCTTCTTTAATACCACTAAAGATGGATTTTTCAGCATCTAACACAAATGCACGTGAAAGAAAATGCAGATCACTGGAGATGATCACATGAATAAAAATGGTAGGTGTAGGAAACTAGGTTTATTTCTTATCTTTGGATGATCTTAAAACACTTACAAAAAATCGTATTTATAGGGATACAAGCACACACAAAAATGAAGGAAACAAATAAAATAAACGTACAAAGTTTGGTTGTAGTTGGTGCCTCCCGATCCTCTAGATCCACACACATCAAGTAGCCTTCATTGAAGTTGTCAAGCCTCCATTGTTGTAGTAAAAGGTTGGCACTATTTAAGGAAATATTAGTTTATTATCTAACATAGGGGAGTGGTCTGAGATATCCCAAACTAGGTGGAAGACCTTGGCCGATGGGAAGAGATAAATGCCTTTTAGGTTGGAAAGTCAGTGATCAAGGCAGCTCCATATCCCCCGACTTCCTTTATGATTATTTCACCACATAAACTAACCCTTGAAATAAATGAGATCCTTGATCCCACTCTAAGATGAGGAGACAAAATCCTAGTAGTCCCTCCATGGGTAGAATCCTCCTCCCTTATTCTCAGAGGTGTCCATAATGGTTTTTAAGTCTTCACCCACAAACCAAGCTAGGTTCTTTGCAACAAATGATTCCATGTCATGCCATAGTTGATCCCTTGCCCAAGTTTTACACCTTGAATAAAAGAAAGAAAATAGGAAACAATAATTCCCATAACTAACCTTGGTAGTAATATACTACTTTGAAGCATATATTTTTTCCACTGAGACCGAGCTATTCCAAAAAAATCCAGATGTGTTGATTTCAGGGTTCTCCTTGCATGAAGTTTTTCAAGACAACTCTACAAGCGAACACAATAATATTGGCCGCCATCTACTTGGGATTGAGCACTGAAACAACGGAAACCTTGTTACGATGGACCTCACTGGAGAGGAATTCTATCTTAACTCGGGATCCCAAGCCTCGAGCATTCCAAATTAGAAATGATATTTTTTTAGAAGAGGGCGCCCAAAACTGGCCCCTGACGTGGGAAGAAATTTGGAGGGAAAGGAGGAGCTTTCCAATAAATGTTTGGATTGGGATCTGGTACATACTACAGAAGAGGGGGAGACTTGGATAAGGGGAGTTTAGGGATCTTGATTTATGTATTGAGAGCCATCATGGTAGGATTCTTAGACTGAAGGAGGGTGATACTTGTTTTCCTACACATGTGATAATATATTGTACCTGCTGGATAACAAAACCATAAATCTTGAAGATGAACCTGGATCGTGCTGGATAGGGCCACAATGAGGAGTTCGAGGGTGAGCTAATAATTTCCCTTTGGATGACATCCTTTCATGGTGAGGAGAAATAGCCAGAGGGGCATATCCTGGGTCGACACAGACCCACCGTCGGGTAGACGGTATTCTCCTGATGCCCGAAGCAAAGATACACCTCCAATCAAAGGATTCTCCTGATGAAGTGATGGACATGATGATGCCTTTTTTCTAGACTCTGACACTACGTGTCCGTGAAGTCGATGGGATGTATATAATTGAGGCATCGAGGGATAAATCATAAATTTACTCCATTCATCCAAACCCTCAACACAAAGAAGAAGCTATGTCGAAGGGTGGGGGGCTCAGATCCATAGAAACACAAATCCGAGGAGATGAATAAACTTGAAGCTGTATATTATGATCATCTGCAAACAGGTAATCTCCAAGAAGGTTACCTATCTTTTCTAGGAAATCCAAGTTCTGGAATGGAAGCAAAAGGCCAGGGAACTTCACCCACACCACCGAGAAGGGAGACTCCCGCCCAGCATGGACCTCCATCGACCAATGGGAGAGGTGGAAGCACCACTGATTGAATGATCTGGGACTCCTTGCCCACGCTTTAAAGAAATATGCATGGGAGTCCAACACGATGAAAAATGATTTCCTATTTAGCTTTGAGACTATTAAAGGATGATCTAGACCCCAAGAGAGGATAACATTTTGAAAGGGATTTTTTTTTAAATACGTTTTTCTAAAAAAATATTTTTGAAAAACGGCCTAGGTCATTTTTTTACAAAATACGCTACAAAGGAGGCATCACAGATGTCGCCTTTGTTTTAGCGCACAAAGGCGGCATCTTCGATGCCGCCTTTGCTCCCCCGCGCCGCCTTTGACCCGGATCGATGACATGGCAAAGGCGGCCGGGGGGAGGCCGCCTTTCGCCTCAGGGTAAGGCGAAAGGCGGCATCGCAGAAGCTGCCTTTCGCCATACGCAGAGGCGAAAGGCGGCTTCCACGATGCCTCCTTCGCCTGAAATCCTTATAAAAGGGCGGCCACCCCCCCCCCCTCCCCTCTCCTCACTTTCTCATTGCATTCCTCACTTCATCTCTCCGAATTTCTCTCTCTCTCTAAAAAATTCCTTTGTTGTGCGAGCTTTTACGAAGCTTCATTTAGAGGTATGTTTCTTTATTTAATTTAATGTTTTTATTTAATTAATTTAATTTTGTTTAGTTTTAAATCTTTCATTTGTTAAGTAGTTTAGGTAGTTCTTAATATTTGGTTATTTAGTTTTTGTAATTAGTTATATATAGTGTTAAATAATTACTGTTAGGTAGTATAGATTAAGTATAGATTAACTTAAGATTAAGTATTTAGAAATTTTGGTAGCTTAAAGATTATGTGGTTATCTACGCAATTAAATTCCTGTCTGGATACAAACAAGTGGATGTGGCTCTGACACAGATGTACATAGGGGTAAAACCCGAAAACACCGCTTCGAGCTAGACTCGAACGGGAACTGGTGCACGATAACGGGCCTTGCTGCATCCTGGTTTGACACTCCCGGGGAATATGCTTAAGATGATTCATATTTTCTTTATAAACTACTAAAATTTCTAAGAGAAGAAAAAGAAAATCAGTATATTTATCAATGATAAATGATAAATATAATGTTATAGAATCAAATAAGGACATAAGAATTAACGAATTAAAGTTATTATTAGTTAATTATAAAATAATAGAATAATTAACAATTAGTTGTTATTAGTTAATTTTAGAATAATTAATAAATAACATAGGATTAAAACATGGATTCATATAATGATTAGCTAACGATACTAATGATCAGTATATTTATCAATGATAAATGATAAATATAATGTTATAGAATCAAATAAGGACATAAGAATTAACAAATTAAAGTTATTATTAGTTAATTATAGAATAATAGAATAATTAACGATTAGTTATTATTAGTTAATTTTAGAATAATTAATAAATAACATAGGATTAAAACATGAATTCATATAATGATTAGCTAACGATACTAATGAACATATAAAGTGAAATGAAGAAGAACAAACAAACTAAATAAAAAGGCACTCTAAAATTACATTCTAATAAATATCATATGGTCAAACATCAGTAGCATAGTTTATGGTATAGAAAGGTGCAATAAAATTACATTATAATAAACATAATATCGTCAAACATAATTGTTAATATTTTGTTACACTATCATAATTTTGATGAAAGAAACATTTTTGACGTAGAGAGCCATGTTTGCCTGTGTGTACTGTTATGGGGAGATTATTCAAACTGAGCAAGGAGCTTCTTACAGTACACAACCAATTACGGTGGTTAGTACAGTTGATTGTGTGACCATAAGTGACCTTCAAGAGAGAATTCGTGTTTCCTTAAATCTGAGACCCAATCAAGAGATAATGTCTATGAGCTATAGACATTTGCAATTTCCAACAACACTGTGTCATATAGCTTGTCCATTGGTTGCTGGTGCGCAGTGGGTCCAAGCAATTAATTTATTTTCTCAACGGTTAGATGGTACCATGATGGAGTTATACGTTGTTGTTGCTACTGTACAACAACAACGTCCACTTGTACAAAGATGTAGAAATACAAGAGTGGTTGAAGACAGTCTACCCCATGACATTGAGCCTATTCCAAATGATGCAGTAGAAGAGGACAACCTAGATGATCTCCCGGATATACATGTCAATCCGACTTCTGATGAGGAGTTTCATAATGATGGATTAGATGGCGACAATAGTGCTGATGAGGAGGGACCAACAGAAGATAGAGAGGAGGTTTTGAGAAATGCAATTGTTGTACATCAACCTCGGTCAATAAATCATCCACCATTATTTTCATCTTGGTCAGAAGAAATGACACGCGTGCCTGAATTCGATAATACTATTCTCACACCGACAACTGAGTTCCCTGGAGTTGTACCAGATAGGTTTAGTGAGGTGGAAAAAACCTTATATATTGGAAGGAATTTTCCCAGTAAATATGCCTTAAAAAGCACGTTAAAGAGATTTCAAATTGAGAGAAACTTCAACTATGTAGTTCACGAATCATGCCGTAGTAAATATGTTATACGGTGCGTGAAGTATGGGGATGATTGTAGATTTCGCTTAAGGGCTATTCCAGACATTACATTTGGAGGTTGGAGAATCTCAAGGATTGAGGCGGCTCATACTTGCGTTCAGCCAAGTCTCACACAAGATCATACTTCATTGGATGCAGAATTTGTGTCATCTATTGTTGTTGAGATGATTAGGACATGCCAAGATGTTCCAATATCCCTTGTGCAAGAGAGGATTCTACAGACATTCGGTTATAATATTTCCTATAATAAGGCATGGATGGAGAAATAGAAGGCAATTGTGAAGGTATATGGTGATTGGGATGACTCATATCGAGTATTGCCGCAATTGCTAGCCATACCGAGGCATCATAACCAAGTTTTCTTCCATTTGGATACAAACGAACACGTGTCTCCTGATAATCGACTTGATCCATCTCGTGTTCAATTTCATCGGTTGTTCTGGGCATTCCTTCCTTGTATCTCTGCATTTCGTTTTTGCAAACAATTTATTCAGATTGATGGAACATTTCTGTATGGAAAATACAAGGGCGTATTGTTGATTGCGGCAACCCAGGATGGAAGCCGTTCACCTCTTCCGCTTGCCTTTTCCATTGTAGAGAAAGAAAACTATGAATCATGGAGTTGGTTTCTGGCATGTATCAGCAACCATTTCACCAACATTCAGGGAGTTTGTTTGATATCTGATCACCATCGAGCAATTAATGAGGCAATCAATGCAGATCCTGATACATGGAGATACCCAAATGCACATCATCAGTTCTGCATTAGACACATTGCTAGCAATGTACATAAAAAATTCCACAACGAACCGATGAAGAAGGCAATCACGAGGCTTGGTACGTATTTTATTCGTTCTGTTTTACTGTTTCAATATAAATATAAAATCAATTTATGTGAAATATCATCTACGTTTTGTATCATATGAGTCGGACCAACGGTGATTTGAAGAACGTTTTGAACAAATTCGTCAGGCTAATCAAAAAGTTTATGATTATATGATGCGGATTCCAAAAGAGAAATGGACATTGACATACGACGGGGGAAAGAGGTACGGACACATGACGGCAAACATTGTGGAGTGCATCAATGGTATCTTCAAAGGACTTCGCAAGCTACCTATAACCGCCTTAGTTCAGGAGACATTATATCGATGCGTGAAGTACTTTGTGGATAGACAAAAACTAGCATCAGATGGAATACATCAAGGGCTAAGATATGGAAGACACTTTCAACGAGAGATTGAAAAAAATATTGAAGAAGCTTATGGTTATCACGTCTATCTCTTTCGAAGAGAAGAATCCCGATTTGAAGTTCAAGAGCGTTCAGACCCCATCACAAATCACGTCGGTGAAAAAATGGTGGTATTACTGGAAACAAGGCAATGCCAATGTGGAAAATTTCAGGCCTTACGGTTTCTATGTACACACATCATCGTAGCATGTGCCTCTGTGAACATCTCATGGGAAGCATATGTTGATCCAGTGTACCAGATGGATATCATTGCCAACTGTTATGCTGCACCATGGACACCTATTGGGGAGTATCGTTATTTCCCAATGCATGAAGGCCAGCCGATAGTGATACCTGACATGAATCAGTTACGTCCTCGTGGGAGACCAAAGGCGAGTAGGATGCGTAATGAGATGGACTGGCCTCAAGAACAAGGACAGAGTTTGCGATGCACAATATGTCATAAAGAAGGTCATAACCGGAAGCGATTCCCTAACGTTGTTGGGTCGACTTCACAGTCTCATTCATAATGATGTATTGTCTTCATTGTGAAATTCCCATATTGTAAACTAAATGTTGTTATATCTTTTTTATTCCTTGGTTTTCTAAACCCCAAACATCTGAGATAAGTTTTCATATTAATATTCATGCTTTCAAGAAATAACTTTAAATATGAAATAATAGAATTTATTTCAAAACTCCGAAAGCGAAACACTTAACCCATATTGAAAAGTGTATGTCAGTTAACCCATTAACATGTTTCCTGGACGTTAATATTAAAAAATTTAACCCTAAACCCTCCAACCTAAACCCCAATCTAAACATGCATGATATTTTAGCAAACTGTTCTATAACAAATTTATAGTATCATAATAATTAGCATAAGATATTGAATACATAAAATTAGATAAATTCTAAAAACATCATTACTAATTGACATGGTTTATCTTAATCCAATCCATAAGTAGTTAATCACAAAGCTCCCCCAAAATATGTGTAACCAAATTCAAGACTCAATATTTTAGATAACATAACTTATTTCATATTAATATTCATGTTTTCAAGAAATAACTTTAAATATGAAATAATAGAATTTATTTCAAAACTCCGAAAGCGGAACACTTAACCCATATTGAAAAGTGTATGTCAGTTAACCTATTAACATGTTTCCTGGACGTTAATATTAAAAATTTTAACCCTAAACCCTCCAACCTAAACCCCAATCTAAACATGCAGGATGTTTTAGCAAACAGTTCTATAACAAATTTATAGTATCATAATAATTAGCATAAGATATTGAATACATACAATTAGATAAATTCTAAAAACATCATTACTAATTGACATGGTTTATCTTAATCCAATCCATAAGTAGTTAATCACAAAGCTCCCCCAAAATATGTGTAACCAAATTCAAGACTCAATATTTTAGATAACATAACTTATTTCATATTAATATTCATGCTTTCAAGAAATAACTTTAAATATGAAATAATAGAATTTATTTCAAAACTCCGAAAGCGGAACACTTAACCCATATTGAAAAGTGTATGTCAGTTAACCCATTTACATGTTTCCTGGACGTTAATATTAAAAATTTTAACCCTAAACCCTCCAACCTAAACCCCAATCTAAACATGCAGGATATTTTAGCAAACTGTTCTATAACAAATTTATAGTATCATAATAATTAGCATAAGATATTGAATACATACAATTAGATAAATTCTAAAAACATCATTACTAATTGACATGGTTTATCTTAATCCAATCCATAAGTAGTTAATCACAAAGCTCCCCCAAAATATGTGTAACCAAATTCAATACTCAATATTTTAGATAACATAACTTATTTCATATTAATATTCATGCTTTCAAGAAATAACTTTAAATATGAAATAATAGAATTTATTTCAAAACTCCGAAAGCGTAACACTTAACCCATATTGAAAAGTGTATGTCAGTTAACCCATTTACATGTTTCCTGGACGTTAATATTAAAAAATTTAACACTAAACCCTCCAACCTAAACCCCAATCTAAACATGCAGGATATTTTAGCAAACTGTTCTATAACAAATTTATAGTATCATAATAATTAGCATAAGATATTGAATACATACAATTAGATAAATTCTAAAAACATCATAATGTTATATTTACATTTTACACTTACGACTCATTTTCTTTGTTTATATGCAGATGGATGATACCATACTACTCACTCAGCAGCCTACCCATATTTCACAGGCCGTGTTAGAGGGTCATCCAGATCGATTTGTGAAGGTGCGTCGAGCGCACCATTTTCATCACATGGAGCCTCCACATGCCATTAGACCTTACTTGCGCCGTGCTGGCTTCTATAGCCTTGCCGTATCAGATTTCACATTTGTAGATCATTACCTACTCGCTGCCCTCGTTGAGATATGGAGACCAGAGACACACACATTCCACTTGCCTGAGGGTGAGATGACCATCACCCTCGAGGATGTCGCAGTGCTTCTCGGTCTTCCTATCCAGGGGAGACCCGTTATTGGACCCACTCGTGCAGATTGGCCAGACCTTGCTCAACGCTTGTTAGGTGTTGATATTTTGCCCGACCGTAGGGCTACAGATGGATAATCTATATCTATGCGTTGGTTGGAGTCGCAGATTCCACATTTACAGGATGATGATGATGAGCAGACCGTCATGCGTTACGCCCGTGCATATATCTTACGACTCATTGGTGGGACCATGTGTACTGATCACTCGGGGATGCACGTGCATATGATGTATCTACCCCTACTAGAGGACTTTGATCGGGCTGGGACGTACAGTTGGGGATCAGCCTGCTTGGCATACACGTACAGATCATTATGCAGACTATCCCATAGGGACCGTACAGGTCTTGGAGGATGCGTCATCCTTATTCAGATGTGGGCATGGGAGCGCATCCCAGCATTCTGCCCTGACCTTGCTGGTCCACCGGTCGAGATGGAGGTGTTGCATGACGCTCCGCGTGGACGCTGGTATGATAAGTCATTTCTATTGGTTTTTTATTCTACTATGAGTTATTGACTATAATTTCTCATTATTTGTCATTATCGTTGTATTTTACAGGTGGTGTCAGCGACACAATTTTGACGTGGTTCCGAGACAGCATTTGGGCGTATATCGGCTACAGTTGGACTGTCTCTTACCTGATCAGGTATGTATATACAATCTATCATTTTCTAACATTTTTAATAATAACATCAATTTTGGTTTTTAGTTGGGTGTTTTTTTGACAAAATCACTTGTCATTTCAGATTTCATGGCTTCCATACTGAAGTATTATGGACCAGTTGCCAGCATACTGCACTGTTGGGCTTGAGGATTCTATGGCTGTAGTGCCCCCTCATTCACTTTCATATTATTGAGTGGCAACAGCCTGATAGGGTCATGCACCAATTTTTTCGTACTCAGCCGATTCCATTACCATCTAGACAGACAGACAAGCTTCATGGGATGAAGCTGACAGGGAGGCAGGATGATGACTGGTCCCAAGTACATGCGAGTTTTATCGACTACTGGCACAGACGTGCAGAGTTACGTATTCAGGGTGTTCCTACAAATTGATTCTCTCTTTCAGAGCAGGTTGACTATGCGCCATGGTATAGACTGAAGTCTATACTGTATCTTACCCAAGCTGGCATAGAGATGTAGAGGATGGTAAGTTAATAAATTCCTATTAGTTTGTTTATTGAATTATTTTCTAATTCCATTTGAATCTACTTACAGGGAAGTCACACAGAGCAGCTTGTTCGCATGAGCGATGAAGAGGAGGAGGGGGTCTTTAGCCGGGCAGTCGTCCATGCTACAGCGCTGGAGGTGAGGGCATCTTTTCATGCGCTTTCCGAGAGCATCTTCACGCGTCTGGCTCGGAGACAGGAGGTTCCTGTCCTAGAGGAACATCTTGCAGCTGCTGCTGGTGCTGAGGAGCCATGACCACGACGACGTAGACAGCGTCGTGCTGCACGTGAGGCCTCTCCTGTTCCACAGGCAGAGGTCGGGCCTCTAGTAGTCCAGGATCAGCCTATTCAGGATGTGCCTCAGGTGGCATGGGATCCATCTTTCCTGACAGGATATCCGCAGTTCTCTCCATCTTGGGTTCCAGATCCTTCACAACCTTGGATTCTAGAGCCGTCATCGTCTTGGGGTATAGCTCCATCATAGGCTTCATTCCCCTCTGCGATGGAGGCAGGTCCTTCTACCACCCAAGTGGGAGAAGGATCCGAATGGCAGTACGAGATGCAGTTGACAGCTCCTCCCACTAACACACAGATGGAGGATGCGACGGTCGACGTTTCAGTGCCCAAGGATCAGCCTTCTCCAGGTCATCAGACTCCACTGTGCACTCGACGCAGACGTCCTATTCGCAGACCACTATGTGGGATGGAATCTCCTCGCCACATACATATGCATTGATTGTACATTATTGTTTACATGTTTTATGTGTACTGAAATCAAAATACTATTTTTACTTGTTGGTCAGAGTGGAATCTCAGGAGGGGGTAAATTAGGTTTTATTTATATATATTTATATAACCATACAAACATAATAATAAAACATTAATAATTACTAATTACCTAATTACAAATTATATAATTAATAATTATATTACTAATTAACTATTTAATTAGTATATAATTAATATTTATATTACGAAATAACTAATTAATTAGTATATAATTTGTAATTTGGTAATTAGTGTTTATTAATCATTAATTATATAATAACTAATTAGTTAATTAGTAATAAAATTATCAATTATATAATACTTAATTATTACATATATAATAAATATTTAATTAATTAGAAATATAATTAATAATTATAACTAATTAATTAGTAATTGGTAATTATTAATTAGTTAATCAGTAATATAAATATTTATTATAATTATTCATTATAAGAGGATTTTCCCTGAAAATCATTCTGCATTTTCGATGTGGGATTAAGGTTCTACCTTTACTGCGCAGTACATTCTGCATTTCTGATGTGGGATTCTGTTTCAAGTACGTGACTTTGAAATACAATAAAATATAAACTATAAGGCCAATATAAATGAAATTTTAAAAATTGATTAAACATATAATAAATAGTTGAAAACAAAAAGAATTTCCTCAAAAATGTTGATGAAAAATAATCTATAACCTTTCAAAACCGCCTACTTGAAACTTAAAAATGTTTCAAATAAGTGAATTTGAAAGACTGTAAAATATAAAATATAAAACGAATATAATTGAAACTTTAAAAATTTATTAAACATATAATAAATAGTTGAAAACAAAAGAAATTTCCAAAAAAATGTTGATGAAAAGTAATTTATAAGTTTTCAAAACCGCATACTTGAAACTTAAAATTTTTCAAGTATGTGACTTTGAAAAACCATAAAACATAAAATAGAAGACCAATATAAATGAAACGTTAAACATTGATTAAACATATAAGAAATAGTTGAAAACAAAAGCAATTTCCAAAAAAATGTTAATGAAAAACAATCTATAAGCTTTCAAAACTGCCTACTTGAAACTTAAAAATGTTTCAAGTACGTGACTTTGAAAGATTATAATTATATTACTAATTAACTAATTAATTATTATATAATTAATAGTTATATTAATAATTAACTAATTATTTATTATATAATTAATAATTAATGAGTAATAATTAATAATTAATAAATAATAATTTAATGAATAGTTATAATTAATATTTATATTACTAATTAACTAATTAATAATTACTAATTACTTATTAATAATTATTAATTACTAATTACTAATTATAATGAATAATTATAATAAATATTTATATTACTAATTAACTAATTAATAATTAATAATTACTAATTAATTAGTTATAATTATTAATTGTATTTCTAATTAACTAAATATTTATTATATATGTAATAATTATATTACTAATTAATTATTATATAAATAATGATAATATTACTAATTAACTAATTAATTATGACATATTTAATTATTAATAATTACTAATTAATAATTAAAAATTATAATGAATAAATGTAATTAAAAATTATATTACTAATTTACTAATTAATTGTTATATAATTAATAATTATATAACTAATGAACTAACTAACTATTATATAATTAATTATTAATAATTAATAATTAATAATTATAATGACTAATTATAATTAATATTTCTATTACTAATTAACTAATTAATAATTACTAATTACTAATTACTAATTACTAATAATTAGTAAGTGGTTTTGAAAGCTTATAAATTATTTTTTATCTTCATTTTTTATGATTTTTTTTGTTTTCAACTATTTTTTATATGTTTAATCCATGTTTTAAGTTTCATTTATATTGGCCTTATAGTTTATATTTTATAGTCTTTCAAAGTCACGTACTTGAAAAATTTTAAGTTTCAAGTATGCGGTTTTGAAAGCTTATAAATTACTTTTCATCAACATTTTTTTGGAAATTTATTTTGTTTTCAACTATTTATTATATGTTTAATCAATTTTTAAAGTTTCAATTATATTCGTTTTATAGTTTATATTTTACAGTCTTTCAAATTCACGTATTTGAAACATTTTTAAGTTTCAAGTAGGCAGTTTTGAAAGGTTATAGATTATTTTTCATCAACATTTTTGAGGAAATTCTTTTTGTTTTCAAATATTTATTATATGTTTAATAAATGTTTAAAATTTCATTTATATTGGCCTTATAGTTTATATTTTATTGTATTTCAAATTCACGTACTTGTAACAGAATCCCACATCGGAAATGCAGAATGTACTGTGCAGTAAAGGTAGAACCTTAATCCCACATCGAAAATGCAGAATGATTTTCAGGGCAAGCCCTCTTATAAAAGGGAGGCCTGGGTAAGAGTTTCTGTCAGAATCCAGACTGCTGTAATGGCTGTAGCACTGGATCTTTAATAGCAGATAAATTTTGCTGAAATTTTTTGTTTTGTTTATATATATATATATATATATAAACAAAACAAAACAAAAAAAATAAAATAAAAATAAAAATTTTCAAAAAAAAATATTTTTTTAGGAGAAAGGCGGCATCGCGGATGCCGCCTTGCCCCCGAAATGCAAAGGCGGCATCCGGGATGCCGCCATTGAGGTGCATTTTAAAAAAAAATTGTTGTAAGCGTTTTCTGGAAAATATTTTTTTTTTAAACGTAAAAAAAAATCCTTTTTAAAGAAGATAAAATAAGTTTTTCTTCCCCAAAGTGATACACTAAATTTCACCTGAGAAGTGATGATGCATCTTAAAATGTGGAGGATGAAATAGAGAGAACTGGGGTCCTGTCAGATGAGCCAGCACTAGAAGAGGTCAGAGAGATCTCTGGAAACTTGGGAGGTTCTGGGGGGATGAAGGAGTACATCTTTCATCAATGGTCAGAGAGGAGGATAGGGATCAGACGACCATGAAGTAGCTGGCTGGGAAGAAGAGGCAACAACACCAAAAGCTACCAGAGCTAGGGGAGGATGGTCCGACACCGGTGACCCCTAGGCAGGATCCAAATCCTCTGCAATGTTCTGAAAATTTTGAAAATGAGGAGGCATGTGAAGTGAGTTCTTATGAAGGTAAGAAATTTGTGGTCCCATGCGCTAATCATAATGTGAGTAAATTTTAAATAAATTAAAAATTAACATTTTTAAACACTAGATAAGTATTTATAAACAATTCATATATCAAAGATAATTATAAAAACTTTATAATTTTAGCTATTCATTATAGAAATTCCATAATTTTAATATGAACACTTTATATTCCTTTCATAATATTAACTTTTTAATATTATTCATTATATGTAATTTCATTTAAATATATGATATTTTATGAATTGTAAACATTTTATAATACAATTTCTATTATGTAATAATTTTACATAATCTAAATATCACTTACTTAAGATCACTTAAACTTTTATCAAATCAATCATCAAAACTCTTTTTATGTGGTCTAAATAATATACTAAATAAGGTACTTAATTTAAATAATTAAAATTAATTATTATGAATAATTCATAATCTTAAAATATACACTTTATATTTTATCCTTATTTTGTAATTTATAAACATATCATAAATTACCCGTATGATTTCTAAATAAACACTTTATTTATAAGTCATAAGGCTTTACATATAATTTGGTGAAAGGTATTTCAATATGAACATTTAATATTGTGGAATATTCATTAATAAATGTTTCAAAAATATTTAATTACTTAATTATAAACTCATTATAATTAATTAATTTATAAACACTTTATAATTAATAAATATACCCAAAATACCTTTTATTATTATTCATAAAAAATTATAAATAATATAATTCAATTCATAATTTAATTTAAAGAAAAAAATATTTATTGGATCATATTTAATGATTCAATCTGAGTCATAGGCTATGATATACAGTCTGGTAGTGTTAAACAGTTTAGCGCTAACAGTCTTATTTTATGACTGATATCCATATCATCCCCCAAAATATCCCTATCATATTTAATGATACACATCAATATTGAAAAGGAAATTCAGTGCTCTATTTTTACAACACAGTGCAGCGACATCATAGGTTATAATATCCTGGATACATATGCTATGACCTATACAAAATTTAAGATTTTGTACTGAGTTGTTGCTTACAATATCTCATATCATAAGACATAACTTAACTACATAGAGAAAAAACCTAAATCATATTTTACGATTGGAAATATGATATACAATACAGCTTTGAAATCTTTATTTCTCATCATTATTTCATGAATCTAAAGGCATAGTAACATTTAATACTACTCTTGGATTTTAGGGGATCTAACAATTTTTTTAAACATAGTGAAAGTGATTAAGAAACCCAATCCAAGATCACCAAGCTAGAATTAATGAAAACATGAATAACTAGAAATAAAGAAACTGTAAATATGTGTACCTTTAACCATTGATGTTATTGTATCATTCTTCATCCATGCTTGATGAAAACCATAGAATTGGAATCCAAAATATGTCCCTCCTCTAGAGGTATCCACAGATTTTTGATTTTTGCATCATATCAATAAGATTCTCCATCCACCACGACATGTTAGTGCCTTGTCGTGAAAAGGAGGTTGAAGTAGAGAGCTTCAGGATAATAGAGTTTCAGTCGAAGCTCAAGAAATATTGTATACACACACACACCCATTGAATGGGTGTCACCTTCTTATATAGATCTCTTAAGTACATTCCTTGAGTTCTCACATGTTTAATCATGCGTTATAACGCATGAGTAATTACTTCGGCCACTTCATGTAATACTCGCATGGATATGATATACTCTCATACGTTTTATCTTATGAAATGACTATTAAATTATAGCTCAAGTGGAATAATTCCTAAAGATAATTATTATCATTTGGCCACCATAATTGTATGATGTGTTAGAGTCCATCATAAAATATGGTTCAACCTATAACACTATTATGTGATATGGACAATCATACCTTATGATTGGCCAATGGAAATAGCATGATGACATGTCTTATGATATCCTAGTTGTATAATATGACATATCCATATGCATTATATTCAATAAATGATTTAGGTAATATCGTCTTTATGTCTACGTGGTGTTACCTTTCCATGTAGTTCATGGTCACACTGTGGTGTGGCCTGGATAGTAGAGTTGTGATTTCTACCAAGCATCGGGTGGTGTGTCATGCCATGATATGGGAGGTTATTACATGACTTGTCTTGCCCATATTATTTAAAATATTAATTTATTAATTAAATGGGATATAAAAAAGAGGGGTTTTCAATTTCCACCAGTTGTGTCATAGAAAATCCCTCATTCAAACCTCCCAAGATGTAGATATTTACCCTATCATATACCTTCTTCTTCCTCCTGATTCAAGTAGACTCTTCACTGAGAATCATCAATGGATTTTCTAGTATGTTTTTACTCTCCTATTGGTTCTAATATTCTATCATATTTGTATTTCTTTTTTACCAAAAACCATAATGGATTAGGGTTCTTGGCATCTAAACATATGATAAGGGGTTCTTGATGTTAGGGTTTTACCTCTTCTTATTTAGTGGATTCTCACCATTGACTAGTGATTTATTTAGTGTAAGTTGGGTGTTTTTGTGCACTTACTTTGTTTGAGAAACCTTATGTTATTGGATCTTAACAAAAATGAATTCAATTGTTTTAAAGGGGTTTATTTTTTCATTGAAGACTAATATATATGTTATAATTTTTTTCATCCCTCTATGTTGATATGAGTAATCAGAGTGATTTCCAAAGAATGTTTCATGTATGAAAATTGATGTTGCCTATTATGTGATTAATGAAAGTCCTCATTTAATGAGAGTGGTTTTATGATAACACTTAAATGATTATACCTCATGGAAACCTTGGATTATTAGGTAGTCATCTAGGACAAGCACCTTCAATGGAATTATTCCAATCATCCTAGACTATACTCCCTAGTTATGTATATCACTATAGCTAGTGGAGACACCACTAGTTTAGTATGCCACTCTAGCTAGTAGCCCTATGTATAATTTGAGATATTAGTTACAGATTAATATGAGGATCCTAAGAATCCTTAACCTTATTGAACTCTGGTTTTATCCCATGATTCCTGGTTGTAAATATATGTTTTATTAGGAAATTTACTTTTATATCTAAATGTATAAAACATGTCATTCCTTCTTTAAAGTTAAAAGTGTGTCTTCATATATTTATCTCCAAACTAGCATGATTGGGTTATCTGAAAATATTTATCCATGGAATACTTTTTGAGATACTACTGGGTTAGTTATGATCACACCCTACATATACCCATTGGGTGTATATAGACCTTGTTCTAATATATATAGGTAAATTCAAGGGACTTCTTAGAGGTGTTTGATTCCCATGTTAGCTCTGATTGGGTTCAGTGGAGGTGACTTGGTGGGAGTGATCCCTTGTATCACACAGAGATGGGTAGCAACTATTTTTTGATTATTTGTATTGAGATTTTAGTTATATAATTAATTATAGTATCACATTATCAACTTCTCATTATGTTCCCTTTTTGTCTTATTTTGGATTGTTATGTATATTTACTCTTAGTTCAAATTTATATTAAATTTTTGAATGTCATTAATCTATTTTTCATGTTATTATTGTGAAAAACCATTCCCAAATGGTGTATCATTGATTCCCAATCACTAGTTTCAAGTCCATGGGGATCGAGAATGCACTTAGGGCCTTATTGAGAGCTAGATTGAGTATTGGGTAAAGTGTATCCCAAATCGATTTATGACAAAAATGGTATTAGATCTAGGTTTTGATTTATGTTATTTAGGTGGAGATAGGATTGCTGGAACTCAAGAGGTAGGTATGAAGAAGTGTATAGACAATAATTTTAGTAGTAAACTTTGAGTTTCTAGGGTCTATCAGGGATATAAAGTTTGGTTTTTTTATCAGACCCATGAGTTTCCACAAGTTTTTCATAGGCAAGGTACATAGGCTAGATATTATCCACTCGGGATGAACATCTTGGGAAATGGGTTTTTTTATTCATTAACCTTTTCTTATGGGTTTTAATGATTATATTTATCTTTAATTAAATTTTTATGATTTTTTTGATGTTGTTTACTTATTGTAATGGCTATTTATTCCCTTTATGTGATTCCATGAAGTATCATGCCCCAGGGAGACCCCATACTAAAGTTCCAGAGGGAGTTTTAGATACTTTTTCATAGGATAATCATCCTATGAACCAAAATCTAATCGAGAAAGTGGTGAAATATATCCAAACCACAGATCAAGGAGTGGTACTTGGCCCAGATCGAGATGAGGGGAAAGGTTGGGTCTGAGTCAGGATAAGGAACAGGTTCAAAAATTCCTTCCCCACCTGTCTTTATCCTTCAGTAGAAGCAAAAAATCCTCAAGAGACAAAGAATTAGTTGAAAAATATTGGAAGTATTTTTGAATTATTTGAGACTCCAGAGTCTATCAAAGTGGAGTGCATCAATTTTATGCTTGAGGGTCCTAACCAGAAATGATGGGAGTCCATTATTAAAGCTAAGCTTCATGAGAATCATGAATGGAAAAATTTCAAGGTTATTTTTTTCTCAGAATTTCTACCTATACACCTAGGAATTGAAAAAGTCTCAGGAGCATGTGTACCTTCAATAAGGAAATCAAATGGTTATGGATTATGTTGTCATGACCCGTCCCCTAGGGTCCGTGTCGTGACTACCCCAAGCCCACCTTCCATAGGCCAGGGACTAGCAACTAGCACCAAAGGCGTAATTCCCTAAAAGGGGAAGGAATTGCCTTTATAACCTGTAAACACGCACAGCAGATACGATCACGAGAAAACTGAATAACCGACAAGTGAGTACAGTAAGTAAAAAGGAGCCAGAATACAAGCCCAAGTGGAAAGTACTAGAAATTGAAAGTACAAGTACAACTAAGGAAATAGGAAAAACAACCACTAAGTCATCCTCCGAGGTTCCTACCTGAAGGGTAGGTACAGATTGCCTCCTCAGCACTCCACATCCATCTGTCTCCTCTGTGTACCGACACTCCGTAAGGTCCACCTCCGGGTACCGTCCAGTCTTGGTACTCTCAGCCTCGGTCAGCGTTGTCTATCGTCTGCATCCAACACAATGAGGTGCGGGCATAGCCCATGCAGGGGTGTGTATAATGATACTCAGTAGGGACCCTGAGAACCTCAAGGTCTCACAAAATCCAACAAGGATAAACCAAAAAGTATGAAATCAACAGATAAACCCACCTAGGTATATGCCCATACATATACCTAAGTTATCAATTAATTCATCTCAATCATGAGGAAAACTCAAAGTTACTGACTCAGCTCACACAGATATACAACTTATGTAGAGAGTTAGAGATGATTATATGTATACACTAAATCATCTATTATATCGAACCCACGTAGGATCCAGGAATAATAGTTAGAGTTGTTGAACTCACATAGGATCCAGGAACAGTAGTCATAGCCGTCGAACCCACACAGGATCTAGGTACAATAGTCAGAGCTGTCGAACCCACATAGGATCCAGGAATAGTATTCAGTCCTGTTGAACCCATGTATGATCCCTTTATCACAATGCAGCCAGCCACAGGGTTCCTGCACAAAGCATGCTTGATTCTGAGACGGTCCGCTCCTCAAGCCAAGTGTCTATACATAAACTGCCACGAAGTCCCAAGAAGGAGTATCTCAAAGGTCCTTCCATGTCATAGAGGTAAAAACCAAACAATATGTGTCCAAGACACAGAGGACGAGATGACCAAGACATTTACCAAAAAGTACACGACGTGTTGGAATAAGGTACACTCCGTGTCGTCAGACCTCAGGTACTGCCTGTGTACAATGGCTCGTGTCATGAGGCTGGTTGTATAGAAAATTAAGTACATGATGTGTGGTATGCTTACACGCCATGTCTACAGACCTCAGGTATTTCCCGTGTGCAACGGCCCATGTCGTAAGACTGGTCATGTAGAAAAGTAAGTACACGGTGTGTGGTATGGTTACACGTTGTGTCTATAGAGACTAGGGTCGGCTCCATGCGCGCTGGCTATGTGCATGTACACGGCCTCAACCCATGTTTCGCTAACCCGTGTAACTGGTACATGAGGTAGCCTGTGACACTGGCCCTGCCTGGTCGTGTGGTGGAGTACATGCCCGTGTACTTCACCCTGTGTCCGTGTATCCCTGGGATACATGCCGAGTCTCGCAAAGCCGCCTCTGCCAAGCTGTGTGAAGAGTACACGTCGTGTGATTGGGGTCGCACGCTGTGTGATGCACTTCTGACACCTGAAACCTTATCCGTAATATTCCCATACTACATGGTGTGTTCTTCGGAAGTACATGCTGTGTATGCTGGAATTTTCTAGAAACAAAGCTTTTGGCCAGCGTGCCTCCCGTGATGACCGTTCTTCGTTCTGATAGTCTGATTACCATGAAACTACAAACTCTAGGTCACCCTGATGTTCTGAAATCATCATCGGTGTTTTCAGGCCTCCAATTGGCTCTGAAAACATGTTTTTATTCACCCGCTCGAAGAACGGTCGAAAAATAGTCTTCCCGGTCCGGGTATGATCTGTCGCCCACTATCATCGTCGCACCTCCGCTAGGTCGTCGTGATGTTGGGTCTTCAATTTGGGATCGTTGCGTCGCACAGTGAATTTTCAACGATCCATTGTTCATCACCCATGAAGAATGAGAAGAACACACCACAAGATGTGTGGCGGAGAAATCGGGTCGTGTTAGTTTGGCCCGGTCCCTCTGCATTAGTTTGATAGAAAGCGGTTCAAGAGGAATAAATCAACATATGAGGAACAAGAATAACGTTGATCAAATCAAACACACCCCTACCTTTGTTCATTGATCATCGACATTACGCGATAAGGCGGACGTCGATTCGTTGTAGACGAACGTGTCCTACGTCGAAGGAGGTTCCGAGGAAGGAAGTCGAAGTCGAGGTCGAGGTCGACGTTCTTCATAGGTTGGAGCATTCTTCGTCGGTGGAACACGTTCTTCGCTGGGAGCTTTCTCCCAAGTTCTCTCATCTCCCAAGTTCCACCAAAATGAAAGTGATCCCCCGAAAAAATAATAGATTTATCTATTATTTAGTTGTTGGCACAAAATTCAAAAATATTCAAATTAATTAATTGATGTGATCAATTAATTAATGGAGAGGATTTGGAAAAATTAAGTGTTAGGGGAGTTGAAGAGGCTCCCCTACACTTAATGGAAGTTTTAGGGTTTCTCCCCATTAATGGGAAGTTTCAAGGGGGTTTAAAACCCGAGTCATCCCCACCACAATAAACATGAAGAGTAGGTTAGGTTCAAGTGGGCCCACCACTATAACCTCTCATGGGAGGTTAAGGTGTGGTGGTTCCCACCTCCAACTTCCACATGGTGGTTATAACAGATAAAATAAAATAAAACATGCGTTTATTTTATTTTATTATTCCCACAAAAAAAACCCAAAAACTATCTTTTATTCTCGATGCACTACCATCGAGGTGAAAGTCTTTTTAAGAAAATATCGGTTATGCGAGTTCAACAGTGCCCTTAGATTATAATTCTGAGCACCGGATCAAAATTTATAAAAACCCGCTTGTAAATTTACTGAACACACCCAAACAAAACTTCAGAAATTGATTCCGGGCACACTGGGCCTCGGAATCATGCGCCGTCAAATTTCGCAGACTCGTAAAATTCCTATTTAATTAAAAAAAATTACCTGGAAATTTCTGGGTCTTTACATTCTCCCCACCTCAGGGCTCTATGTCCATGTAATCCACAACTCCTAACTAAGGAAAAAAGTGGGGGTACTGATCACGCATCTGAGCCTCTCACTCCCATGTGCTCTCCTGGAGGTTCATGTGCTGCCAGCAAACGCGCACCAGAGGTATCGACCGTCCACTAAGGACTCGCTCCTGTCGATCATCAATCTCTACTGGAACCTCCTTAAAAGTCTCCCCATCATCGACGTCCAACTCTCCATGGTCGATGATGTGAGAAGGGTCATGCACATATCTCCTTAGCTGGGATACATGGAAGACGTCGTGCACCCGGTGCAACTAAGGTGGAATAGCTAAGCGGTAAGCCACCTCGCCAACTCTGCTAAGAACCTGAAATAGTCCGATGAATCTCAGAGATAACTTTCTTCCTCGACCAAATATCTGTAGACCTCGTTGAGGTGAGACCTGTAGAAATATGTGGTCTCCATCCTTGAACTCCATAGGCCTCCATCTCCTATCAGCATGCAACTTATTCCTGCTTTGTGCAGTCTTCATCCGCTCCTGGATGATCTGCACCTTCTTTGTGGTAGATCGTACCATCTCTGGTCCTACTAGTGCTGACTCCCCAGGGATAGTCCAGCATAAGGGTGATCTGTAAGGTCTCCCGTATAACGCCTCAAAAGGTGTCATCCCAATGGTGGAGTGATAGCTGTTTTTGTATGCAAACTTCACCAAAGGTAAGTGATCCTCCCAGCTACGACTGAAGTCGAGGACACAAGCACGCAACATGTACTTGAGGTTCTGAATGGTCCACTCAATCTGACCATCCATCTGAGGATGGAAGGCAGTGCTCAAATGAAGCTGCGTCCTGAAATCCTCCTGCAACCCCTTCCATAGCTGGGAAGTAAAACGTGTGTCATGATCGGAGACAATCGTCGAATGTACTCTATTTAGCCACACAACCTCCTGCACGTAGAGTCATCCCAAGTTCTCTACTAAACCCTACTCTCTGATCGGTAGGAAGTGGGCCAACTTGGTGAGTCTGTTGATGATCACCCAAATTGAGTCATGACCTCTGGATGTACGTGGAAGTCCCATCACGAAGTCCATGGATATCCCATCCCAATTCCACTTTGGGACCTCTAAAGTCTAAACCAAGCCTGATGGTACCTAGTGCTCTACCTTCACTTGCTGACAAGTGAGGCACCGAGAGACAAACTCTGCAACTACCTTCTTCATTCCTGGACACCAGTGTTATCGCTGAAGATCCTGGTATATCTTCACCACTTCTGGATGTACCTCTAGAGGGGATGCATGGAACTCCCTCAACACTTCCTCTTGAAGTGACACTGGCACCATAGTACGTCCTCTGAAGAGGATGATGTGCTTCCCACCTTTAGAAAATCCATTAGGTTCCTGCCCTGTGGATATCTGAGCACATCGTGTCTCGCTGTCAGCATCCCCACATTGTGCCTCCCTGACTTGCTGAAGAAGTGGGGGAGTGACTATAAGAGACTGAAGGAAGGCTGCTCCATCTCTATCTCCAAATGATATCTGTAAAGTAGCCAGCTGCTCTGTCACCTCAGCTAGTAGCTGTATACTAGTTCTCCTACTGAGTGCATCTACAACAACGTTCCCCTTCCCAGGAGTATAGACTATCTCGAAGTCATAGTCCTAGAGGAACTCAATCCAATGTTGTTGTCTCAGGTTTAGGTCCTTCTGGGAAAAGATATACCTGAGACTCTTGTGATCAGAGTACACAATAAAACGTTAACCCATCATATAGTGTCGCCACATCTTCAAGGCAAACACCACTAATACTAACTCTAGGTCATGGGTAGCGTACTTCTGATCATGTTTTCTTAGCTGTCGTGAAACATAAGCAATCACTACTCACTCCTCCATCAAGACACATCCGAGTCCAGTCCCTAATGCGTCGCAGTAGACTACGTACCCAACGCCTTCCTCTGGAAGCCTCAAGAAGGGGGCACTAGTCATCCTCTGCCTCTGCTCCTGAAAGCTCTGCTGACATATCTCCGACAACGCAAAGGGTTTCCCCTTTTTCTTCAAGGATGATAGTGGTGCTGCAACTCTGGAGAAATTTGGCACAAACCTTCGGTAATAACCATCCAAACCCAGGAAACTCCGCACCTCTGTCACACTTTTGGGTGGCTCCCAAGAAAGTATTGCCTCAATATTTGCTGGATCTACTGCAACTCCAGCCTCTGAGATGACATGTCCCAAAAAGTGAACCTCCTAGATCCAAAACTAGCACTTCAATAGCTTACCATAAAGCTGGTGCTCTCGAAGTGTGTCCAGTACTACCTGCAAATGGTAGGCATGCTCCTCCTCAGTAATCGAGTAGATCATAATGTCGTCGATGAAGACTACGACAAAGCAATAGAGGTATGACTGGAAAATACTATTCATGAGTCCCATGAACACTGCTGGAGCATTGGTTACATCGAATGGCATAACCTAGAACTCATAGTGGCCATACCGACATCTGAAGGTCGTCTTTTGCACATCCTCATATCGAACTCTAAGCTGGTGATAACCTGATCTGAGGTCTATCTTTGAGAACCATTGTGATCCCTTCAGCTGATCAAAGAGTTCATCAATCCTCGAGAGTGGGTACTTGTTCTTCACGGTCACCTGGTTCAGGTGCTGGTAGTCAACATAAAGCCTCAAGCTCCCATCTGCCTTCTTGGTGAACAGAATCAGGGCTGCCGAGGGAGAAACACTGGGCCGAATGAATCCCTTCCCCTGCAAGTCCTCTAGCTATACCCGTAGCTCATGAAGCTCTGTGGGAGCCATCCGATATACTAGTGTAGATATCAGTGTCGTACCAGGGTATAAGTCAATGTAAAAGTCCACCTCTCTGCGAGAAGGTAGACTTAGGACATCATCAGTGAAAACACCCGCATACTGGTCCACCACTACAGGATAGCTCGAACTCTCCACATCAACTGCTCTGAGGGTAAGGCAATACAAATGATAAGTGATCGGATGTAATCTCCTTCAGGAAAGTCCATCCTGTGTTGCAAAGTCTCCCTTCTCGCTGGTGAAGGTGAACCTAGTCCCATCCGTGCAGACACACCGCACTTTGCGCCTAATACAGTCAATCTGAGCATGGACTGTAGATAACCAGTCCATACCCAAGATGACGCCATAAGGCCTTGAATCCACTACTAGGAGATCCCAACCGAAGCTCTCACCTCCTAGAGTAAGCTCACACAACTAGCACCAGTGCATAATCGTCAAATCTGCTCCTGTATCTATCCATAAGGATCGAGCCAACGGATCTGTCGGAATCTCTGAGCTCTGAAAGAGGACGGTGGCACTGAAAGAGTGACTGGAACCTGCGTCTTTAAGAATTGCAGCTAAGGTGGAGTAGACACAGACCGTACCTCGAATCATCTTCGGAGCACCATGATCATATGCCATAGCTACCTGGAGCTGAGATCTCCCCTGTCAACCTACTCCCTGCGGTCAGGGTGGACCTCCTAGTGGTGGTGGTGGTAACACCTCGTAACGTCATCCACCGCCAGCTGCACGACCAGCTCCTCTTCCTCATTCTCCTTCTCCCTACAGATCGCCTTGATCGAACCTCTGCCTTTGCCTGGGAGGTCCCTCAACTATCTACTGATCATCCGAACAGCGTGTCGGACTGTCACGAGCCATGTGACCCTGCCCGCCGTATGTGAAACACTGCATGTTCCTCGTATGACTGGCTCTGTCTCATGTGCCTCGCACAACCAAACCTGAGTCATGAGGTCATCCACCAGATGATCTGGTCCGTTTGGATCACTACGAAATATGTCTGCTACCATCTGCAGAATACTCTGTTATGTGACGCTCAGTGGTGGGTCTCGCTGCTGTTGACTGCTCATCAAAGAAACTATCCACTAAGAGGGCTTGCTCCAACACCCCTGCCTGTGTCGGGATGCTAAGGGAGATCATCGAAGCCCTGATCTCTCGCCTGAGCCCCTGCTCGAAGGTCCGGGCCCTAAAGAATTGGTCCCACACCATATCTGTGGAGTAGCGCGAGAGGTCGGTGAACCTCGCTGAATACTGTGCCACCATCATGCGACCCTACTACAGATGAAGTAGCTCTATATCCACACTAGACACAGGGTGGATGGGACAAACTTCACCCGAAACAGGCTCTCGAAGTCTGCCCAGAGTAGTGTTGCCTCATCATGCACCTAGAACATCAGGCTCCACCATCTGTCTGCTGCTGCCTGAAGGAGACTCACGATAAGGATCACCATAAGGTCGGTTGGTGTCCCTACTAGTCTGAAGACTCTCACCACAGCCTCCAGCCAATCCTCAGTTGCCAGCGGGTCTGTCTCGCCCCTGAACCTAGGTGGCCTCTGGCACTGGAACTCGTGCAACGTGCTCAAGCGGCGTGCACTCTCTGCTGTTGGGGTTGGTGGCATCGATGGACCAATGGGGAGTGGTACCGCTGGTGCCTCCGGAAAAGGGCCCTACACCGAGGCCCCATCACTCAGTGGTCTATCTATGCATACAACTCTTGGAACCCTAGATGGTTGTCTGCGTGGAGGCATCCTGAAAAGAAACAGGTGTTCCACAGTCAAAAAGTTATACCTGGTGAGCTCACTCAAAGAATTCATAAATAAGACTCTTGAAAACACACATGCAATCAGTGTTTTCATGCACTGAGTTAGAAATCAGAAGTTAGGGTCCTGGTGTATGGATATGTCGGCCGCCGCACCAACACTGGATTCCCTAAACTGATAACCACACTCACTAAACTTAACACTATTTCCATTAAAAATAAATATTAGAGTCCTAAGTTCTGCTGTAGAACAGACTCCTCTGATACCAATTTTTCATGACCCATCCCCCGGGGCCCGTGCTGTGACTACCCCAAGCCCGCCTTCCATAGGCTAGGGGCTGGCGACTAGCACCAAAGGCGTAATTCCCTTAAATGGGGAAGTCATTGCCTTTATAACCTATAAACACGCACAACAGATACGATCACAAGAAAACTTAATAACTGACAAGTGAGTACAGTAAGTAAAAAGGGGCCAGAATACAAGCCCAACTGGAAAGTACAAGAAAATGAAAGTACAAGTACAACTGAGGAAATAGGAAAAACAGCCACTGAGCCATCCTCTGAGGTTCCTACCAGAAGGGTAGGTATAGATCACCTCCTCAGCACTCCACGTCTGTCTGTCTCCTTTGTGTACCGACACACCATAAGGTCCACCTCCGGGTACCGTCCAGTCCTGGTGCTCTCAGCCTCGGTCATTGCTGTCTGTCATCTGCATCCAACACAATGAGGTGTGGGCATAGCCCGTGTAGGGGTGAGTATAAGGATACTCAGTAGGGACCCCGAGACCCTCAAGGTCTCACAAAATCCAACAAGGATAAACCACAAAGTATGAAATCAACAGATAACCCCACTTAGGTATATGCCCATACATATACCGAAGTTATCAAGATATCCATCTCAATCATGAGGAAAACTCAAAGTTATTGACTCAGCTCACACAAGTATACAACTTATGTAGAGAGTTAGAGATGATTATATGTAGCCACTAAATCATATATTCTATCGAACCCAAGTAGGATCTAGGAACAGTAGTCAGAGCTGTCGAACCCACACATGATCCAGGAATAGTAGTCAGAGCTGTCGAACCCACACAGGATCCAGGAACAGTAGTCAAAGCTGTCAAACCCACACAGGATCCAGGAACAGTAGTCAGTCCTGTCGAACCCATGTAGGATCCCTTTATCACAATGCAGCTAGCCACAGGGTTCTCGCACAAAGCACGCTTGATTCTGGGAGGGTTAGCTCCTCAAGCCAAGTGTCTATACATCAACTGCCACGAAGTCCCAAGAAGAAGTATCTCAAAGGTCATGCCACATCATAGAGGGAAAAACCAAACAATATGTTTCCAAGACATAGAGGACGAGATGACCAAGCCATTTACCAAAAAGTACATAACGTGTTGGAATAAGGTACACGTCGTGTCGTCAGACCTCGGGTACTGCTCGTGTACAACGACCCATGTTGTGAGGCTAGTCATGTAGAAATGTAAGTACATAGCGTGTGGTATGGTTACATGCCGTACAGACCTCGGGTACTGCCCGTGTGCAACGGCCCGTGTCATAAGACTGGCCGTGTAGAAAAGTAAGTACACAGCGTGTGGTGTGGTTACATGTCGTGTCTACAGAGGCTGGGGTCGGATCTGTGTACGCTGGCCATGTGCCCGTACACGACCTCAACCCGTGTTTCGCCAACCCATGTAATTGGTACATGGGGTAGCCCATGACACTGGCCCTGCCTGGCCGTGTGGTGGAGTACATGCCCGTGTACTTCACCCCATGTCCGTGTATCCCCGGGATTCACGCCGAGTCTTGCGAAGCCGCCTCTGCCAAGTTGTGTGAAGAGTACACATCGTGTGATCGGGGTTGCATGCCATGTGATGCGCGTCTGATACCCAAAACCCTAGCCCTAGTATTCCCATACTACATGGCGTGTTCTTCGGAAGTACACGCCATGTATGCTGGAATTTTCCAGAAACGACGCTTCTGGCCAGCGTGCCTCCCGTGATGCCCGTTCTTCGTTCTGACAGTCTGATTACCATGAAACTGTAGACTCTAGGTCGCCCTGATGTTCTGAAGTCATCACCGGTGTTTTTGGGCCTCCAATTGGCTCCGAAAACACATTTTGATTCACCCGCTCAAAGAACGGTCGAAGAACGGTCTTCCCAGTCCGGGTCTGATCTGTCGCCCGCTATCGTCGTCGCACCTCCGCTAGGTCGTCGTGATGTTGGGTCTTCAATTTGGGATTTTTGTGTCGCACAACAAACCTACAATGATCCATTGTTCATCACCCATGAAGAACGAGAAGAACACACCACAAGAAGTGTGGCGGAGAAATTGGGCCGTGTTAGTTTGGCCCGGTCCCTCCGCATTAGTTTGATAACAAGCGGTTCAATAGGAATAAATCAACATACGAGGAACAAGAATAACGTTGATCAAATCAAACACACCCCTACCTTTGTTTGTTGATCATCGATGTTGCATGAGAAGGTGGACGTCGATTCGTTGTAGACGAACGTGTCCAACGTCGAAAGAGGTTCCGAGGAAGGAATTCGAATTCGAGGTCGAGGTCGACGTTCTTCGTCGGTTGGAGCGTTCTTCGTCGGTGGAACACGTTCTTCGTTAGGAGCTTTCTCCCAAGTTCTCTCCTCTTCCAAGTTCCACCAAAATGAAAGTGAGCCCCCAACAAAATAATAGATTTATCTATTATTTAGTTGTTGGCACAAAATTCAAAAAGATTCAAATTAATTAATTGTTGTGCTCAATTAATTAATGGAGAGGAATTGGGAAAATTAAGTGTTAGGGGAGTTGAAGAGGCTCCCCTACACTTAATAGAAGTTTGAGGGTTTCTCCCCATTAATGGGGAGTTTCAAGGGGGTTTAAAACCCGGGTGGTCCCCACCACAATAAACATGAAGAGGAGGTTACACTACGGGAAAAGGGGTTTTTTGCAAGGGGCCTTTTGCGACGGGAATAAATCTCATCGCAAAAGGTCCATCCAAGAGGTTATTTGTGACGGGGGTAACGACCCGTCGCAAATAACCAACTATTTGCGACGGGATTTCGTCTCCCGTCGCAAATAGTTTGGCGCGGATAGCGCATCAGACCGCGTGAAGGTTATTTGCGATGGTGGGATCCCACCGTCGCAAATAGTTAAGTATTTGTGACGGGTCCCGTCGCAAATAACCTGCGACGGTTTATAGCTTTTTGTGACGGGATGTCGTCCCATCGCAAAAGGTGTGTCGGCAGGGACTATTTGCGACGGGTCTCGTCGCAAATAACTTTTTAACCGCCGACAGTAATTAATGCGGACGTAGGTATTTGCAACGAGACTCATCGCAAAAGATACTATTTGCAACGGGATACTCGTCGCAAATAATCTCGTCGCAAATAATTTAACCTATATATACCCTCATCCGTTTTTCCTCTCATTCCTTTCAAATCTTAGATCATGTTTCTCTATAAGCTCGGATTTTATAGAGAGATTTTTTCAAAGTTAATTTTTTTGTTCACAAAAAAGTTGTGAAGCCGTCTGCATCAATAGAAAATCAGTCTTAAAGGTATTTATGTTTTTTTTAATTTATTATTTATTTCATTTTTTCATGTTAATTTTTTTTATTGTTGATTAGTTGTAATTAAATTAAATTTAAATTGTTTTGTCATTAGTATTTATTTGTACTAATAAATTGAAATTTTTAGTATTAATTTTTAATAATTAGTAGTAATTATTAATTATTAACGATAATTAGTAATGTATATAATTAATTTGTATTAATTAATAATAATTGGTAATAAATATCAATAAATAGTAATAAATAGGAAAAATTAGTAATAATTAGGAATAATTAGTAATAATTAGGAATAATTTGGAGTAAATATTAATAATTAGTAATAATTAGGAATAATTAGCAATAATTAGGAATAATTAGCAATAATTAGTAATAATTAGCAATAATTAGTAATAAATAGCAATAAATAATAATAATTAGTAATAAATTGTAATAATTAGTAATAAATTGTAATAATTAGTAATAAATGCTAATAATTACTAATAATTACTAGTAAATACTAATAAATACTAATAAATAATAATAATTAGCAATAAATACTAATAATTAGGAATAATTAGCAATAATTAGAAATAATTAGCAATAATTAGAAATAAATAGCAATAATTAGCAATAATTAGCAATAATTAGTAATAATTATCAATAATTAGTAATAATTAGCAATAATTAGTAATAATTAGCAATAATTAGTAATAATTAGCAATAATTAGTAATAATTAGCAATAATTAGGAATAATTATCCATAATTAGCAATAATTAGCGATAAATAGCAATAATTAGAAATAAATAACAATAAATAGAAAAAATAGGAATAATTAGTAATAAATAGGAATAATTAGTAATAATTATGAATAATTATTAATAATTAGGAATAATTAATAATAATTAGTAATAAATTGTAATAGTTGGTAATAAATTGTAATACTTTGTAATAAATTGTAATAATTAGTAATAAATACTAATAATTACTAATAATTACTAATAAATACTAATAATTAGCAATAATTAGCAATAATTAGGAATAATTAGAAATAATTAGCAATAAATAGAAATAAATATCAATAATTAGAAATAATTAGGAATAATTAGGAATAATTAGTAATAATTAGCAATAATTAGTAATAAATAGAAATAATTAGTAATAAGTAGAAATAAATATTAATAAATAGGAATAATTAGTAATAATTAGGAATAATTAGTAATAATTAGGAATAATTATGAATAATTAGGAATAAATACTAATAATTAGTAATATTTAGGAGTAATTAGTAATAATTAGCAATAATTAGCAATAATTAGGAATAATTAACAATAATTAGTAATAATTAGTTATAATTAGTAATAATTACTAATAAATACTAATAATTTGTAATAATTACTAATAAATACTAATAATTAGAAATAATTAGGAATAATTAGTAATAATTAGGAATAATTAGCAATAATTGGCAATAATTAGCAATAATTTACAATAATTAGCAATAATTAGCAATAAATAGAAATAAATAGGAATAAATTGTAATAATTAGCAATAATTAGGAATAATTAGGAATAATTAGAACTAATTAGAAAAAATTAGAAATAATTAGCAATAATTAGCAATAATTATGAATAATTAGCAATAATTAGGAATAATTAGCAATAATTGGGAATAATTAGTTATAAATAGGAATAAATTGTAGTAATTAGTAATAAATTGTAATAATTAGTATTAATTAGTTATAAATATTAATAAATAGTAATAAATAATAATAAATATTAATAAATAGTAATACATAGTAATAAATAGTAATAGTTAGTAATAAATAGTAATAGTTAGTAATAAATATGAATAATTAGTTATAAATAAGAATAATTAGCAATAATTAGGAATAAATACTAATAATTAGTAATATTTTCTAATAATTAGAAATAAATACTAATAATTAGTAATATTTAGCAATAATTAGTGATAATTAGAAATAATTAGGAATAATTAGAAATAATTAGGAATAATTAGCAATAATTTGTAATAATTAACAATAATTAGTAATAATTACTAATAAATGCTAATAATTAGGAATAATTAGGAAAAATTAGCAATAATTAGGAATAATTAGGAATAATTAGCAATAATTAGCAATAATTAGCAATAATTAGCAATAAATAGGAATAAATTGTAATAATTAGCAATAATTATAAATAATTAGGAATAATTAGAACTAATTAGAAATAATTAGAAATAAATAGAAATAATTAGAAATAATTAGGAATATTAGCAATAATTAGGAATAATTAGCAATAATTAGGAATAATTAGGAATAAATAGGAATAAATTGTAATAATTAGTAATAAATTGTAATAATTAGTAATAAATAGTAATAAATATTAATAAATATTAATAAATAGTAATACTTAGTAATAAATAGTAATAGTTTGTAATAAATAGTAATAATTAATAATAAATATGAATAATTAGTTATAAATAAGAATAATTAGTTATAAATAAGAATAATTAGTAATAGATAGGAATAATTAGCAATAAATAGTAATAAATAGTAATAATTAGTTAGGAATAGTTAGAAAGAAATTTTAATAAATTTTAATAAATTCCAAGAACCTGGCACAATTTCCAGTGGATTGACGACACTCTTGCTCGATGACTTTTCTCCTTTAAACTCTCACCGACTCAAAACAATATGAAAAATGTGCTGCTTCATATGCATATTCAATCTAATATACACGAGATTGGATATGCATTCATAGGATCATATTTTTTATATTGTTTTCAGGCGGTGATAGTTGGAAGAAGACAATTCATCGACGAAAAGGGGGCTCTTTTGTCCGACAGCTCATTTACTTACATCTTTCTCACACTGAAATCACAATGAAGAATTTGGTCAGAGATACGTATATTCATTCTCGTGCATATGAGAATGAATATAATAACCTTCGACAAGATTCTTCATTGTGATTTTAGTGTGAGAAAGATGCAAGTAAATGAGGCGTCGGACAAAAGAGTAGTCGTCAATCCACTGGAAATTGTGTCGCATTTAATTAATGGTAATTATTAAGAAGTAGTAGTAATTATTTGTCTTCTTTTTTCAGATAGTATTTTTATAATTTCAAATTATTCAAAAACAGTGATGATTTTATATTTTGTAGAAAAATATGGAACAAGGAAGTCAACATCAGTCATTATTAGATGATCACGCTTAGATAAATCAGCACAGCAATCCAAATGGTTCTGGTTTAAATCCTATATATATTGAGGGTGTTGAAGCTTTCTTAGCATTTGCATCATCAAAACCAGAATATGTTTCAGAAGGCATAATTAAGTGTCCTTGTAAAAAAATGTGCTCTGAGAATGTTTGAAACATTTGACAAGGTTGGGGGACATATCGTGCGGTTTGGTTTTCAACCAGATTATGTTTTTTGGTGTCAACATGGTGAATGTAGTTCCAGAGAAGATACTAATAACTTGATTCTGGATCCATCACAGTTCCAAAATTTATACATGATGTTGCAGGTCTATCTGTTCAACAAACTAAAACTCACGATGATATTGATTTAACTCTTGAGTTGGAACCATCCAAATTTTATGAGTTGTTGAGGTCTACTGAGGATGCATTATATCCTGGTTTCAAGATAAGAAAATTAAAAGCGGTTGCAAAATTTATGGCTATTAAATCAGATAATGCAATGTCAAACAACTGTTTTGATCAGATATTTTCTTTGGTTAAAACACTATTACCTGAAGGAAATTTGTTGCCTGCAAATTACTATGAGAGCAAGAGGTTGGTTTGTAATCTAGGCCTTAGTTATCAGAAGATTCATGCATGTGAAAATGATTACATCTTATATTCTGGTGAAAATGATTCATTGGATAGTTGTCCAACATGTGGACAATCAAGGTATAAAGAAGCTCAACGAGGGAAGTCTGGATCGATTCCTATAAAACAGTTGAGATATTTCCTCCTTACACCCAGGATGCAATGTTTATTTATGTCTCATAACATAGCGTCAATGATGTCATGGCACAAAACCAATATTTCAACCGGTAAAAGCTTGAATCATCCATATGATGGTGATTCATGAAAACATTTTGATCGTCTACATCCGTCTTTTGCTTTAGAAGCCCGAAACATGCGATTGGGTCTTTCTACTGACGGTTTCTGTCAGTTTGGTTCTTATGGTAGTTAGTATTCATGTCGGTCTGTCTTTATAACTCCGTACAATCTACCTCCATGGATGTTGATGAAGGAGACCTATATCTTTTTAACCTTATTAATCCCAGGACATCCGAAAAAGAATATTGATGTTTATTTGAAACCATTGATTGATGAGTTAAATGCATTGTGGAGTAATAGTGTTAGTACATATGATGTTTCTGCGGAACAAAATTTCACATTAAAAGCTGCATTGATGTGGACGATTAGTGACTTTCCGGCATATGGCATGTTATCTGGATGGAGTACACATGGTCTGAAATCATGTCCTCACTGTATGAAAGACAACAAAGCTTTTATGCTCGTCAATGGAAAAAAACCTTACTATTTTGACTGTCATCATAGATTTCTTCCAACAGATCATCCTTTTAGAAGGAACAAATATCATTTCAGAAAAGGTACAATTGAAAGGGATTAACCTCCAAAAATGATATCAGGTATAGAGTTAAAATCAGTTGTATTTTCATTACCTCCCATCACATTTGGGATAACATTAAACCAACAGAAAATTCATGGCTTTGGGAAAGAACATAATTGGATAAAACGAAGCATTTTTTGGGATCTCCCATATTGGTCTGGTTTGTTGTTCTGCCACATGTTAGATGTCATGCACATTGAGAAGAACTGTTTTGATAATTTATTTCATAGAGTTTTGGATACACCAGGTAAGACCAAAGATACTATAAAATCACGATTAGATCTTGCCCAAATTTACAGGCGACCAGAACTTGAACTATTTGAAAATGTCAGATCACAGAGGTTAATGAATCCAAAAGCAGCTTATACACTATCCAAAGAGAGTCATTTATTATTTTTTCAGTGGATTGCATATTTGAGACTTCTCGATGGCTATGCTTCCAATTTGGGCATATGTGTTAATAATGGTCATATTACTGGATTAAAAAGTCATGATTGTCATGTTATAATGGAAAGACTTATTCCGATTGGATTCAGAGGTTTGTTGAATTCTATGATTTGAGATTCAATAACAGACATATCATATTTTTTTCGAGACATTTTTGCAGCAACAACTGACTATGATGCACTAAGAAAACTAGAAGAAGATGTTGTTGTAATTACATGTAAACTGGAAAAAATATTTCCACCTACTTTCTTTGACTCAATGGAACATCTGATATTACATTTTCCACATGAAGCTAAATGTGGAGGTCTAGTACAATTTTGATATATGTACCCATTCGAGAGATGCATGCAGAAATTGAAAAAAAAAGTATGTAACAAAGTATCAGTTGAAGGCTCAATTGCTGAAGCTTATTTGCAAGAGGAAATTTCTTTTTTTTTCTATCACTATTTTGAATATGAATATACCTCAAAACAAAACCGCATGGGATAGAATGAGGGAAATGTTAATGATGAAATGGATAATCATTATTAGTTTATAATCAGCCAAATCTTGGCTTCGGTGGAGTTCAAGAACGATGGATTTCAAACGATGAACATCACAGAGCTCATACATATGTTCTGCTTAACTGTGAAGAAATGACAACATTTGTACTGTGAGTGCTTCTATCACTTATTCAATAATTTCTGTTACAGTATGTAAACTTATTTTATTTATAGGTCATATGATAATCATATCAAGAAACAAGTTCCACAAATTACAGCAGCTGCTCTTAAAGAACGCAGACAAAAAAAATTTCTCAATGGTTTCAAAAGTTGGTAACATAAATTATTAATGGTTTAATATCAATTTAGTTTACTATTTATTATATTGATAATTTTTTTACAAATTTTCAGGTGTCTCAACATGATGATAAAATTGATAAGCGACTGCGTATATTGAGTAACCCACCCTCAAAAATGGTTAAATATTATAATGCATATATGGTGAATGGTTTTTGATTTCATACACGTGCATATGGGGAATCAAAAAAAACAATGAATAGTGGAGTTTTTTTGAGAGGATCGCATCATAGAAAAACTAAAGTTGACTTTTAAGGCATTCTAGATGAAATTATTGAGTTATGTTATCTTGGAAAAAATTACATAATGATATTTAAATGTCGGTGGTTGGATACTGAAAGAGGATTGTGTGTTCATCCGACTCATGGAATCGTCGATATTAAATATAAAAGTCTTCTTGCAGTAAATTAACCATTTTTACTGGCACAACAGGCACATAAAATTTATTAAGCGAAGTACTGTGCTACTTCAAGAGACCTGGGTGATTGGTGGAGCATAATAAAAATGAAATCCTGGGAAAATCAATTTACTCAAACTGAATGTGGTTCCGCTGAAGTGGAAGAAATTGAAATTTTTCAAGAGACTACTCAAAATCCATCGTTTTCACAAAGAAACGTGAATATCGATGAGGACACCCCACAATTAAGGGTCCATCGTGACGAAGATGTTAATGATGTTACAAATGAAATTGAAATGACAAGGGATGATGAAAGTGAAACCCATATGGATATTGATGATGCCGAGGAGGAATATGAAGACATTGACATCATTAGATATGAATATGATGATGAAGGTGAACATTGGCACAATTAAATGTTGGTTATGATCATAACTAATATATATATATAATAGTTATTTTTAACTATCTACTAACAACAATAATTTTTTGTTTCAGATGGAATCTGATCTATTGTGTGAGTTAGAGGAGGTTGAGCTACCTTTAGATGAGGGGGATGTGGGATCATCTGACCCTCATCCTACTGGTGGTTCAGGAGGTACGCGGAGGGGGCGTGGTCTTGCACGACTGATGATTCCTGACCCTATCTCCGAGCAATGTCCACATCTTGTCTTCGATCCACGCACACGAAGGTATGGTAACCTGTATATTTTAGTTGTATTTCATTAATTTATTTATATATATATTAATTGTTTGATTATTTATTCTTTTTTAACAGTTTTGTGCATGTAGCTGTTGAACAGGGGAGTGCTATCTTGCGCAATTATTTTTCTCAGCCATGGACCACATGGGAACAGATTTTCGTTGATGTGTAGCTCGACATGTACAATCAGTGGCTGGTATGTAAATAAATAATATTTATTTTGAAATTTATTTTATTAATAACTTGATATTATAAATTATTTATAAGGTTTATGGTATCCCATTGATGATATCATGTGTAGCGATATCCATACAGCATGGGAGGTGGCTACGCATGAGCGTTTGCGTCAGTTTTTGCACAATTTGAGAAAGACATCTATTAAGAAAGTAGGAGTGATAGTATTTGATTAGTCGTGTAGAGCACACCGAATAGAGTACATTTCATGTAATGCCCCGACCCCAGTTACCCAGAGTCGGTGCATTATTACGTATCATTGGCATGATATCAAAAGATCAAGTCTCGAAAGACCGATTAGTTTAGTAGCCTTAGAAACACTAGATACATTAACAAATGTTACATTACATCATAAAGTGAAAAAAAAATGATAACATGGACTCTATAGTCCACACTCATATCCCCTTCAGACTATCCATGTTGGTCATTCATAAAATATTTCTTCATATCCTGGGAAAAATAAAACATAGAAAGGGGTGAGCTCAGATGCTCAGTAAGGATAACAATATAGCGGAAACTTTCATAAATAAACATAAACATTTAAGGCAATGTATAACTAAAACAAAAGCCTTTTAAACTTTAACTTTAGCATAATATGGAAAAAAATAAAATGAAATAATTTCATTTACTTATTCACATGGATATTATACTAATTAAATAATCACATGTAATATCAATAACCACATTCATAATGATGGAATTCATAATGTCAGACTATCATAACCACATAGTCAAGGCCTCATGCCAAGACTACAAATAATATTTTGTCAAGGCCTTGTGCCAAGAAACTAGTTTGTCTCATGAGACCTACCGATGCATTGAGGAGCTATAGCGGGCTCCACCCGTCACTTATTAAGTCCAATGCATTCCTCATATGAACGGGTTTAAACATAATATAAACATTCGTATTAAAACTAGCATACGAAATGTCAATAATTTCTCCATAAACCATGAATGGTATAAAAATAACACATCCACAGTCAAACATATCACAAAACCTTCAATACAATATGTAATTTTTTTATCATAATAAATAAACTTCAAATAAGCTTAAAATCCATCAAAGGATGTTGACAAAGATGAAATCAAAACTATTTCAGAGAAATATCTATTTTTTTGAAATCATTTAAAAGTCAAATAATTATAAAATAAAACATTTAATTTGAAAATATCCTTATAAGATTGTAAGTGAAGCTTCGAAGATTTTATAACGGTGGAAAATAGCCGCACCCGCCGTATAAGTTAAAAAAACATTCTTACGTTAATTCTGTCGAAAAGGTTAAAAAGGACCTTATTTGGAAAATGACAGAAAGATCCATTTATAAACTTCTTATAAAAAGTCAAAAAGGGTATAAATTAATTTAACACATATTCTATAAAATAGTAAGAATGATTTGAAATTCATTTTTAAGAAACATGGATGTGGATGATAAAGAGGTCCCGATAGATAATTATGTATAAACAACCTCAGATAATGAAGAGATTGTGAAATAAACCCTTACCTTGTACTTTTTCTTGGTTGAGGGTAGGTTAACCTCATGTATAATGCTTAAATAATTGTTATTAAATTATACAATAATTATATACATTAATATGATATCATATATGATCTTTTAACATTTCTTTGTTAATAATATCTTAGTATTATCGTCGTTTTGGGTGTTAACTTACTCGTTTTCTTTTATATATTTTGTTACATAAGTCATGTTTGTTATGGATAGGTTGTATCTTATTCACATCCATAATTATATCAAGTCCTTTAACATTATTTTTAATCATCAAATGAGAATTATACTTGAATGGATACGATGGGGAATGAATCTCATCGTGTTCGTGGAGACAGTAGTCTGTACGTACGCACGAGCGACAATATCATTATTTTGATAATGTAATAATATATAATTGGATGGTATATCATATATAAAAAATAATTATCATGTTATATTTATTATTTAAATCAATTACACATCATTATCATACCCATACAAATAATAATGTTTTGAATAACAATTACACCACGACGTGGAGACGGTAAGCCGTACACACGCACGTATGGTGACATATCATTCAAAGGATGGATAGAATACTGAATATGGTTGTACCATATTTATAATAACATAATATTATATATAAGATACTGTATTTATTATTTTATAATGTAAATAACAAATAAATAAGAAGTTGAAGAAGAAAGGAACTTGAAAGAGGGTGGTGAAATCATTACCTCTTCTTCAGGTTCTTCCTTTTGATTTGATCAAAAGGGCTCTTAGGTTGGCTTTCTGATAAAACTAAGGCCTCTAGGTTAAATTGAGGGAAGTTGATAGAATATTTGGGTAGGTTTTGGCCGAGACAAAAGGCTTTTAAGGTGTGAAATAGTGGGAAGGGGGAGTGCCCTTTTATAAGAAGGGTGAGGGGCACCTTTGGAAAAGCTAGAAATATTATTTTATAATAAATTCAAATTCAGTTTCTAATGGCTCCAAAGTGTATTATTTAAAGTTTAAGGTGGGGATAGGTCTAAATACTTTCAACCAATATATTTTATACAGGTTTGAGTCACTATATTAACCTTATCATTTATATTTAACTCTTAGTTAAATAGTTTGACATTTACCATGTCTCTTTGTATTTTTATATTATATAGTCACTAAACTTACTATAAACTTCCAAGAGACCCCCAAGTGGTCCATTAATGATACACCTATCATGAAATAAGTACTTTGACTGAACATTATATTTTTAGGAATAGAATATCAATTAATAATATAATATTTGTTTTAAAAACTCTTTTATGTCAATTTTGACACTATTGGGCATTTTGTTTTTGATAAATTCATAACAGAATTATTACTTCGAAAAAAATTCATATAACCAATCCTAATATGTCATATTAACCTATAAAATTATTGTAATTCATAAAAAGTCTCAAATTAAATTTATTTTGATATTTATAATATCAATTATTTTAATATTTCATTAATTAGGTAATTACTGCATCACCATTGTGTCATAAATAAATTAAATTATTTAATGTCTAAAAATTATAAATAAAATATCATTATGTAGGAAATATTTTTATATTTCTAATTAATATTTACAATTGAATTTATCTTATGTATAACCCTATATTAAAAATGTTTTAGTAGTTAAACTTTGATTTTAACTCTTTTAGCTCTTCTTTGAATTAAATAATAATAAATGTCCTAATCTAATCCAAGTGGACCTAAATGATAATATTTTATTCCTAAGGTTGTTTTTGGTCGAGATACACTTGTCCAATAGAATTAGGACATGTGTTAGGGTAATATTAATATCATTTTTACCCTTAATTACCCTATTTACTTTTAACTGTGGTAAATAAAAGTAAAAAGTTACTATTCACCAAAAATTATTTTTATCTTATTGAACCACATTTTACTCCTTGATATTAACCGTATCTCTTGTATTTTCAAAATTCCATTCACAGAAGCGGTAAAATTAATTTTTATGTGAATTTGCAAATTCTCCTAGGAGGTGGGAAAAGACGGTGAAAAGTTCAATAAAATTTTTATATATCTAAAATTATTATAAACTAACTCCAATGAATTACATTGAACTTATATAGGTATTATGTATCCATTTTGACCTTAATTAAATTTAAATAAAATAAATAATTATTTAAATAAAAATTTGGTTTTAAACTATAACTCAGTGTTTTTTCACTATTCATCAAAAATTGAATGTTTTCAGAAAAATACCAAAAAATCACCCTAAGCGAATTTTGATATTAAAAATCCAAAAATGAAGTCTATCTTGAAAGATAAAATTTATAAAATTTCAAAAAGTGGGTATTACTATTCATAACAGCTAGTTTGATTGGTTGTGGTGTGTGTTAGAACTCGAGGTTGCGTACAACACATGCTATTGTATTATTCAAAGAGAAGTGTACTGTAGAAGCTTGGGGTGTTAAATTCTTCCCTCCTTCAAATAATTTCGTCCTCGAAATTTCTAGAATACTGCTGCATAAAAAGACTCGGGTGGTTCTTCATCATAAGTTCCTCGGGTTCCCACGTTGCCTCTTCCATCATATGGTTCCTCCATAGAACTTTTACCAGACGAGTCGTCCTATTTCTCAGCACTTGTTCTCTTGTATCAAGAATCTTGACAGGCTCTTCACAATAAGACATATCAGGTTCCAGTTCTAATTCCTCATAGGTGAGTACATGCATTGAGTCAGGCATGTATTTTCTCAACAGTGATACGTGGAACACATCGTGAACTTTGGAGAGATTTGGCGACATTCCCAAATGGTAAGCTATAGCCCCAATTCATTCTAGAATTTCAAAAGTTCTGATGTACCTGGGACTCAATTTACCCTTCTTACCGAAATGTATAACTCCCTTCCATGGAGATACCTTCAAGAAAACATGATCTCCTACATGAAATTCCAAATCCTTCCTTCAGTTATCGGCATAGCTCTTCTGCCTACTTTGAGCTGCTTTGATGTGGTTTTGGATTACCTTTACCTTTTCCATCATTTCCTCCACCAATTCTAGGCCTACAAGTTTTCTTTCACCAACGCCATCCCAACAGGTTGGTGTGCGACATCTCTTTCCGTATAACGCTTCATATAGTGTCATCCAAATACTTTAATGGAAGATATTGTTATAGGAAAATTCTACCAGAGGTAAATATTGATCCCACATACCCTGAAATTCGAGTGAGAAAGATCTCAACATATCTTATAAGGTTTGAATAGTCCATTCTGATTGTCCATCTGTTTGAGGGTGGTAGGCAGTGCTCAAATGAAGTTCAGTATCCAAGGCCTTCTGAAGACTTTTCTAGAATCTTGAAGTAAAACGGGGATCACGATCAGAAAAAATCAATAGTGGTACTCCATGAAGTCTCACAACTTTATTAATATATATTCTTGTTAGGTGTTTGAGTGGTAAATCTTCCCTTATATCAAGAAAATGTGATGACTTGGTAAGACAATTAACAATGACCCATATTGCATCGTTCTTTCTAGGAGTCTTTGGTAGTCCCATGATGAAGTCCATCGTAATATTATCCTATTTCCACTCAAGTATGGGAAGAGGTTGCATGACACCTCCAGGCTGTTGCATTCCAGCTTTCACTTGTTGACAAACCATACATCTTGACACAAAATCAGCAATCTTCCTCTTCATGTTGTCCCATAAAAAATGTTCCTTCAAATATTTATACATTTTGGTGCTCCCAGGGTGTATAGAGAAATTGGAACTATGAGCATCATCTAACAAATCTCTTTTTAGATCAGGTATATTGGGAACACAAAGTCTCTTCCCAAATTTCAAAATTCCATCTTCATACACCAAGGAACTCAATATCCCATCATTCACAGCTTTAATATTCTTTTGAAACTCTTCATCACTGGTCTGAGAACTCTTTATCCTTTCTAGTAAATATGGTTTGGCAACCATTTGAAAAAGTATTGAGGTTTCACCTTCCATGGTGATTCCCATATCCATTTTTACTAGATCCATGTATATAGGATCCTTTTCAACTCTCATATTGTTCAAAACTCCATGATTTTTTCTACTCAAAGCATCTGCTACCTTATTTTCCTTCCCCGGGTGGTAGTGTATAGTGAAATCATAATCCTTGAGTAGTTCAAGCCATCTCCTTTGCCTCATGTTGAGTTATTTCTGTGAGAAAATATACTTCAAACTCTTGTGATCAGTATAAATCTCACATTTTTCACCATAGAGATAGTGTCTCCAAATCTTCAATGCGAAGATTACAACAGCTAACTCAAGATCATGAGTAGGATAGTTTTGCTCATTAATTTTCAGCTGTCGTGATGCATAGGCAATAACTCTATCATTCTGCATAAGGACACAACCAAGTCCTTTCTTCGATGCATCACTATAAATAACAAACCCGTCATTTCCTGATGGTAGAGTCAAAATAAGAGCATTCACTAATCTTCTCTTCAGTTCTTCAAAACATTCTTCACACTCTTTTTTCCAAACAAATTTAACCCCTTTACGTGTGATCTTTGTTAATGGGTTAGCCAATCAGGCAAAGTTCTGGAAAAAACGCCGATAATAACCTGCTAAGACAATAAAACTACGTACCTCCATTATACTCGTCGGTGCTGGACATTATTGGATTGCTCTTGACTTAGAAGGATCAATGGAAATTCCATCCTTAGAGACAATATGGCCAAGAAAAGAAATCTCATGAATCCAGAATTCACACTTGCTAAACTTCTCATATAATTCATGTCTTCTCAGAGTCTTCAATATAATGCGCAAGTGATTTTCATGATCTTCGTAGCTTTTAGAGTATACCAAGATATCATCAATAAATACCACTAAAAAGTCGTCAAGGTATTCCTTGAAAACTATGTTCATTAGATCCATGAAAACAGAGGGTGCATTAGTCATCCCAAAAGGCATTACTATAAACTCGTAATGCCCGTACCTGGTTCGAAATGTTGTCTTCGGAATGTATTCCTTCTTCACACACAACTGATGGTATCCAGATCGAAGGTCAATATTTGAAAATTATTGAGCTCCATGCATTTGGTCAAATAAATCATCAATGCGAGGTAGAGGATACTTGTTCTTTATTGTTATAGCATTGATCTCCCTGTAGTCAATGCACAACCTCATAGATCCATCTTTCTTCTTAACAAAAAGGGCAGGGGCTCCCCATGGAGAAACACTAGGGCAAATAAATCCCTTATTACTCAATTCCTCTAGTTGTTTCTTTAGTTCAACTAACTCCACAGTGGCCATTCTATAAGGGGTCTTCGATATAGGCCTTGAACAAGGAATTAAATCAATGGAAAACTCAATTTCTTGTTCTAGAGGATGTCCAGGTAAATATTCCGAAAACACATCAACATATTCTCTCACAATAGGTACATCCTCTATTTGAACATTACTTTCCTCACCCATAGTCATTTCATTCTCTTCCTCCCCAATAATTGAATTTAGTTGAGCTACTGGGGGTGGATCTAGATAAGAATTAGGTTGTGATGATTCTGGTCTAAAGATAAGGTGTTCCTTATCATCATCATAAAAAATTGTAACCTCCTTATTCTTATAATAAATATTCGTATCATGGCTCGAAAGTCAATCCATACCAAGGATTATATCAAATTCAATCATGGCTATGACGATGAGATCAACAGATAAAGAACATTTATATGCCCTAATGGGAACAAATCCACAGAACTTTGTAGCAATGATACTTCCCTTAGGAGTTTTAACTAACAACTCCCTTGTAAAATCAAATTTGAAATATCTAATTTTCTTAGCAAACTGGAAAGATATGAAATAATTCGATGATCCAGAATCAAATAATGCATTTGCTAAACTTGAGGAAACCATTAAATTACCTGCCACCACATCTTTCAGAGCTTCTACCTCAGCAGTAATGATAGCATAAGCTTTTCATTGATCCCTTGGCCTTTTCTGAGGAAAGTTTCCCTGACACTTAGGACATTCATTTTCATAATGTCACAGCTCCCTGTAGTTGTAGCATTGAAAATCGGTAGCTTCTTTCTTCCCCTTGCAATCATGAGCTTGGTGGCCTTTTTCACCGCACTTATAACAGACTCACATTCCCTTTAAGAAAGTACTGGGGTGTTTCTTCCCACATTTACTACAGGATGGATATTCAACTTTTCCCTTCTTCCCCTTATTTCCATTCCCAGAGTGATCAACAGATCTCTTCTTCTCTTGCTTTGCTTTAAAGTCGTAAGACTTAGAGAATTCTTTTTCTGTCTTGATAGCATGTGATGCAATATCTTCATACAATGAGAAGGATTGTGACACTAATTCTCGATGAATAAATGGTTTTAACCCTCAAAGAAACGATAAATCTTACTTCTTGGGTTATTTATATAATCTCCATCATACCTTGCTAACCTTGTAAAGTTAGCATCATACTTTGCGACATTCTCATCCTCTTTTTGTCTCAGACTTAGAAATTGTCTTTCCATATCTGCTCGATGGTCACGAGGAAAGTATTTTTCTAAGAAAAGATATTTGAACTCTCTCCATTCCATATTTGATACTTCATCATCTTCCTTTGTGTTTTGTATCAATGACCACCATTGATCAGCATCTCTAATGAGGCGCTAAACTACCATGATAACTTTTTCCCTTTCACTACTCCCCAAAGCCTGAAATATTTTATATAGGGAACTTATCCATTTATCAGCTACCAATGGATTTGTACTCCCATTGAATGTTGGTGGTTGTTTCCTCATGAAGCGGTCTAACATTGATCCTCCACGTTGTGGATCAGGGTGCTCCATATGGGTAAGTTTATTATTCATAACCTGAGTGAGTTGTCCCAGTATGGTGATTAGATGATCAGCACTAGTTGCATCACCAGCTCCACTATAATTATCTTGAGCAGGAGGGAAATCCCTACATGGAGTGCGTGCATTGATACGGTTTCCATTTCTTCCACTAGGTGTTATTTCTAAACAATGTAATACACAAGATTAGTTTATAAATCGAAATACATAAATCCAAACTTGTAAAACACTTAACATAAATTGAACTATTATGGATATAATCCATAATCATAAAAAAATGTTTTCTTTGAGGAATTATATACTCATAAACCCATCATAATGATTTATAATGAAAATTAGAATCATCCTAAGCATATCCCCTGAGAGTGTCGTAACCAAGAGTACAACAAGGCCCGTTGTCGTGCACCAATTCCCATTCGAGTCTAGCTCAAAGCGGTGTTTTCAGGTTTTACCCCTAGGTACATATGTGCCAGATCCGCCTCTACCTGCTAATATCCAGACAGGGATGTATTTCTCAGAAAACTCAAAAAATCTTTACAATACCAAAATTCTAGGAAGTTCTTCTATACTAATCCTCAAAGTACATCTTAGGTCTATGTGCTCTAATCAGAGTTTATCTAAATCTAGCTCCCAAGGTTTGTACTAAACTTCCTTTGATACCAACTGTAATGCCCCGACCCCAGTTACCCAGAGTCAGTGCATTATTATGTATCATTGGCATTATCACAAAAGATCAAGTCTCGAAAGACCAATTAGTTTAGTAGCCTTGGAAACACTAGATACATTCATAAATGTTACATTACGTCATAAAGTGAAAAACTAAAATAACATAGTATCCATAGTCCACACTCATATACCCTTCAGACTATCCCTGTAGGTCAGTCATAAAATATTTCTTCACATCCTAGGAAAAATAAAACATAGAAAGGGGTGAGCTCAAATGCTCAGTAAGGATAAAAATATAGCGGAAACTTTCATAAATAAACATAAACATTTAAGGCAATGTATAACTAAAACAAAAGCCTTTTAAACTTGAACTTCAGCATAATATGGAAAAAATAAAATGAAATAATATCATTTACTTATTCACATGGATATTCTACTAGTCTAATAATCACATACAATATCAATAACCACATTCATAATGATGGAATGCATAATGCGAGACTATCATAACCACATAGTCAAGGCCTCATGCCAAGACTATAAATACGATTTTTTCAAGGCCTTATGCCAAGACACTAGTTTATATCATGAGACCTACCGATGCATCGAGGAGCTATAGCGAGCTCCACCCGTCACTTATTAAGTCCAATGCATTTCTCATATGAAGAGGTTTAAACATAACATAAACATTCGTATTAAAACTAGCATACAAAATTTCAATACTTTCTCCATAAACCATGAATGGTATAAAAATAACACATCCATAGTCAAAAATATCACAAAAACTTCAATACAATATGTAAGTTTTGTATCATAATAAATAAACTTCAAATAAGCTTAAAATCCATCAAAGGATGTTGACATAAATGAAATCAAAACTATTTGAGAGAAATATCTCTTTTTTTGAAATCATTTAAAAGTCACATAATTATAAAATAAAACATTTACTTTGAAAATATCCTTATAATATTGTAAGGGAATATTCGAAGATTTTATAATGGTGGAAAATATCCGCACCCACCATATAAGTTAAAAAACATTCTTACCTTAATTCTGTCGAAAAGGTTAAAAAGGACCTTGTTTGGAAAACGACAGAATGATTCCTTTATAAACTTCTTATAAAAAGTAAAAAAGGGTATAAATGACTTTAAACCATAGTCTGTAAAATAGTAATAATGATTTGAAATACATTTTTAAGAAACATGGATGTGGATGATAAAGAGGTCCCAGTAGATAATTACGTATAAACAACCTCGGATAATGAAGAGATTGTGAAATAAACCCTTACCTTGTACTTTTCCTTGGTTGAGGGTAGGTTAACCTCCGATATAATGGTGAAATAATTGTTATTAAATTATACAAGAATCATATACATTAATATTATATCATATATGATCTTTTAACATTGCTTTGTTAATAATATCTTAGTATTATCGTCGTTTCGGGTGTTAACTTACTCATTTTATTTTATATGTTTTGTTAAATAAGTCGTGTTTGTTATGGATATGTTGTATCTTATTCATATATAGAATGATATCAAGTCCTTTAACATTATTTTTAATCATAAAATTAGAATTATACTTGAATAGATATGATGGGGAATGAATCTCATCGCGTTCGTGGAGACGGTAGTCTGTACGTACGCACAAGCGACAATATCATTCTTTTGATATTATAATAATATATAATTGGATGGTATATCATATATAAAGAATCATTATCATGTTATATTTATTATTTACATCAATTACACATCATTATCATACCCATAAAAATAATAATGTTTTGAATAACAATTGCACCACGACGTGGAGACGGTAAGTCGTAAGTACGGACGTATGGTGACATGTCATTCAAAGGATGGATAGAATACTGAATATGGTTATACCATATTTATAATAACATCATATTATATATAAGATACTGTAGTTATTATTTTATAATGTAAATAACAAATAAAGAAGAAGTTGAAGAATAAAGGAACTTGAAAGAGGGTGGTGAAATCATTACCTCTTCTTTGGGTTCTTCTTTTTGATCTGATCAAAAGGGCTCTTAGGTTGGATTTCTGATCAAACTAATTTCTCTAGGTTAAAGTGAGGAAAGTTGATAGAATATTTTGGCAGGGTTTGTCCGAGCCAAAAGGCTTTGAAGGTGTGAATTAGAGGGAAGGGGGAGTTCCCTTTTATAAGAGGGGTGAGGGGCACCTTTGGAAAAGCTAGAAATATTATTTTAGAATAAATTCAAATTCGGTTTCTAATGGTTCAAAAGTGGATTATTTAAAGGTTAAGGTGTGGAAATGTCTAAATCCTTTCAACCAATAGATTTTAGATAGGTTTGGGTCACTATATTAACCTTATCATTTATATTTAACTCTTAGTTAAATAGTTTGACATTTACCATGTCTCTTTGTATTTTTATATTATATAGTCAATAAACTTACTGTAAACTTCCAAGCGACCAAAAAGTGGTCAATTAATGATACAAATATCATGATATAAGTGCTTTGTCTGAACCTTATATTTTTAGGAATAGAATATCAATTAATAATATAATATTTGTTTTAAAAACTCTTTTATGTCAATTTTGACACTATTGGGTATTTTGTTTTTGATAAATTCATAATAGAATTATTACTTCGAAAACAATTCATATAACCAATCTTAATATGTCATATTAACCTATAAAATTATTTTAATTCATAAAAAGTCTCAAATTACATTTATTTTGATATTTATAATATCAATTATTTTAATTTTTCATTAATTAGGTAATTACTACATCACCATTGTGTCATAAATAAATTAAATTATTTAATGTCTAAAAATTATAAATAAAATACCATTATGTAGGAAATATTTATATATTTCTAATTAATATTTACAATCGAATTTATCTTATGTATAACCCTATATTAAAAAAATTAGTAGTTAAACTTTGATTTTAACTCTTTTAACTCTTCTTTGAATTAAATAATAATAAATTTCCTAATCTAATCCAAGTGGAACTAAATGATAATATTTTATTCCTAAGGTTGTTTTTGGTCGAGATTCATTTTTCCAATAGAATTAGGACATGTGTTAGGGTAATATTAATATCATTTTTACCCTTAATTACCCTATTTACTTTTAACCGTGCTAAATAAAAGTAAAAAGTTACTATTCACCAAAAATTATTTTTATCTTATTAAACCACATTTTACTACTTTATATTAACTGTGTCTCTCGGATTTTCAAAATTCCACTCACAAAAGCAGTAAAATTACTTTTTATGTGAATTTTTAAATTCTCCTAGGAGGTGGGTAAAAGACGGTGAAAAGTTCAATAAAATTTTTATATATCTAAAATTATTCTAAACTAAATCAAATGAATTACATTGAAATTATATAGGTATTATGTATCCATTTTGACCTTAATTAAATTTAAATAAAATAAATAATTATTTAAATAAAAAATCGGTTTTAAACTATAACTTAGTGTTTTTCACTATTCATCAAAAATTGAATGTTTTCAAAAAAAATACCAAAAAATCACCCTAAGATAATTTCAATATTCCGAATCCAAAAATGAATTCCATTTTGAAAGATAAAAATTATAAAATTTCAAAAAGTGGGTATTATTATTCATAACGGCTAGTTTGATTGGTTGTGGGGTGTGTTAGAACTCGAGGTTACGTACAACACACGCTACTGTATTATTCAAAGAGAAGTGTACCATGGAAGCTTGGGGTGTTACATTTTATCTCAGGTTTGGGATGGATTATGTGCACACTGGTTGGGTGGTGGATTTCAGATGAGGTCTTCATTGGGTCGGCAGAACCAGGGGAGACAGGAGGTGACGCATCGAGCTGGTAGTCGTACATTCAGTACGCATAGAGAGCATCTGGTAAGTACTTTTTTTAAATATTTTATATAACTTCAAATATAAACAGTTTATTTTATATTCATATAGACAGTCGAGCATCCTGATATTACAGAGTACGATGTTTATCGGAGGATGTACAGTGATCCAGCCACCGGAGAGATTAGAGGTGATTGCTAACGTCAGATTGTGATTAGTCTTATTTTTTTTAGTTTGACAATTAACTGCATATAATATTTTCACAATTTTAATTTAAAATTGGAATTGAATGAGTCATATGAGGCTACAACTGCTCAGACACAGGCTGAGGGTCAGGATGAGGCGACTGATCAGACCAGTGCCCACCATTTCGATAAGGCGACATGGATATAGGCGACTCAGTATGGCTTTAAGAAGGGTCGAGTAGTTGGTGTCGGCTCTCATGTGACTCCTGGTACTTATTATGGTACTGTTGTGATGTCGGCGTCCAGCTCGAGAGGAGCTCGTGGAGAGGCATCATCTTCTGGATCACAGTATTATGAGCAGTTCCGAGCACATAATGACCTTATAGAGAGTTTGCAGAAGTAGCAAGAAGAGATGTGTCAGCATCATAACGAAGAGAAGATGCGTCGATGGAAACAGCAGCAGTAGCATCACGAGGAGGAGATATGTCGATGGCAGCAGCAGCATCACGAGCAGATGAAGTACATGCGTCGTCTGACTTGTAGTTTAGGGATGGAGTTTCCTCCACCAGCTCCTTCAGCTCCTCCACCTCCTCCAAAAAACGACCCCCCGGTGATTTTTTCTATGTCAAAAATATTTGAATTTAAATTTGTTATAATATGAACTATTTACAGTTTCTGTCTTTTATATTGGTGCGATTATTACATAATTGAATTTTTAATATTTTATGATTTGTTTTTGTGAATATTGGGAATTTTAATATTTTTTATTTTTTTTATTTTAATAATATTAATATTATTATTTCATTAATCATAATTTTATTAAATATATTTTTTCAGTATTATATTTTTTAATATTTTTTTATTTTACTAATAATAATAATAATAATCATAATAATATTTTATGAGTTTTTTAATATTTTTTTGTGAATATTGAGAATTTTAATATTTTTTATTTTTTTATTATTTTAATAACATTAAAATTAATTTTTCAATAATCATAATTTTATTAAATTTATTTTTTTTAATTTATTTATTATTTGTGACGGGATCTGTTGCGACGGGATCCCGTCGCAAATAGTCTAAATAATTTTTTCTTAAAAAAAGTATTTGCGATGGGATTACGGGCCCGTCACAAATAGTCTAAAAAAATATTTTCAAAAAGCATTTGCGACGAGATTACAGGCCCATCGCAAAAAATTATTTGCGACGGGCCCGTCACAAAAGAGATTATATATATAAAAAGTATATAATCAGAAACTTATTTGTGACGGTGAAGTTTCCCGTTGCAAAAAAATATTATTTGCGGCGGACCCATCGCAAATAATATTTTTTTTGACAGCGTTTTCTACAACGGGGCCCTATCGCTAAAGCTTATTTGCGACGGGATCCCGTCACAAATAACCCATTGAAAATAGCTTGAATTCTAGTAGTGTTAGGTTTAGGTGGGCCCTACCACCATAACTTCTCATGTGAGGTTAAGGTGTGGTGGTTCCCACCTCCAACTTCCACATGGTGGTTATAAAAGACAAAATAAAATAAAACATGCATTTATTTTATTTTATTATTCCCATGAAAAACCCAAAAACTATCTTTTATTCTCGACGCACTGTCATCGAGGTGAAAGTCTTCTTAAGCGAATATCACTGTTACAAGTTCAACGGTGCCCTTAGATTACAATTCCGAGCACCGATTCAAAAGTTATAAAAACTCACTCGTACGTTTAGTGAATGTACTCAAACAAAACTTCAGAAATTGATTCCGGACACACCAGGCCTCAGAATCATGTGTCGTCAAATTTCACGGACTCATAAAATTCCCATTTAATTAAAAACAAATTACATGGAAATTTCTAGGTCTTTACATATGCCAACTGAATTTTTTGATCTCATTCATCTCTCTCTCGAGATTGTTTCAAATGATGGATTCAAAACCCATCATTTTGACATGGGATTGCATCCTAGCATCTGATATCATGTCATTGTTTTAAAATTTATACCTATAAAGAAGTGGTGGATCAATCCCTGATGGTGTAGATAGACCTGGATGATATTTTAGGGATGATCAATTCCCCTTCCATGCCTAGTGAAAGTGAGAGTGTCTTTTTAGAGAAGAAGATAAAGTGGTATAAACCTACAAGGGTTAGTATAAGTGGCTCAAAAAATCCATTGCAGATGATTTCCTCCACCCCTAAAAGAAGAAAAACTCTTGTTTTCCATCAGTTTGATAAGTTTGGGAATATTAAACAAGATTTCTTAGAGTCCCCCAAAACTTTTCATGCATGTGAGTGTGTGTTCCATCTCCAGATATTTTTTAAATCAAACCACCTTCTCGAAGTGGTGTGGGATCATCATCTATAAGGGGATATCAAGTGTGTTCTAATAATTTTAAATCAATTTGGTCCCTCCCTTATGGTCATGGAGGTATAATCAGTTCATATTATGGGAATATTAAGTTGATTCTAGAGCCTTGGGCTTGTATTAGGCCTCAATCCCATTCTAAAGTAAGGTAACTACATGTGGTAGGGGAAGTGGATTCCATGGAAAATTTATTAGTAATTGGTAACTTGTAAGAAATGTGATTAGAGGATTTAAATTAGTATCTTGTACTATTTACACCATGGTTCATACCTGATCATCCCATATATATTATATACAATGGAGTGATCATTTTCATTGCACTGTGTCTTTCAACTGGCCATAAACAAAGTGACACAAAACTTTTATAGGGCCTCCATTATGCCTTGATATTATCTTCATAATTTTTTAGTCATTAATGATTATTGTGTGTCATACCTATTGCAGTGTGGTTAAATATAAGGCATATTTTGATGTGTAAAGACCCTTACTTTTATAGGTTGTTTTTTTCATAGGAAATTTTAAATTTTAATTTTTATGAGGGTTTTCTTAGAACTGAGAGTTATATGGAAATCTTGTCAGTTTGAACATCTTTAGGAGTTGGTTTTGGATGTAGTTATAGGACATTAGAGTGTTTTGTGGTATCAAGTAGACTTTTGAGAAAATTGGTTGGACCTGAAATGAAATTTCACTATAGGTGCACCACCACAGGGTGGACTATTCCATAGTAGACCCCATAGTGGAAGTTGAAATTCCCCTTTATGAATTTCTCACAAACTTAACAATACTAATCCTGAAATTTTAGTACACACAAAATAATTTCAATAATAAACTAAATAATACATGATCATTTATCAATGTCAATTAAAAATGGAATAAAATATGGAGGAAACAAAAAAGTGAAAGTCTTAAAGAAAAATAATGGAAATCATAAGAGGCACCCCACTATATTTTCCCATAGTATCCTAACTAACACATATAACATTCACACATGATTAAGAGGTTATATAGGATTCTAAAAGAAAATATTCTATGTTAAACACTATTTTACACATCCCTATAATAAAGATATCTTTAACATATCCCAAACTATATAATTATTCAATATAGTTGTTCTGAAAAAATTATAACGAGTCTATATAATTTAAAATTGAAAAAATTTTATTTCCATAATTTATTTAAATATAAAAATTATAAATGAGTGTTGTACCAACTTCCTCTCATGGTCCAACATCATAGTCCACCCCAAAACATGGAGGTATTTCATAACATCCTTGTTTTTTTATTTCTTCTTGATTCTTCCTAAAAATAAATTTAAATAATAAAAAACTAAGTATTATTGTAAATCATATTAATTTTCATTCAAAAACATCAAATTTGATTAATACCTTGAACTAATTACTCTTCCAATAAGAAATAATTTTCTGATAATATGTTACTGGACACTCATTAATGATAGGTGTGGCCTATAAATCTGTACCAACTCTAGAATTCCAGACACTATACAACTCGTGCTTATATGTTATCCACAACTCACCTAATTCCATGAGTCATGCTATCCTTGCAGCCTCACCATTGGGAAAATTATAACAAATATGAGACCAAAATATTAATTAATATAAATAAAATAATAATATAACATTAAATCCAATGAATTTTCTTACATATATTTGTGCCCAAGCATTATCCTTTAATTTATTTGGAAGGTGTCTCTAGGATAGTGGCTTTATAGGAATGACGTCATATTATTTGGAAAAAGTCTCCATAAAACTCCTATATTCTCATCCTATTTTTTCCAGTCATTTGATTTTACTCATTGTACTCAACCATCAACTATGTGCAGAAGTTCCACACTGCACGTATGCATGTATTCCCATGCCTATTAGTGGAAGATCTAGTTGTGAAAGATTAAAAAACAAATATTATATAAATACATATTATAATGAAAATAAATTATGGTCAATTTTTTTACTAGGGTTTTATAAATATACTTAAGGTGATCTAATCAGTATGTGTCATTGGATCCCTAGGATATAAAGGAACATCAACCTATATAAAAGGAGTGGGACCCAATGTATTCTTTAGAGTCTTAGAATGTGTCAGATTAGAAATTGAAGTAGCATGAACATAGAATATTAGGGAGAAGGAATTAAAAGGAAAAGAAGATGGAATAAATGTATGTGGAAATGTATAATATGGATGGGGAGTAGGATACATCATTGGATAATGGAAAGATAGGCAAGGATGATCATATTCAAATGGTGGTGAAAACATAGGTGACCTAAATATCTTGGATGTCTCTAACGACACTGTGGGATAAGAAGGTGTGCTAGATGGTATGTTAGAGGAAGGGACTGAGTGTGATCGAGTACTCCGAGTAGTGCGTGTAGCTCTAGTACCCCACTCATATCATATGGCTAAGCATTGGTACCATAAGGCTTGTCAAATAATAATGGTTACCTAGGTGGTGGATCATAATTAAAAGTTAAAAATAAAATTAATCAAATGATATTATATGTTATTGATATATATATATTTGAAATAAAATAATCACAAAAGGCACCAAAGAAGAGATTCTCATCTCTCTCATTTGGTGATTATTATTTGTCATCCTTTTCCTTCATATATCTTCAATGTTTTTCATTTCCTGCATTTGAAAAAAAATATGTAATTAATTAAAAATCCATAACTAATTTGTAATCCAAACAAGAAATAAGATGGGACATGACTTAATTAATGAATAATAATTGTCAAACCAAATAAATTATACATAGTGATATAATAAAATTATTTTATATTTAGTGGGAACAATATCAAAATATAAAATACCTGGCATCGAAAAATCAATATGTTCAAATTAGCATGTTTAACATGGGTATGATATAGTTTTCTTCTATTTTCAATTCAATATAATTCAATTTTGGTTAGGTCATTTGGTTAATTTTGGTCAATTGATTAGGTCATTTGTCTATATATTTTAGGTTAATACATTTGATTCATATTTTTGGTTATGTAATTTTTTCATATTTTGGGTTAGGTCATTATTTTCATTGGTTTTTATTTTGATTTTAATTAGTTTAATATGTTTAAATTCAATTCATCTTGTTTTTTGTTCCAATTTAATTATTTCATTTTTTTGGTTTGGTAGGTTCTAATACAGTTCAATTAAATATTATAAAATGAAAATCAAATAAAATTGCAACTAGTATATATTCAAAATGCACAAGAAGGTTAAGTTGGATAAAAAATATTTTTAATCAATAGTAAAGAAATTTTAATAATACTGACCTTAATGACCCAAGTCGAGGTAAACAAAAAGAACTAAGAACACATATGGATGATTCTATATATTTCCCACCACAAATTCAGGTTCACAATTAACTCTAACAATTAAACTATGGGATTCATCATAAGTAATAAATTTATCAGGGCCAATGGGAGTAGATATGGTGTCAAATTCATCACCACAATCAACAAAAATATGTCTTGGTATTACTTCAATAATGACACAAAATTTAGGTTGTGAATGATCTTTAATATAAAAAAATTGTTTCTCCATTGATGCCAATATATATATGGATCATCAATAGAAATAGATTGATTCATTTCAATAACTCAAAATCCACAATCATAAATAAATTTTTCATGCCTCGTTATCGAATCAAACTAGTTTCATTTTATCATAGTGACTCGACCATGAGAGTAATAATCCAATATTAGTATTTTTTTTCAATGACTCCATAATAAGATATATTTTCAAATTGAGGTCTAATATCTAATGCATTATAATAATAGTCTATTACAGTAGTTACTATAACAACATCATGTTTTGTTCTCGTGTTCATTTCTCATTCAGTGATAATAAATCTATACCCATTGATCACAATTGATTTTCATTCAAAAACCAAAAAATTAGGACCAAAATCCAAATATCTTATTTCTTCAAAGACATAGTTAGCAGGAAAAATCAATCCCTAAAATATAAATGAATATTAAAATTAACTAAAGATTAATTTGATTAATTTATTATATTAATACATATACCTTAATTTTCAACCAAGTAGAAAACTATTTGCTATGAAAAGTATCTCTCCTTATCAAAGATAAAGAATGATGATTTATATTTATAATTTTTTTATGTTACCTATAAAAATAGAAATAGTTTAATAGATATGTGAAATTTCATGAGATAAGATAACATATACATGTTCAATTTACTTACTTGATGTAGTCATCGAACAAATCCCAGCTAAATAAAATTGTGTGATGTGCCATCTCCCACTCCACAAGGATTTATGTGTTCAATGTATATGATTTGGGAATCCCCCATATTTGGAGAAGTGATGGAAAAATAGGTTCAATTTTCTCATATTTCTCTTCTTCATTTCTCATTGCTCTGTTCCATATCATATTCACATTAGAAAAATACATTGAATGTAAATCCATACATTCTTGAGCCAAGTAAAATTTCACAATAAAACCTTCAGAATGATTCCTATTCCAAACATAAGAATTCAATGTGTACATATTTATTTCTACTGGATACATCCAAAAAAAGAAATAGGTCCTTCAAGAAGTATTGAGGTTGGAATATAGATATTTAGATGTAGCATGCATGCAAAAAATGACGGAGGGAATATTTTTTCTAACTCACAAAAAATTAATGGTGCATCTTCCAAAATTTTTTGAAACAAAGACTTGGAAAACTTCTTATCAAAAACATATATATAAAAATGGAACAATAGAATAACTTACACCCTTAAATTATTGGAAAGTAGATAAAGTATTATTATTGGAATCAAATCATCCAAAAGGATGTAATAATCATGAGTCTTCAAATATTTCAGCTTCAAATCTCTTCTATTGACCCATTTTGATAAGTATCTTGAATAGCCATTAGAAACTTTAATAATCTATAGTACATCTAGAAATTGATTTTTTTCTGCAGGTGTCATCACATAAGAAGCACATGAAACTTTCCATTTATTTTCACTGATACACACAGGATGCAATTTTGGTCTGACACCCCAATCCACCAAGTCACATCGAGATCATAAATCATCTTTTGTCTATCCCATGACATTTAAAATAATTAAAAGAAACATTTCACATATTTTTTTTCAATGTGAATCACATCTAAGAAATGACATAACAAATCGGTTGACCAATAATGCAACTCAAAGAAGATACTTTTGTTCTTCCAATTGTAATTGGTTTCATTGGAAACATTCTTCCTCTTTCTATATTTCATCAAACCCTTCATAAATAAAAAGCTAACATCTTGAAATTCATTAAGAATATAAATTGTAGACATATACTGAGGTGTTTTGTCAGTATCTATGGTATTGTTAGACCTTTGACGATTATTTCTATATGGATGGACCATTGGATAGAATCATCGATGTCCCATAAAACTATAACTATGGAGAAATTTAAGACTTCTAAATCATGTATTCTTTATACAAACAAAACATGACAGTTTTCCCTTTTTTCTCCATCTAGACATCATTGCATAAGCAAAAAACCATTCATTATCTATATGCAAAACATGCATCTGAAACATTTCTCTAAAACATGCATTGTATATGATCACACACACATTCCAAAGATACTTAAACTCTTATATTAAAGGTTTCATGTATACATATATATCATTTCTAGGATCAGAAGGTCCAGATATGATTATACTCATGAAAGTGAAAGGTATTTTCATAAACATCCATGGAGGAAGGTTATAAATGTGTATGAAAACTGACCATGTGATGTGATAAGTAATCATCTTCCTAAATAGATTAAAACTACCATATGATAGACTCAACCTCACATTATGCATGTTAGTTGAAAAACTAGGATGTCAAGAATCAAATTTCCACCATTAAAATCCATCTACAGTGTGAATGAACTCATCATTATCTTTCTTTCTCTTGGTATCATTCCATCACATATTTATTGATATTTCATCATATATTAAAATATTCTAGAGTCTGGGAATCAATGGAAAGTGCCACATTAATTTTTGTGGCACACATGATGGTGTTCCATCAACATTTGGATTCAATCAAGATATGACACATTTTATACAATCATTACATTCAGTAGTTTCCTCCGAGAATAAGCTGAAATCCTTTGATAAATTATGAATTTTGTTTATAGAAAATCCATGTTCATCAACTATATTCCATGAAATATAATGTTTTTAGGGAATATATACATCATCTGGAATTTATTCCTTTAAAAATTTAAGAATATAATCAATAAAAATACTAGAAATCCCAAACATGGTTTTCCCATGAAATAGTTAGATTAAAAATTTAATCTTTTTCATTTTACTACATTGATGATATACTAGATTCATGGTTGAATCATTCAATTTTTCACCCTATCAACGTCATCATTTTCATTAAATGCATCATGTGTGCTCGTATCAAAGTCTTATTGGGTCGACATCCTTTCTTTATCGTTATGATGAATAAATGGAAACTGACCATCTAATAAATTATCCAATTTATCCCTCTCATTCATATCATGAACATTTTGTGATTGTGTTTTATCCAAATTATGATACCTGACATAGTGATTTTTTTGAAAACCATATTTGGTTATATGGTAGCTAACTTCTTCACAACTTAACTAAGGTCTTCCAACAAAGTTATAACATGGGCAGTGTATGTGAACATTATCCAAAGCATTATTAAATAAAAAATCTAAAAAACTATCCAACTTGTTTTGAAAATCGATTGAGATCTGATCAATTTCATACATCCAACTTCTATCCATTTTGTAAAAAAATGTTATATGTGATGTTTTAAAATCAATTAAATAAGATTAAAGTTAAATCAAAAATATATTTATGGAAATAAGAATTGTTTGCTTTATATGAAACCATTAATAACCCACAATTCTATATGATAATCATAATATAAAAGTGAAAATATACTATATATACAACAAAATACAATAAATATAAAACCATGATGTTAAATTCAATTAAATGCAAGAATACGATAGCTGGTGGGTGGGGGGGATATCTTTGGTTCAACTATAAGGATCTAGTGTAAAATCAATAGAGAAATAAAATTAAGTAATGAAGAAGAAAAATATTAGTCAATAGTAGCATAAATCTATCTACAATGTGTTCTATCCCCATTAATATTGAAAAGATGAATGTTCAGGAATCTCATCATGTGGGATGGTCTTCATGAATGTCGATCTGCTCGATATTCCAACTTAGATGGTATGAAATCCCTATAAATTATCAAAATAATTTCATGTTCCCTTAATGTATATAATACCATATTGTACTTCTTGGAATTCTTTTCAATGATCCCATTTTCTTAATCACTTTCTTATTTGTTTCCATGTTCCTTGGTTGAAGGGTGAAGATTCTTCAAATGGGAATATATCAACTCTTATACTTAATTTAATATATTCCCATGATATTCATCAATATAAAATTATTAAATAGTTTTGATATGGAATATTATTAGGAGCACATGCAAATTTGGTCAGACCGAAAGAATAAAATAATTTTATGTTTAGCCCAAAATCAATTTTTTAAAATTCAATTTTTATATTATATGAATTTATGAATAAGAAAAGGGAATTTAATATTATGTTACAACACATCCATGGAAGATAATTTTTAAATTTCAATGCTAGGATTCAACTATTTTCTACATCTCACAGTCTATCTAGAAGTTACATTTGGATTCTAGAAAATGACTCATTCATATCCATCCTTTTCAAAATTCTCTTATATAGAGTAAAATTGACCATAATTCATCCAAAAATGACTCTTATATTTTTACAGGATATCCCTTACTCATGGAATAATCACCCTAATTTTTCATAGAATTTCCCATATACTTTTCATGGTGCCATATATAATTTAAAATTTACATTTTTTCACTTTGTGAATCCATTATTAAATGCAATTTTACTCTTTAATAATTGATAACTTAGACTTATTTCAACTAGTTTCTTCTAAATTACACTTACACATTACCTCTAGTGTTTTCCCTTTTCCATTTTTATTATTTTTAATATTTTTGAAAATAACATATCTATCACTCATCCTTATATCTAGTCCTTTATCCTAGATTGCAGTTATTACTATTTTTTTTGAAATTATTTATTGTAAGATTGATTCAAAAAAATATAAAAATTATTAAATCATAACAAAATAAAATATATAAAAATCTTTTGTTTTAAACTATAAATAATAAAAAAGTTCCAAATGTATGATATTTATTATAAATTAAAGGTAAATAAATGTGACACTTTTATAAAATCCTAAAAATAATTCAAAAATTGTGGCTTGATCATCAACCATATTATTTATTATGTCATCACATCAAAGAAAAAAAATTATTTAATATTTTTCTTTTCACTAAACTCATTATTCAACCAAAATAAATTTAAAATAATATCATTAAATTTTAATACAAAAATCAACCAATGAACACACCCTAGAGATCATCATGCCAAAACACTCTTAAATATAAATTCAATTTCATGATATAATCACAATATTTACATAAAAATATTTAAAATGAATAATAATTCATTTATCTTGATCCAACACATAAAAAAACCACATTTTCCCCCTTGACGGATGGATTTTTATGCTACCTTCATTAATATCATCATCAAAGATAAACCAATATTATAAAAAAAATATTTTCATTACAAATGATCAATGAAATCCCAAATTAAAAAAATAAAATATTTATAAAACAATAAGAATAAATAATGAACAACCAAAAAATTAACAAATTCTCCTTCAATATAAGTTTGGACCATTACTGTTTCAACACCCACAAGCAGATTTAAACATATCAAAATAAATTAAATGTGGAAAAAAAATGAATCTACCATGGTGTTTTAGACCTAGATTAAATATAAAATTGATTGATGATAGAATAATTGAACGATATAGAAGTCGCAGATTTAATAATTAAGAATAATGTAATTAAAACAATAAGAGATCAGAAATCACCATTAGTGGGGAAGAAACCCAAATGCAAAATGATAGGGCTCTAGGGCTTTGGATTGAAATGTGAGGGGAGGAGGAGCCCATGTGGGTTGTATTTTGGGAAATACTATACCAACATTTCTTTAAAACTATTGGAATAACACCTCTATACCAATGGTTTTAAAAAACCATTGGTATATAGTAATTTATGCCAATGATTTTTTTAAAACCGTTGGGATGACATTAATCTAAATAACATATCCCAATGGTTTTTCTGAACCATTGGGATTGGATCACCTATACCAAAAAAATTTCAAAACCATTGGTACAGGTCCATGGGTATAACCTACATTTCCAATAGCATATGAATAAATTCACTTTATGATTAAAAAATACGATTTTTGAAAAAATTTCTTCTTGTGTTATGTGTTATTATATTAAAATTAATTTTTATCAATTTTAGAAATTTAATCAATTAAAATTGATTTCATATTTAGAATCATCATGTCTGAATTAGTTGATAAAGTTAATTTCATTTTTTTCCATGAAATAAGTTATCAAGGTAAAAATTCGTCACCACACTAATGATTAAAATAGAGGTAAAAATATTAAATCAAGAGGTAAAGTCTCAAAATATCATAAAACCTCACATCTAATTGGGTGGATGAGGGATTTTTTGACCTTACCTTATCTTCTTCTCACTAATTATCAACTTTGGATCTAATTTCCTTGAATAATGCATTTATTTTTATATTAAGAAATTAATATTTAAAAAAAATTCAAATCTCTCACCTATAAAAGGACCTCTTCACTACTATAACATCTCGAAATGGGTGCCACTAAATGGTTCCCTGAGATAGTGGGTCACATGGCCTTAAGCGAACCTCCCCATATGCTAAAGGCTTATGACTATAAGTGAGGGACTAGGGTCTGTTAATAGGGAGAGTATTCCCTCATGTGATAGTGTTGCATAATGATAATAATCATAACAATCAAATATTAGAAGTAGATAAAACAACTGAACAACAACCAAAAGAAAAACATCCAGAAAACTATAATAATAAATAATCCAAAATCAGTGACATATACAATCTGATGATCATGTCATGTATCTATAAAAAAATTTAGGCAATACATGCTAACAAGAAACTAGTACAATACATGTACTAAAAAAATATCTACCAATAACATCATAAAAATATCTTTGTCATGCTATCCCCTACTCTTAAGCAATGATAATATCAAGCATCATAAAGTGGGTGTTTACCCCAGTCCTTAACCACATCTATGAGGTCTATCTGGGTACCTAGCGGTGGCCCGAATAGGGTGTGAGATAAAACTCATTAGGTCACCACCAATGATGTCTATAATAAGTTCAAACTATGTATAAACAATGAAGCAGTATTCAATATATCACAAGTATAATAGTAATAAAATTAAATTTTCATATGTAGATGTGATCTTATCTAGTAAAACATGGATCCTTATGAATAATAGTAAAGATCTTATAAACAAGGGAAATTGTAAATCATGATAAAGAATGTGTGATATTTTTCAGTCTAATAATTGTAATCAAATACCCATACCAAGGCTATCAGTAAAGTATGATAAACATCCACTACGACATGTGTCGAGTAATCAATCCGGATATAAGGTATATAATATTAAGGAATCCTAATTGAGTCTATGGATCATCTTGATGGAAACTTGGTAAAGCCTTAGGTAGATCCTAAGTGGCATGTCCATGGAGCATTTCCAAGTGGAGTCCAAGTAATCCAGATCCAATGGGTAGAAATTCCCTTGGAATTATATGGAATAAGGATAAAAGGAGTATAAATGTTCAAAATATCTACTACCATAATCAATACAGATCCATGGAGTAGAAATGTCCAAAGAATCCAATGGAATCAGTATCCAAGGAGTAGAAATGTCCAAGGAATCCACTACCATTATCAATTCATTAATTGATTCAATTAATAAGACATTTCATAATTTTAAATAAGTTATGAGTTTATCCAACCCATTCAATATTTTTTATAAAATACATTTAATCATTTTATATCATTTAATAATATGTTAGCACATGTAAATGAGGTATAAACCCTCTCTTATAACTCAATCAATTATCATTTAGGCTCCCACTATAATTAGAGAGATCTCACACACCTAGTGGGGTGGTATAACATAGGGAAGATACAAGGTCACACCCCATGGGTGGCCTAGGTTGAGTTCAGTGAACTCAAACCATCACATATTTCTAAAGGGAAACCTAAAAAGGTTCCAAATAATTTAATCAAGTCATTCAATTAATTTTTAGGGCAACGCCAGAATTTTTTATGTGTATAACAACGACAACAGGGAATATAAAATACCAAACTTTAAGGGAAAGGTATAGACCTCCTACCATAGGTCCATGGTAGAACACTCTTCCAGTATCGACCTCTGATTCGGTCTATATTAGGATAAAAAAGAAGAATCGATGAAAACCCTAGAAATAAGGAAAATTAAATTTCACCTAAATGACTTTTTAGATACGAATACAAATGAACAAAGGCACAAGATGACTGAATAACTTATTAGCACGGATCCAACGAGATAATCAAAGCTTGAATCTGAGTCCATACGGTGGAGTTATCAAGTAACATAGCTCGATGGAGTAGGATATCAACACGAGAGGGAAGGTCCTCTTATCTTTGGAGAAATGAAGAAGGGAGATTGGTTTTAAATAAATAAGCCATTAAGGGTAAAAAGGTCAATTTTCCCCAAAATACTAGGTCACGCGGTTTGGTTGCATGGTTGGAAAAACCATGCACCAACCATGTGCACCTCTCTATCTAACAACCCCTATCACATAATCATGGAACACAATTAGACAAACTGTGCATCGACCTTGTGTTTGGCCTCTACTAAAAATTGCAGGTGCTCCTGCATGGGAGTATGGCCCTGGCTACATGGTTTCCTCAAACTGTGCAGCATCCTATTTCTCTATGAAATTCCCCACTGGTTTAGTAGTAACCATGGGTCCTGGGTTGCATAGTTTCTACTAACCATTTTTTCCTTCTGATTTTTCTAAAAAATGGGGATTAGGGCTCCAAACAAGCCAAGGAAACCACCTAAAATTTCTTTAACCTCATTAGTCACTCACACAAGGTCAAAAACAAGCATTTAAACTAAAATTCAATATATCCATACCTCATAGAAAAACCCAATATCTTATAATATTCCCACCTTAAATCAATTTTTCCACAAATTTCTCTTCTAAGGGTGGTTAAGAATCACCTGAGAATAACTCGAGCCACTAAGAATGTATATCAGATTCACGCTCCCAAGTCTCATTCTATACATGGTCTTTCTTCAATAACACCTGTACTAGATAAAATGACCAACCTCAAAGAGCCTTCATTCTCCTTTCAATGATAATAATATAATTCTCCTTGAAGGATGCATCTACCTGTAACTAAACCTCATTTGGATGCAGAGTGTTAGACAATTTTGAGTGATAAAAGTGCATCTATGATACATGGAAGATGTCATGCATGGATTGGTATCTATAAGGTAACTTCAAATGTTAAGATAATGATATGAATCTCTATATAATCTCGAGAAAACTGACATATCTTTGTGAAAGCTTTCCCTGTCTCATAATTCGTTTGTGCCCCATCCTTGGTGAGATACATTAAAAGACCTAATCCAAAACCTTGAACTATAAAGGTTATCGATAAAGATCTATATAAGATTTATGTATAGACTGTTTAATAGACATCCACCTTATGATTAACTGGTCCTACTCTAAAGTATCCTACATGAGACATGGTCCAAGCAACACTACCTCACCTACCTCTAACCAACATAGGGGTGATCAGAATGGACTACCGTACAAATCCTCATAATGTGACATCTGTATAGTTTCTTGATATCTATTTTTGTAGAAGAACTCAACCAGGGGTATATGCCTCTCCCAAGATCCCCCAAAGTCAAGGACATATGCTCTAAGCATCTCCTCTATAACTTTTATAGTGCGCTCTAACTGGAAACCAGTCTGAGGGTGGTATTCCATGTGTAGAAGCACCAGCATACTCAATTATCTATGTAAGCTCTTCCAAAATAAAGATGTATACTGGGCATCCCTATCTAATAAAACGGTATTAGGAACCCTATTAAGGTGCACAATCTCACGGATATAAAGCCTCCTAATATCATCTATTAAGAAGGTATCCCTAATCAGAAAGATATGGGTGACCTTTGTGAGCCTATGCACAACAACCCATATGACGTTAATAGCTCAAGACGACCTTACAAGGTCACTAAATACACCACAGCATCATCCCATTTCCACTTGTTAATAGGTAACTGGTGTAAAATTCTAGTTGGTTACTAGTTTTCCGCCTTCACCTATTGATAGGTGGAACACCTCATGACAAAAATAGCTACCTCTCATTTCATCCATGATCACCAGTATTGGAAATGAAAGTCACAATACATCTTGGTAACGTTGGGATATACTGGTCAAGACAAGGCATGAAACTCTTACATCAGCTCCTCATGTATGTTGAATGGAACCCAAACATGGCCTTGTATGCATAGAATTTCATCCTCACCAATGGTCCAACTAGGATGTGGGTCCTCACCTATCACACTCTCCTATAGTACTAGTTCCTCAACATCTGATAACTACCTCATCCTCACCCTATCCATAAGAGTGTAAGTCACTTACAAGGATAAGATAAAAGTCTATCTGAGACCATCATGAACCTCCAAGTGCATTTATTAAAACAAGTCTATGGGCTTCCACTCACTATTGGCCTCCTGATCTACTTGTATATAAGTCCTCTTGTTCAGTGCATCGAAAACAATATTTCCCTTTCTAGGTGTTTAAGAAAGCTCAAAGTCAAAGGAATGAAGTTACTCAGCCCACCTTTATTGGATAAGGTTTGATTCACATTGGGTAAATATTTAATTGAATCTTTTTTGGTCTGTATACACCACAAAATGATCTCCCAGTAAATAATTCCTTCAACAATCCAAGGCATGTACAACAACGGCTAACTCTAAATCATGCATCAGGTAGTTCCTCTTGTGGGGTCTCAATTGACAAGACCTGTATGCCACAAATTGATCTTCCTAATCAGAACTTCTCCTAGTCTAATACATGATGCATCACAATACATGGTGTAACTCCTACCTAGATTTCAAAGAATTAGGATTGTTTCTAAATTCAGTCTCCCTTTTAGCTTCTTAAAAGATGTTTCACATGTATCTGATTATAAAAACTTCACACCCTTCTTATTCAAGACCTTAATAGGTTCTTCTAAGATTGATAATTCCTGTATAAAATGCTTGTAATATCTGACTATTCTAAAGAAAATCTATATGTCAAAGATTTTCTTGGGATGCTCCTAGGAAACTACAGCTCTCACCTTCTATGGGTCAACTGATACTCCTATATCTGAGATAATATAACCTAGTAAGTGAATATTATCCATCCAAAAGAGGAATTTTGTGATCATAGCATATGATTTATTCTCTCTCAATTTATCCAAAACAATATCAAGATGCTTGACATGGTCGTATTGATTATGAGAATACACCAAGATATCATCCATTAATACCACCATAAAAGAATCCAGATAAGGATGAAAAACTCAGTTCATTAGTTCCATGAAAACAGATAGCCCATTTGTGATACTGAACATCATAACCAGATACTCATATAGATCATAACTTCTATAAAAATTTGTACAAGGTATGTCTATAGGACAAACACATACCTAGTGATATCACAACCTCAAATCAATTTTTGAGAAAACCCATACTCCTCAGAGGTATTCTAAGAGATCATTTATCTGTAAAGGATGTCGGTTCTTAACCATCAGCTGGTTCAATTTCAGGTTATCCACATATATCCTAAGGGTTTCATCTTCCTTTTTTACAAAAATAACCTATGAAACCCACAAAGAAGTACTAGGTCATATAAACCCCTTTGCCTCCAAGTCCTCTAACTGACTCTTGAGCTTCTGAAGCTTAGTAGTATACATCCTTTAAGGAGGAATAGATACTAGTGAAAATTCTAGCACTATCTTGATAGTGAAGTCAACCTTATTCTCAAGAGGTAAACCAAAAAAGTCATTTGGTAAAACATCTCTAAAATGATCAACCACTGGAGGAAATTTCACCTGAAATGATCCTTGGTCATCTAGATATAAACTAGCTATCTGGTTTGTCATCCCACCCATCCCATGATGTCCTGGTGTAGCTCTACCTTCCTGTACATCCTATTCACCCTTTTGAATAAAAAATCTTCTCTATGGTGATGTTAAAGTCACCCTCTAGTGATATAAATTGACATGGTCTTGATAAGAAACTAGCCAGTCCATCCAGGGTATAATTTCAAACCCTTTCATTTTAAGAACAAAAAGATTCCATATGAAGTGACACCCCCAATCTCAAGGGGGAGATTCCTACATTGGTGTACACCCTCCATTTTTATCCCCAATGGAGTATCCAGAGTCATAACACCATCATAAAAATGGACAACAAGCCTAAGGTTCCCCACAATAGGTACAAATATGAAGCTATAAGATACACCTATATCAAAGAGAGAATATACTAGAGTAGAGGCTACTAAGATCGTACCTCTCACCATAGATGGCTCGACACTCTACTCCTCAGGTGTAGGTTGTACAAAATGTATCTGTCCTGAACCACAACCCTATAAAACAACCTCATTTCCCGAAGTCATCCCACTCTCCTGTCACGGTACAAATGGTTCCTGGATACCTTATCCACAACCACCAACTCGACCTAAATGACCAGCACTACTCCAGATCCCAACCTGATGCAGAGCTATGAATCTCGCTCCTGAACTTGGTGTCGGAGCTGATCCCCTTCCACTAACTGCAGGAGGGAAGGTCTTGCAAAATCTCTACACATGGCTCATCTTACCACATGCTCAACACTCAACCGGGTCTCTATCACACTAAATACTCATATTTCCCCATATCCCACACTGATTACAGAAGACATAATTATCAACACTCAAACTTTTGTTGGTATTCACGTCTTGAGAAGCTTCAAAATGTCACTTTCTACTGGCTGACACTAAACCACTAGGTTGAGAGGCTAAACTGCCTTGCTCTAGGCCCTTAGATTATCTCGGGTTTAGTTCGGTAATAAGTGTCTAATTCACTATATTTGTAACTATATTTAACTAAAATAGACTGAACTATGATCGAACATCATTCTTGATACCTTTCTCAAAGTTTCTCTCCCTCGATTGATCATTAGAAAGATAAATCAGTGCAAAATTATATTACTCCATGAAGCATACTGAATACTCCATAACGATCATTTCTCCCTACTCCAGATGCATAAAATCACTAGTCCTTTTATCTCTCAGGGTCTCAAGAAATAAGTAATCATAAAACCTGGATTATAAATTACTCAAAAACCATATCTCAGAGCATATCATCCCAATTCAAAACATACCACTAGTTCTTAGCTACTCTCCAAAGCATATATGTCATGAGATTCAATATCTTCTTAGTAGGTGTATCTATATTCTTAAAAATCAATAAAGTAGTCTCAATCCACATCTTAGAAGCCTGTAGACCTCCATCCTCAAAAAATGTGGGAGGATGTTGTTACTGGAACACACTCATCATCACTTCCATAGTCATGGAAAGCTGTGGAGATCCCCTAATCATTTGCATAAAGCATAAGAAACCCTCATGGAACTGGGCATCAGTACCTGTATTCAGTACAACCATTGGTCCTATAACTAGCACTAATATAGGTTATACTATTATCCCAAGGTCCACCACCACCAGAGTATGGTCATCGACACCCTCCTGGAACACGACTGGATATCATCATGGTGGCATGTATCTACAATGCCAAGAATACACCTTAGAAAAGAATCGAGTAGTAACCAAGTCATAGATATAAAAGCATAGGATAGGTTGAATCCTTCCTATAAACAATCCACACCCCTCTTCCTAATCCTAAATTCAATACTGGGTAATAGAACAATTGTAAAAATCACTAGAGACACCGCTCTAAACTCGGGTCTAGGTCAAGTTCCTTATTCTCAATTTCAAGTCATTTTAAATTCATATTTTTATTAAATTATATTTATATGGTTAAACCAAATAGATAAAAACTTCCAAACTATAAGGCCCATACACCTTATAAACCGAAGTGTGGTATCTAATTAATCCAAATCATAACACGTTTGATTCCATAAAATCAATAGTCTATGACTCATTGTGCTATAATTGGATGATTATGGTGTATATTCTAGCCTATATAGGAAAAAATTGTTTTGGTTATGACAAAAATATAAGTACCAACTATATTTCTCAATCCCCTATACAAAATTTCAACCAAATATCATTTTTATCATGCAAGGAACACATAATAAGGTCATGCATTCAAGAAATGCATCCTAGATGGCATGGAATGTGAATCCTGTAAGGTTCCTAAAATGATGCATGAGATTGAATTCCCTCATATAATCAATCCATGTATAAAAATCTATAATCATAATAAACATCAAACCTCAAGTGTGTCACCCAATGGTGAAGTCATACCAACTGTAATAGGAAAAATCCAGAAAATAGAAATTCTTGTCCCTGAAAATTTACCTTTTTACTATACGTGGGTTAACTAATCCCATAAAAAACTCATTAAAAAATCCCAACTCTTTCCTAGTATCTTTTTTATTGTCTCAAAATAGTAAATCTAGAAAAATAAAGCACTAATACCACTTTGTAATGTCCCAACCCAGGTGCTACTAAATGGTTCCCTGATCCAATGGGTCACATGGCCTCAAGAGCATATCCCCATACTCTAGAGACTTCCAACTAGAAGTGAGGGCCTAGGGTGTGTATATGGGGAGACAATTCCCTCATGTTATAGTGTAGAATAATGATAATAATCATAAAAATAAAATATCAGAAGAAGATAAAATAATTGAACATCGGATAGAAAATAAACTTCCAGAAGACTGTAATAATAAATAATCCAACATGCAGTGTCACATACAAAATGATGATCATGTCATGTCTCTATAAAAAATGGTAGGAAATAAATTACAATAGGTAACCCATACAATACATGTACCAAAATAAAAAAACAAAAGAAACTATCTCTCGATAACATCATGAGCATAGATCAATCTTGTGCCCCCTACTCCTAAGAAATGATCATATCAAGCATCATAAAGTGGGTGCTTTCCCTGATCCCTACCTACATCCATGAAGCCTTTTTAGGTAACCAGAAGTGGCCTAAATGAGTTATGAGATAACACTCAGTATCCCACCACTAAGGGTGTCTATAAAAAGTTCAATCTGTGTATAAACAATAAAGTATTGTACATTATATCATAGGTATAATAGTAATAAAAGTAAAGTTTCATATGCATATGTGATATTATCAGTCAAACATGTCTCCCTATGAACAATATTCAAGATCCCATAAACAATGGAAACTGTAAATCATGATAAAGTAGGTGTGATGCCATTCATTCTAACAATTGTAATCAAATACCCATACTAGGGATATCGATAAAGCATGATAAACATCAACAATGGCCTATGATGAGTAATATGGTTTTAGTCCTGAAGGGTCTAAATCCAAGGTATAAAATACCAATTCATCCTCATCGATTCGATGGAGTATCTCAATGAAAACTCAGTAAATACTTGGGTGGATCCCAAGAAATATGTCCACAAAGCATGTCCCATGTGAGTCCAAGAAATCCAAATTCAAGGGGTAGTAATGCCCTTGGAATCCTATGGAATTGGGATATAGAGAGTAGAAATATCTGAGTCATCCACTACCATAATCAATATGGATCAATGGAGTATAAATATCTATGACATCCAATGGAATCAGGATCCAAGGATTAGAAATTTCCAATTCATTCACTTTTATTATCAATTCATCAATCAATTCAATTCATAAGCCATTTCATAATTTTAAACAGGCTATGAGTTCATACAACCTATTAAACATTTTCCATATAATCCATTTAATAATTTTAAAGCATTTAATAATATGTCATTGCATGTTAAGGAGGCATAAACCCTCTCCTATAACTCAATAAATTCTCATTTAGGCTCCCAATATAATTGGTGAGCTCTCACACACCCAACAACCTGGTTTAACATAGAACATATATAGGGGAACACCCCATGGGTGGCCTAGGTTGAGGTAGGTTACCTCAAACCATCACATAGTGATAAAGGGAAACCTAAAAAGGTTCTAACTAATTTAATCAAGTCATTCAATTAATTTTGGGGGAAACGTCGTATGGTTTGGTATGCATCACAACAATAAAAATGAATATAAAACACCAAAATTTAATGGAAAGGTATAGACCGCCCATCATAGGTCTATGGTAAAACACTCATCCATTATCAACCTATGATTCAGTCTATATTAGGAGAAAAATCAATAATAGATGAAAACCATGTAAATAGTGAAAATTAGTATTCACCTAAATAACTATATTAATAAGAAGAAAAACTAAGAAAGGCATAAGATGAATGAATAACTCATCATTGTGGATCTAATGAGATAATCAACACTTGAATCTGAGTCTAGGTGATAGAGTTTTCAAGGAACCTAGATCGATAGAGGAGGATCTCAACATAAGAGGTATGGTCCTCCTATCACTGGAGAAATGAAAAGGGATAGTGGGTTTAAACAAATAATCCATTAAGGGTAAATAGGTCATTTTTCCTCAAAATAATTAGTTGCACGGTTTAGCCACACAGTTATCCAAACCATGCACCAACAGTGTGCACCTCTCTTTCCAAGAACTCCTATCACACAATCATGGTATAAAATTAGAAAAATAATGCACCGACCATGCATTTGGCCTCTGCTAAAAATTTTAGGTGCTTCTGAACGGGCATGCAGCCCTACCTGCATGGTTTCCTCAAACTGTGCAGCCTCCTTCTAACCTCTGAAATTCCCCACACGATTAGTAAGAACTTTTTGGGCTCTAAACAAGCCCCGAACACCCTCTATGTAGGTTCCGAGTGCAGTAGAAGTATGTGATGGATCATGCCCAACATTTATTTTTGTTAATATTGATGATCAATCTGAGATTTACACAATGATAAATTTCGGGATCAATTAAATTGGATCAAAGAATATAGATAGCGGATAAAATTTTGAAACCAAAATTCAAGATCATTACATATTATTTATAATTAATTTAAGAAAATAAATAATTACCTTAAAAGAAATTATTTCTTTGTTAATGGGTCTAATAATGGATCTACATTGTACCATCATTACATTGTATGAATCAAGGTTAGACTCCCTCTATCAGTGATCCAAAAGTGTTCCACAAATCTCCAAACATTACCGTATGAATCTCCATGTGCAAGCATAGTAGATCCCGAAGCTTGCATCATTCATCTTTGATTACCTCGAGAATATCTTCCAAGTGATTCTTCTTGATCTCTCTATACTAGAGAGTGGAAGGTGGAGGAAGATCATTATCCATTCTTGATAGATTTCTTGGAGAAGGGATCTCTATAGGGCTTCAAGAGGATTCTCCATATTCATTGTGCACAAAAAAAATGAGTTAGATCTCTTGAAAAATAATATAATTGGGTTTATATACCACTAGGGTTAAAAATAAATAATTTCACAAGTTTCCTTTAATATTTATTTAATCCCTATGGAACCCCATGTCTATAATAATATTATTATTATTATTTCTCATCATGAGATTAACTTACAAATTAAATTAAATATTTTTTAATAAAATAATATTCAATATATATTATTTCTC